>PVKB01000045.1:862753-1449894 GCA_004027205.1 Ctenodactylus gundi
TGAGAGGTTACCAGATAAAATATAGAACATTGTGTTAAATTTGAATTGCAGATGGACAATAAATAATGTTCTCATAAATTCTGTTGCAAATATAGCATGAGATATACTTATAACCATAAAGTATCATTATTTATCTTATATTCAAATTTAACTGGGCATCCTCTTCTTTTCATCTGCTATGCCTGGCACCCTTGCCATTTATCTTCTCTGGACCCAGCTATCTCTCTTTGAAAAGGAGCAAAACAACAAAGGGAAACTCTATTCTTCATGGAAGAGGGGACGGGAAGGGAGGCACTTGTCCCACTCAGTGCCATCATGTTCCTGCAAGGTGTCTTGTCCTCCTAAGAATGTTTCCAGTGCTGCACGTGTAGGATAATATACGGCATCCAATGGAGTAATGAGCCTCACAAAGGACAAGAGAAGCCACGGAAGCTACACCACAAATTGGGAAAGTAACTGAGCTGTCAGCACATCCTGGATCATGCATCCTTCCTGGAAGGAACTGGATGATTTCTAAAGTCTAACATATTGTGACCCTCTCTCTATCATGCACATCATCAAAGAGAAAGTTTCCACCTCCCAGTTTGTTGATTTTCTCTCCAATCTCCATCCTGCCCCGCAAGATTTAGTACAGGGATAGGAAATCTTCTTTTGTTTGTTTGCTTCTTGCCAAGGACCCGTTAGATATTTATGACATCATTTGCAGGCCATATAAAAATCTAACATTTAGATTTAACTTAAAAATTAGCCTGCTATGTTAATATGAAAAAAGCTCCTAGATTTATAAAATTTAAAGTCACACCTGCAGTTCACTTAATTGTGACCTACCAAATGACTTTACTGGCCATTCATGGCACCTGGGCCAGAATTTCCCCACCTCTGATTTAGAGAATTATCTCATCTTCTCAGTCATAGGGCAAAAAATAAACAAACAAATACAAACATTAAATGAAATGACTCTGTATTACCCCTGTCCTCCTAAAGTTGTATTTCCAAGATCATGGTTCCAAGGTACTTGAGTGCAATATTTGGCTTCAAAACTGAGACAGCCATCCTGTTCCTGCCCATTTCCCTTCACTCAGATCCAGCTTCTTTGAGCCCGATGTAACCTCCAAGACGTGACTCATGCACTTCTGCTTTCTTCTCGGGAATCCAGCTATTGTAACCTACTTGTCCACAGCCTCATCTGCCTAGCAATCAGCCACTGCTCTCTGCTAAGGAAATGATAAAACGAGTGTGAGCCAATGTACTGATGATCACCAAAAAGCACATCTAAGTAGGCGCAGGTGGAAGGATTTTACATCATATGGGTGTTTTCTCATCACCTATATATTACACCTAATTAATGAAGCCCTGCTGTCACCTTACCCCACACAATTGACCAACGAAGGTGCCTGCTTTCCCACACCATTTCACTGATCATTTATTTTAGCAGGTCATATTAATAAAAAATAAATTTGCTTACTCTCAATTGTGGTATAGTTAATTAGATGCAAGTAAGAAAACCTGCTGTACCAAAGTCTTGTTTTGTGAAATGGGGTCTCATTAACCAAGTGACTGCCAGGAAAGTAGTCTATGACTCATTCTCCTCCACTCCTACATAGTTCTAAATAACCAGAGCAAGCTCATCTTTCTCAATGTACCCACTATATCCCTCCAAAAACTTCGCTCATCTGTATATCACTACACCCCGCATGTTTTTCCATCAAAGTTACAGATATAGGAGCTTAGTTGCCTGCTTACAAATCCTAAAGCTACTCACTCTAAGTAGCCATAGAAAGTTGAAAGAGTTGATTTAATGCCTGTATATTTTTTGTCCATGAAAGATAGGATAATGTTGTTGGTAATTCATGTGAGTTCGTAACCGTTAGTAATCTAAACACAACAGGCACCAAATAGTCATTTGTAGAACAGACATACCTCCCCTACATAGCTTTAAGAACAATAAAAAAATTGGCTCCCCTGTTCTCTGAGGTTAGACATATCATATAATACCACAGATATACTGTACACACACACACACACACACACACACACACACACACACACACACATTTGCACATTTGCATTTTTTTTGTTTGAAAGTCTCATGAGTTATTGAGCAAGTACACTTTTTCTGTAAAGTCCAAGTATGAGAGATAGTTTGGTCGATTTGCTTATAACATCTATGTTTATATAGTGGTTTTCCACTTGATCTTGGTTATGAGTAAGTTTGCTTTTATATAGAAAACCTTTCCCTAAAAAATTGATCTTCTTAAAATTATTTTTTTCCTAGACAAAACTCCACTTAAAGAAAAAATATTTTGAACTACTCAGGTCATAAGCATGTGTATTTCTATATATGTAAAATATAGAAACATGAATTGTTTAAAGTTGTTTTTCTTACACTAACTCTAGTGACGGAGAGAAAAGTTTGCATGAAATTTCAGAATAACTCCTAAGAACCTCTATCTCCGGTACAGCTACTAAGTGGGCCCTATTTGGTTCTTCTTCTCTCTCGGAGTTGGGCCTTGCCTTCCCAGGCGCTCAAGACTCCCTATTTTTATTCCTTTTCTCCAACCTCATTGTCTATTAGCTGTTTCAGCTCCACTGAAAGAGTCTAAGACCTGGGTGGAGGAATGGCTCAGCAGTTAAAGTACTTGTTAGGCCCTAAGTCAAGCACTAGGTGCCCGAGTTCCATTCCCCAGCACCACATAAACGGGGCATGGTGGCACACATCTGTAATCCCAGCACTCTGGAAGCTGAGGCAGATGGACTGCTGTGAGCCCCAGGCCGGCCTGGGCTCCAAAGCAAGTTCAGGACCAGCCTGGGCTACAGAGGGAGACCCTGTCTCAAAAAAGAAAGGGTCTATAATCATGGTTTTTTCTTCACTCTTGGGGGCTTTCTTTTTATCTAAAATCAAAATCCACTGTTGTGAACCAATATGCTTATGTCTGACACTCATTTCATCTTCCATGATAAGAGACATAATAAACTTTACATAATATCCAATCACATTTCCATCTCAAAATGTCAATAGAACTTCACCCTGAGGAAGAATGAAAAGGATGAGTAATAAGGGAGATTAAGGGCATTTTAAATTTCCTGAAACTTCACTAAATTAGTTGATATTCAATAAATGTGCTTGTGCTTTGTATGACAGGAAAGTCAAGATGGTTCTGAGCTAGCTTGACAGGAGTTGGGTCCCTTGAGGAAATCTCTGGTCTTGGCCTAAGGTATTCAGGAATCCATGAGATGCCAGAAAGACACGGATCATGTTTTATAGGTATCTGTAGTCCAGCAATAAAGCACACTTTGACCCACTACTCATGGTTTGGAAGGGGAGAATGGCAGAGGTCATGGAGCAGGAGCCTTCGGCAAGATGCTTACAACGTGACACTACGAGGTGGCACTTTTGAGAATATCAATTATGACTTTCTAATTTTAATTTTCTATTACCATGAGAGATGAAAAGCACATGTTAAATACTTTTAAAACCTCCCTAGGTAGGCATCTAAAAATTTAGAAGAAAAAACTCAGTTGCATGACCTATCTGGTGGTGTCATCACACCCCGGATACACTTCTTTATAGGACTATGAGATAAGCCAGTTGGCTACCACTGCAGACAATGATTTTGTTGAAAGATTTTGATCTCTTGTAAAACAGAGTTGAACAATATACTGCTTTTTCTCATACAGTGAGTAGGAATTAAGAATTGATTCACTTTTAAGGATCTGTGTGGGGCTTTGGTAAAAGGAAACACAGGAACAGCAAATTTCTCATTGTTATGAGAGATTAGTGACAGCTAGTTTACCTTCCGCTCTCTCTCCTGCACTATCAGCAGTTTTGTGTCTTACCTTCAGAGCTCTGATCAATTTCCACTTGTTTTTTTCTATACGTTGAGATACATCATGGTAGAAACGATCTTTTGTCAAAATATAACTTTGGTTATTTTTAAAAATCACTTGGGTGTAGATGTGTGGATTTCTGGTATCTTTATTTTGTACAATTGGTCTACATCCTTATGCCAGCATCACACTGTTCGATGATGACAAGTTTTTAGTATGTTTTGAAGTCAGGAATTTTGACATCCAAAGCAACATTTTGGTCAAATTGTCTTTGGTTATTTGGGGTTCTTTTGTCATTCCATATGAATTTTAAACTTTTTTCATTTTTCCAGTCTGTGAAGAATGCTATTGCTAGTTTTTAGGTATGTATATATATATATATATATATATATATATATATATATATATATATATATACAATACTAATTCTTCTAATACATGGACATAGAATATCTTTCCCAATTTTTGTGTCCTCTTCACTGTCTTTTGTCGTTGGTTTGTAATTCGCATTCTGTTGTCTATTTGTTTCCATGGGTACAGTTACTTCTACTGTTTTTATAAATATCCAGAGGAAATAAAATCAATATATCAAAGGCATACTTGCACTCTTATATTTATTGCACCACTATTCATAGTAACCAAAATATGGAATTAACAGAAATATTCATTGAAGGAAGAATGAATTGTAAAAAATGTGAAATATGCACATACATTTGTATCAGAGTATTACGCATTCACAAGGAAGAATGAAATATGGTCATTTGTGGCAATATGAGTAGCAGTATGATGTATTAAAGGAAATAAGCTATGAACAGAAAAACAAACACTATGTTTTTACATATTGAAGCTAAAATGTAGACTTCATAGAAGTAGAGAGTAAATTAGTGGCCACAGGAGGTTAGGAAGGGCAGGGAGTAGAAGAGAGAGAAAGAGGAGAGAAACGGGGGTAAAAGAAAGAGGAGAAAAGTAAATCACAGATGAGAAACAATTTCGATGTTCTATAGCAGAGCAAAATGATCATAGTTCAGAATAAATTCTGACATATTTTATAAAGGATTATAAGTGAGCAGTTCAAAACCTCCTAACACAACAAAATAGCAAACGGTAAAAGCTCAGAAACACTGCCCTGAAGTGATCAGTGTACAAGTACATGGAGAATTTCATCCTCACATTGTACCTCATTAATAAGTACAAATATTATGTCAAAAAGTAGTCAGTGAAGGAGCAAACATGTAGATTTTCAAACATACCATGAGAAAAGGATGACAAGAGAAAAAGCTTCAAGTAAAAAAGAAATTAAAGAACTCTCAGCCTGCTGGCTTGTCTCTCACCGAGCTGATGATGGATTATTCTGCCGTGCCTGGAGTCCATTTTATAAACCCGATTCAATCTCACTCTAGGAAAATTTTAACAGTTTTACCTATCATGATTCTAAAACCCCAGCATTTCCTAGACCTTTCTTTGGAAAGCACAGGAGAGCAACATCAATGTTCCTATTAATATTAAGTCACTTGAAGCCATTTCCAGAGAAGCGAGCTGACAATCTAATAGTTATCACTGGGATTTTCGTTTTTGCAGAAAGACATCATTCTTCTTTTTTGGTTCATGTCCTATAATCAAAGACACCCCTCAACAGTGCACAGTGGGTGGAGAAGGAGAGAGAATATGGAGGGAGCGGGAATGGGAGGGTGTTGATATTTTCCCCTGAGGGAAATATAAAATCTTTTGTCCGACCAATGATTTCACACTGTCATATACTATGACTGCCTAGCGATACACACACACACACACACACACACACACACACACACACACACACACAGAGAGAGAGAGAGAGAGACAGACAGGTAGAGAAAACACACACACACGTGAAATGACCCTATTGGAGCATGAAAAAAAAAACTGAGGAAGGGTGCGAGTGAGTAAATGTGACCAATCACAAGCATTCACCAGCCTGACTCCCAAACTTACCAAGAGTGAGTCAGCATTATATTAAACACATGAAGAGTGAAGATGGGGTAGAAACTTAGAGGCAAGGAACACAGAGAGATACAGAGACAGATGAATGTATAATTCTATGCTGTGCATGTGTTTACATGTGTATGTTCCTTCAAAGTTTCAACAGCAGGCTGTATTTGGGTACTTTTTTTATTTAGAGCACACAGACCTACATAAATATAATAAGTAATACTAGCAATGTATCATTGGCATATAATCCACTTAACTTGTTATGGTGGCACTACTTAAAACTTTAGTTTTAAATATGGAATGGTACACTTATTTGCTAGGTTTCTTAGTTTAACAATCTACCATTTTCCTTCTCAGTTGAATGGGTGAAATGGTGAGAGTTGTATCATTTTTGGGCTACATTCTATGCCTTCATGAGAAAATTTCATTAACCTTTACATTAGCTATCCAATTTATTAAATAAGAGTGGAAAATAAGGCAAAGTTAATCAGAATTTAGAGCTTATAAATAGTTCCCTTCACTAATTCTTTTAATTTAAAAAAAAGTCATGCAACAATCTTGTTTCTTCAGAGAAAGCATCTGCTGGTGGGAGGGAATCATTTGCAACTGATGGCAGGTGGTGTTTACATTTTAATTTCCTATTTTTGAAAAGAAGAGTGGATTTGGAGAGAAGAGGAGTTGGGCAATGCTTACAGGCCTGAATATCATTTCTACCACTTTTCCCAATCATGTGAGCTGATTGGCAGATCAATAAACCTGTACATCAATGATCGAGAGGTAATCCAGGGACAAGGTAAGAAGAGGAGAGAAAAAATACAATACTTCCATCAACAGGCCTTGAAACAGACCCACACAGAGGAGCTTCATCCTCTTAAATAATGTGGCTTTCTTTTTCATCATTAAGATCAATCTCTGAATAAAGGCTGCAAATCCTTGAAGTAAAGTTTGTTAATAAGCCTTCATGTAGAGTTGTTAAAAAAGTATTATTGATACAATAATTTGAATTTAGGTACTAAATATAGTTTGGGAAAGTGAGTTTTACAACATAGGATGTTAGTCTCTTTTCAGATCCTTACATATCCAGCACTCATAGACATATGGTCAAGCTCTGGATTAACCACTGTTCTATCACTGAGACAAAACAGCCAACGAACGTCTACACGTTAAAGGAGGAGAGGTTTATTTTGCCTCATGGTTTCAGAGGGTTCCAACCGTGCGTTGACAGCTGACTCCAAGGAAGAAACAGCAGGGTACAAGGGCATCATAGGGAAATGATGCTTTCTCCATGGAAGCCACAAAGGAGAGACAGAGAAGAGAGAGGAGCTGGGGAGAAGAACATACCCTCCCAGGTCGTACACCTAATGATGCACCTATTTTTGTGATTTGGATCTGAAGTGTCCTGCAAAAGCTTCATGCTCCAATGATCCACTGTGTGGGGTTGGGAGGTGGGGCCTCCTGGAAGGGGCGGGTAGATACTCAGGGCTTGACCTGGAGGGGCGCGTGCTGGTTCTGCCCTCCTCCCAGTCTCTCTCTTCCACCATGCAGTGAGGATCTCTGTCTCTAGTTGTGATTCCCACCACGTGTTTCCACCATTTTCCATTTTCCAGCTGTCCACCTATGAATGAACTGAGACCTTCTGAAACTGCAATTTACAATAAATCTTTCCTCCCTAAGTTGTGGATGTTGGGTATTGAGTCACAGTGACCAGAAAGTAACTAATAAAATTATCCTGACACCATCTCCTAACAGCACATTCACCTCTAAACTCATCAGTGAATTAACCCATTGTTAAGGATGGTTTCCCTGTCATTCAATCATTTTCCAAAAAAGCTTAATCTCTAAGCACCTGAAAAAAACGGGATATATTTTAGTTGTAAACTATAGCCATCCCCAAATAATTAGCTTGTTTAATATTCAAATATCCTCTGAAAATAAAAATGAGGCAATACCTAAAAGAGGGGATTAAATTAATTGTCTGCAATATAATCATATGATTATATATCTAGTGTGTGTGTGTGTGTGTATACACACACACACAAATATACATTTGGTTATATAACCCTATGTATAAAATATCCCTACGTATAAAAAATGGACAAAGAGATCTATCTATGTATATGATCTATCAATCTATTGAGTGATCCTGGCCATCTGGCCATTGTTTGCCTGTCTGGCTCCACCTTGTTGTGGTACTAGGGATCAAGCCCAGGCTTTTCATATGAACTTCTAGTCTTTTATCCGAATTGTGGTGCAACAGCTTTGACAGCAACTCTCTACTTCCTTTCCAGGGAAATGAAGGTCAACTGCAACACTGAAACTAGTTTCTGTTGCTTTAAGCCACCATTATCAGTAAATAAATATCATAATGTAAATTGTCATTACCTAAAGAGAAAAATGATTTTTTCTAAACTCCATTTAAAATGACTTGCTTTGTAAACCACTTAACACATACCATATATTTTATCCAATTAATATGTACAAGTTAATGGCTTTTAATCTATGCATAGATAGCTATCTTCTTCACCATATGCAGTGTTAGAACTTTTACCACCACAAGAGAAAATCCTGTATATTTTACTATTTCCTTGATTTCAGCTTTAAGAAAGCCTAATATTTTCTACCATCACAGACATGGTCTCTCTGATTATGCAATACTCATGTTGTGAATGCAACAAAAATGTGTTCTTTGATGCCTGATATTTGCAAGGCTCAACTGTGTCGCACCATCTATGAATCTGTTTTTCAGTTCTGTTTTATCCAAATAGTACTACATCACATTGACATATCACACTTTGCTTATTTTTTTCATCCATTGATGAGACTTTGGGTTGGTTCTACTTTTTAGATATTGCGACTACTTCTATGAATATTCATGTGCAAATTTTTGTTTGAATACTTGATTTCAATTACTTTGGATATGTACCAAGGAGTGAAATGTAATTCTATGTTTGACTTTCTGGGGAGCCATGAAACTGATGTTGGCAGTATTTCTGTCATTATACTTTCCCACCACCGGAAGCTCCAGTTTGAAACTAAAATATCAGTATTTGTTCATGTTAATATAGTCGGGGTAAAAGAAGAGCTTTTCCTGTTCTCTTCCAGGCATTAGTATACAATCAGTCTTCACGAATTCTAGTATCTTCTTTGGCACAGAAAAAAATTATCATTATATTTAGAGATTAAGTTATGTGCTTAGGAAGGCAAGCGAGGGTTTAGTATCTGCGGGCTCAATAAGGGAATGGAGTGGAACGGGACACAAGGCTACAATAGTCACAAATGGAGCATAAACTGAGCAAATCAAAAAACTACCACCATTATGCCTTGAAATGGCCCAAAATAGAATCAAATAATAAAAGAAAAATTCATTATTTATATGTAATGACAAATTTAAACAGAGCATTACAATTTATGAGATAACATTCATTTGTAACAAAGGCATGCATGCACACCCACACCCACACCCACACCCACACACACACACACACACACACACAAATCTATACAATGTCAATTACTTTAAAACTACACATGCCAAAACGCCTCCGTGTATTTAGCATTGACACATGACTTTGAATGTTTAGCACACAAGCAATTATTGACATTTCTTTGGACCTCATGTTTTCATAGAAACCAGAGTATTTTCTATCAGTTTGTAACAGTATTCCACTTATGGACGCATACATTGACATTCTTGCTTCACATATTGCTAGGTGATTTGGGAATGTGAGAAAAACAGAAAAGTTGGCTTTTTTTAGTTTTAATGCTACTACATGAAATAATTGTATATTAGTACAAAAAAAGGTAAGGTTTGAGTTGCGAGGTTCCTCTTTAAGGTACTGGTAGTTCGGGTACAATGAAAGGCAAAGAGGAAGATATTCTTATACTTGGTGTACAGGTGAGGAGAGAGGAACAGGCAATCCAGTCCTGGGGAAACTATGAGTGGATCTTAGAAAAGCAAAGGGTAAGAATGGAACGTTCTGTAGATGATCTATAGTTTACTGGATCCAGTAAGACAGACCGTGCAGAAAAATTAATGTAAGGAAAAATCAGTTGCAAATTAGATAAATTTTGGTCTTAAATGTAAGGTTAAGGCACCCCTCAGTCCACAGATGCTTTAAGAGATGGTAAGTGACCATAAAAGTATTGTTTATGTAATGAAATCGTAAAGGAACATTAAAAAAATAGAGTCACAAGGAACTGAGGATCCCTACAATAAGCTAAGATACTAGTAGGGAGCACCAGCTTTATGGTTGTAGGCATAAAAACAATAAAGAAGTTAGAAACAGCTGCAGTTAGTAGCTGGAATAGATATAATACAAAGAAAAGAAGCAGTCAATACTACTCAGATTTTAATGTTGATTAATAAAAATAATTAATAAAATTTTGAAAGTATTATACACAAATACAAACAAGTTTACCAAAGATATAAAATGATTACAAAAGTGTTTTCTGAACTAATAGCAGAAAAAAATCTGCTTGTTATTATGTCTTGAAAGTATAAACTGAGGAGTGAAAAGGAGGCGGGATAAAGTACAAACACATTCCAGATTAAATTTTCATGCAGAAAGCTGAATTGCCCTTTTAATCCTGAATGCATAAAAGATGCATGCATTTTTCTAAAGACATAATGTAAATAATGATTTCAGTGTCCTGAAATCGTCAAACAAGTCACACAATATTTTTCTAAAGTTCTATTTAGAATGTCAACATTCCCCAACAATTCTTTGGTGGTCATTTTTTCCCCTTTCCACTGTCTTTCATGGGTCATTACACAGATGCTGCCCATGAATTCACCTACATTCATTCTTTGACATGCCGCAGAAAAGGACAGTAGGTGAGTTTAAAGGAAAAAGAAAAGGCACAAAATTTAAATAGATGCCTTGGCAAGCCACCTGGTGGGGAAGGCAATTTTAGTCAGTGCCCAGTTAAAGATGAAGCAGGGACAATCATTGGACTACCTGACAGGGGGTGGAAGGTTGCATTTTTCTCTTTAGCAAAACCCTGGGAGAAAATTTTATTTTTCTCTCCCATAAAGAACAAAACTGATTTAAATTGATACACTACACTTCCTGCTGCCAAATCAATGAGCCCTTACCTCTGGCCTGGTAGTTGTGGTCACTTGAATATAATGAATTAAGTTTTATAATCCAAATATCACCCAATGGCTTGAGTCCAACTATAAAATATCAAAGTTTCTTTTCTTTTATAACACTCTGAATTCAAACTGAAAACAATGTAAAATCTGCACATCTCACTTACGCAATTTTCTAATTGGCATAGTTTAAATATTTAAAGATTTGGATAATATTTGTATAACTTTCTATATTTTTCAATATAAGAATACTTTTATAAACTTAGAAACTAACACTGAATAGTATATCCAATTGAGCATCTGCTAGAAATGCATGTCAAATTATCCTGTTTATTTCTTTTGCATCTTTATCTACCTTTTTAAAAATATCCCTTAGACATCTCTAAAATAATTTGAAAAATTTACACTCTGTTACCAAGTATGCTTACAAATGCTTGCAAATGTTGTTGCTAAAAGTAGCTTAACACAACTATGGAAATCTAAAATTGCATACTAGATGACTGCTTCGTTTCAGGACCATGGACAGAGAGACGAAGAGTGATTTGCAAGATTCAGGACCCTGAAAATTAGAAATACTTCTTGCATTCTGGTGAGGAGTTGGCATACGGGACAAACAATACAAGAGGCTCCTCTAATACTCTAATTTTTCTTCATTTGTAAATTGCTTACTATGTCAGTAGTAAATGTTACATGGAAACAATCTCAAAACAAAGCTATTGAAACAACTCTGGTCTGTTGCAGTCCATCAAAGATATAAAAACACAGATGATACATGGACTAAGAAGAGACTATTAAGGTTTTAATTTACTTCTTCTTGCATTTTGCATTTTCAAGAGGAATACAATACCCCTCCGCCCCCACCCGCACCCCCCCATGTCAAGCACTAAAGGAATCTGTCTATCCAGAACCTCACAGACCCCAAAGGTGTTTTATTTATGATGGTCTTCAGTATGGAGCATTCCTGGCAGGTTATTTGCAACTTGCAGTATCCAATACCTACAAACATGTCGGGGCTCTCAAGAATACCTTCCAAATCCTAGAGAAAGTTGGCACTTTATTATTAATAATTTCTCTTGGGAAAAGTTAGGTTTTTTTCTGTTCAAAAAATGAAAACTATCTTTTGTGCACCACAAAATGAGATTAACATCAACCTTTTAAAAACAGAGTTGAAAAATTAGGCACAAATTCTATCTCATGATCCTAATAGATTGCCCTACATTAATTAAGGCTATGCAGAATCAAAACAAATAAAGAATATCAGTGTTCATTTCTTTTTAAAATCATTACACTGACTTGGGGCATTTCAATATGAGTGCTGCATTAAACAGAAATAAAAGAAATAAAAGATATTACCAAATCTTTACACTTTAAGAAGGTTTGGATCTTTTTGTTTTATCACAGAATTTCAATTGGAAATCCTAGCTTATCTCATTTATAACTAAGGAAGAAAATGGCATATGGAAATAAAATATAAATTTGCTAGATTTTTATATTTTTAATGTCTGTTCTTTATGTATTACGATTTTCTTTTTCATAGTGTGCTAAGTGAAAGGTGGTCCCTTGGTGTTAGAAGCAGGTAACAGTTTAATAATTTAGTTTATAAAACTAAGAGAGAATATGTCTGAGCAGATAAAAGGTATGAAGGGTACAAGTCATCCTTTTATGAAGAAAAAATTTTATAAGGAGGTCCTTTACAATTAAGACACGGTGGGGAATTGTCTGAAGAAGGAAAAAGAGAGAAAAAAGGAATGTACTGACTACTAAGAAATTTCAACTTTCTAATAATGTTTTAGACTTTCTTCTCAAAGGCACTAATTTCCTATGTCTTTATAGGAACTGCCTCTTAGTTTCTTACCACGAAACTTAGAAAATTTCAGTGGCCTTCCTAACACTGTTCACTGAGTCTTCTCTGCCCCACTTCATCTGTGATTTAGGAAAGTTAGACATTCGTATAATTCTTATTTTTCTACAAAAGTAGGTAAATCTACCAAGAATGGTACTGCTAAGGAACATAAAACCACCAACTTGATATAAAAATTAAATGTAGTCATGTTAATTATGAACTACATAAGATTTTACTTTCACATTGGGTAGAGGGGGACACTTATAACAGACATTAATTTCTACAGTCAATTAAATCTTCATAGCAAATCAGGCTTGGAGTTATTCAACAGTCTTATTTTAATGGACATTTAACCTAGTGAAAGATATAGGACTCTGTTGCTTTTGTTAGATTACCACTGCCTTAGACTGACTGATTGAACCGATCACTAATGAAAGAATGGTACAATAATATATTTATTTTGAATAGTAGTATGATGGTCAAAATTGAATTGCTAATTCTATCTATACTGATGCTGAAACTCTTAGGCACTTAAAAACAATTCATTTCTTTATTCTTTATGGAGAAGTACAGAGAAAGTAATTCAAACAAATCTTAAGTATAAGATTTCTAAAGATATGGACATAATTCAGTAATCTCAACTTTTGTAGGAGCTTTCAGTGAACACAGATTTCAAACTTCTACCAATGGATAGAACAGCTGCTTCTCTCTCTCTCTCTCTCTCTCTCTCTCTCTGTGTGTGTGTGTGTGTGTGTGTGTGTGTGTGTGGTTACATGGAAGACTAGGTTTATGTAATTTGAACTTTTAAAATGTTAATGAGATATGAATCTAGAAACCTCTTTAATAGTTAAACACTGGAAATTCAAAACAGAAGTCATAATTTTATCATTATTTTATTGTACCTAGAATTGGCTACAGAAAAATTTAATTTTCTCTAATCAAAAACTTTCTTAAATGTTAAATTGCATGTAAAGGCAACTTGGTGTACACTGAGGAAATGAGTTTTTAAGCACATATGCATAATAATTAATAAAATTTATAGTTCACCTTTGCTAGAACATTTTTCATGAAGTTCCATGGAACTGGTGTTCAGGAATTTTGCTAAATTAAACTGTTAAGGGACCCATACTACTAACACTTCTTCCACTGAGGAACACAGATATTATCTTTTTAGTAATGAAAATAGTAAATATAAGTTCAGCATTTACTTATGTGAAACACTTATTCTTGGGGTATTTAAGCTTCACAGCAACTTTCAGAGGTAGGTTTTATTTTCCAAATAAGGAAACTGAGGTTGAAAAAAACTTGCTAAATTCTGAGCTGAACTTAAAACCCAAATCCATCTGATCCAAAAGCTCCGCTGATATCAAGTCTCAACCCTCACCCACTCTTCCGATTCTGTGACTCTCTAAACTTCTGATTCTAAGCCTTTAGTTTTATATGAGCAAATATAACTGAAGATATTTCTGGTTGATTTCATTCTGCCTCTTTGCATTGGTAGCAGACATTATTAAAGAGTTCTGTATGTCTCTTCTAGAAAGTATGCTTTCTTTCACAAATCTTTGTAAGTTCTCATTTTCTTTTCTAATTTTCATTTTCTTTTCTAGTTTATTATTTAAATTCTTTTGCCAGTGCTGAGTTTATGTTTTTGGTACTTTGCATTTGGCTGGTCACTCAGCAACTGTACCACAATTTTATCAGTGATTTCAAGAAATTGATAAAATTCATAAAAAATACAAAAAAAAACTAGAAACAATTAAAATACATCAAAAATGGAATAGAAAACTCACCCAAAAGGTAACTAAGTGAAAAAAAAATGATAGGTACATAAACAGTTCAGAAGAAACATAGTAAATAAAATGTTAGGGACATAAGTAAGTTATGGAAGCAGTTATGTGAATTGGTTTAGCTTTAGTAGGCAAAGGTGCAGGAACAAGGAAAATGATAGCTAAGTGAGTTTTGAAATCTGAGTAGGAATTTGCCTGGTGGGGGAAATGGGAGTTTGTTTTGGATGTAGGAGCCTGCCTGACCCACACGCAGGGGATAATGGGAGATACAGCATGCACGGTCCACACTCAGGGTACAAGTTCAAATTACAATTTCCCAGGGAGGAGTTTTAAAAGCCCTCCTCTCCAGAAGCATGGTCCTGAAAATGCCAGGGTCCCTCTTGACGTGTCTCATTGTCAAGACCTCAGGATACTGCAGAGGCCACTTAGACACATCACTTACCCTGTGTACGTGTATCCTCTGCATCTTCCTGGATGATCTCATGCAACTGCGTTGACCAGTTTCTGTTATTCTACACATTGGTAGTTCTGGATCAGTTTATATTAACAACTTCAATTGTTAGTACCATTTTATAGGGAAAGGAGTCTGATGAGGCAGTGTCGGTGCACTGTGAGTGCAGCACGCCTATCCTGACAGTTTACTCGTGGGAAAAGCCGTAACATAGAGACTGATACGAAGATGAAAATAGAGTCAAAATTTACCCCAGCATGTATCTGTGCATGTAGACAAGCTATAAGAAATACATTTTGGGCAATTACTGCTCATCAAGTTTCTTTTTTCCTTTAATAAATGTTTAACATGTACTAATTCAACTCACTCTTTGCAATGTCCTTGCTAGGCGAGCATTATTAGAATTTCCATATTACTGAAGCGTTATGTGAACCACAGAGATGGGTTGTAAGTTGGGCAAACACAGCTTGTAAGAGGGGCGGACTCACTCCGACTCACGCAGCTCAGATCTGGAGTGAACACTTCTAAACGCTGACAGTGATAGGCTGTTTACAGAACAGAAGAGAGCCTATGTTTTTTTGTTTGTTTGTTTGTTTTTTGAGGAATATTCAGTGAATTCTTACTTAGTTCTTACTTCTTTTCCAGTCCTGTTCTTTAGTGTTGTAAATTATAAAGATACTGGTATAAAAGTCAAACTCTCTGTCCCACAGGAGTTTACAACTCCTCTTTAAATATGGCGTTAACATCTCAAACATTGAAAAATACAGTAATATTAAGTGCATAAGCATACAAAGGTGGTACTTTTGTTAATAATGGAAACATAAAAGTAACTTACTTTAATTAGTTCATTTAATATGTCAAGATAAATACGGTTATTTATTGAGTATACCGGGTTTTAAAGCAGTTGAAATGTACAACTGTATAGTTTTACAGGCATGTGCCACTGGATACAGTGGTGCACCTCTGTAATCCCAACAATCTGGGAGGCTGAGGCAGGAAGTTTACAA
Organism: Ctenodactylus gundi; assembly: GCA_004027205.1. Lineage (NCBI taxonomy): Eukaryota > Metazoa > Chordata > Mammalia > Rodentia > Ctenodactylidae > Ctenodactylus > Ctenodactylus gundi. Next base: position 878,730 of record PVKB01000045.1, read on the forward strand.
GTCTGAACCCAACGTAGGAAAATTAGCAACTTTGTAAGAATTTGTCTAAAAAGAAAGAAAGAAAGAAAGAAAGAAAGAAAGAAAGAAAGAAAAGAAAAGAAAAGAAAAGAAAAAAACCAGGGATGTAGGAGCTCAGTATGAAGACTCTGGGTTCAATCTCTCAAACTAAAAAAAAAAAAAAAAAGGAAAAAGAAAAAAGAAAATCTAGGTAGGAAAATATTTTCCATGTATAATGTAATACAAAACAGTGACATAAGAAATACATGAATAAAAAGTGTGAGAAGTGTTAGTTAAGAAGGATTCATCTAATGCAATTATATACATAATTTTATACCATGCGTAACAAATCCAAAATACTTTGTAAACAGTTCAATGTTAAGCATTACAACTTATAATGTAATAGGAGAAATAAGACACAGTTAGGGAAGTTCTTAAGAAAGATTATCAGGTAACAGAATGACAAATGGTAGCTGACCACTGGTACAGTTGTTATTTAAGTAACATAGGAAATATATAAAGATACGTGACAATCCCTAGGAACACTTCCAAGAAAGAGAGTAGTTAGTGTTATGGATAAGGAAACAAAAATCATGCATTGGCAGGGTGCCAACAGCATAGTCTGTGCAGAATGCTCCACTATGGCCAAAATAAAAATAGTCACATTATGAGAAGCTCTAGGACAATCCCATCGGGCTAAAGTAGAGAGATCCCAAGAGCTCAGGCCCCACGTGATGCTACTGAGAAAGATAGTGTGAATGCTCAAGAGAAGGTCGTGAATTCTTCTCTAACGTCTACATGTGACCACTGAGACATTCATTAATCCCATTGGCATGTTGGGGTTAGAGGCAAATGAAAAATATTGGAAGTATTATCAAGGTGGAAATACCTGTAGGGGAGGTTGAGAGCAGCTTAATATACAAAGGTATAGGATTCAGACATAAATCTGTATGGAGTGGGGAATTGAAAGAAGGAACTAATTTTGCAAATCAAAATAACTTACAGAGAAATTATTAAAGGATGACTGAAAAACACTCTCAGGTGTTATGCAAGACAACATATGGAGGCCAGTGTTGTAGGCTAGTGAAAACAGCAACTGAGGAGGCAAAGATAAAGCTAGGAATGTATTTAGGTCAGAGTACACTGACAAGGGAATAGCAGGCGAGTTCCAAGAGAAGGTCCTGATGCCAGGTGAAAGGGTGGGGTCTCTTGTAGAGTTTGACGATGTGAAAAGGGGTCTCTGAAGTAGAGGAGACTATCCAAGAATGTCTCATAGCACTCTGCACACCTTCCGAAGGGACCTGTATTGGGCATAAAATTCCATGCCCCAAGTTGTAGTGTGGTGACACCTCTGCCTTTGGGTTCATAGAGGCCATTTTGGCTTCATTTAGGATGTTTATGGACATTAGTTTTTTTAAAAAGATGGGTAGGAAGAAGCTCGTGGAGAGGTGCGGGTGGGCCTTGCATCGAAGTCCAATGTTGCCACATCACCACAGCCTCCTTTAGTCTGATATGTGCAAGATAGCTTTTGAAAGACTTCTACTGCTAACCCCCTGGCAGCCAATCTGTGGCACTAGGAGGAGGATGTGGAGACACATTTGGAAGAGAAAAAGAAGCAGGAGGTATTTGAAATAGAAAGGAAAAGGGTTGTGACACTCGTGTGTGTGTGTGTGTGTGTGTGTGTGTGTGTGTGGTGTGTGAAAAAATCTTCATGTTCACAAGTAGTCTCAGTGAAACAACTCTATGAAACTTCGTTTGTGGTTAATTACTTACTGTAAATCTGCAGTATATTGGGTACTGGTAGAAAATGTCTTTCTCATTCCAGCTGGTGTTATAGAATGCATATGGTAGAGGCAGAATCAGAAAAAGGTAATCAATAATTGAATTTTATGAAACAAGATAACATTTTACTATGTATCTTCATTTCCGTAATATCACGAATGTGAATCATTGTCTACAAGTATTGCTGACTTTTAAAGATATATGCTGCTTGCTCCCCACATTTCTTCATGCCTACATCTGATGCTCATTCACAATGCAGCGTGGTGTTAACTGCAGCCTCACAAATGCATGAGTGGGTACGAGGGCACTGTTTGTAAATTGTACCCTTCGCAAAACGCCTACATTCCCAAGGCCCCTTAGCACCGAATCTGTAGAAGGGCCCGCTCTGCCTTGTGCCTCTCTTGACAATACATCTAAGGAAAGTGGACAACGATGGCCACCCAACTCTGCACATTAGCGAACACTAACTCAGCTATACAGTGACATCTTTCTCCTTAATAATAATGATGCAGGCTGTCTTCATTACTTAAGGAAGCCAGAGTTCACACTGAAAGGCGTCAGAAAAGCACTGCATTACCCACTTGCCTGGAGCTGCCTTGACAGCACCTTTCTTGCCATAAGAATGGATTACAGGAAGGGTGGTAATCAACCAAGAAGTTTGTAAAAAATAGGTTCTTTTAAGAGCAAAGTATGAACCTGTGAACATCATAAAAACAGGAGGGTGGAGGGGGGTAGGGGGAGGGACAAAAGGAGAGTGGGAAAGCCCTTGTCACCTTGACAAGATACGTATGTGCACAAAATTCTCAACTCCATTGTAAACCTTGAATTTTGCACGTATACATATCAATAAAATGTGGGAAAAAAAGTTTACCACCAAACTGACTAAGAGAACGATTAGTTCTGCTGCCTAAAACTAACCCAAAACAGCAAGGCACCCTAGTACAGGTTGGTGAGAGGCAGTGGGAGTTAATTGGTCCTTTAATAGAGATGCTGATGTGGGTTCTGCAAAACCCACTGAGTAACAGCGACACTGATCTCTGAGGATTTCAAAGGATGGTGTCACAGGAACCAGGAACGCGCAGAGAGGAAGCACAGCGTGGAAAAGTGAGAGACAAACAGATGGAAAATGAAGGAGAGAAAGAAAGGCATGGAAGGAACTACATGACACTTTAGACAGACAACAGAAGGAGAAAGCAAGAGTCAGAGTCAGACTAGGAGAGACATCCAACTGAATCCAATGAGTTTAGCTCAACAAATTCAACACAGTCCAATTCAGGAGCACCTTGCTGAGATGCCCACCCAAAGCACACCGTTACAAAGTTTGAACCCCAGGCCCATGCTGAAGAGATCCCCTAAGGCTCCCACAAGAGCCAAGGGTCTTATCATGCCTTATTCACTCAGCAGACTCAGTTATGAGCACTGAGGGTCTAGTAAGAGGTAGAACTCAAGGGAGACACTAAATCCAACACTGCCATTCAGGCTAAGTGTAGAGAAGAGTTGTGGGAAAGATGAAAATCCCGGAGGGGAAAAAGCCATCATTTTCACTCTTTTTAAAAGTTAGATTTGTCCATCTGTAGGAGACTTAGATTTTTTTTTATGTTATTTTATTTTTTGTTGCTGTTCAAGGACTGGAATCAGACTGCGACCGTCACGTTGGCCTCCGGAGCACTTTGTTCTTCATGTACATCTGTGTGTAGAGTGACAGCTGATTGCTGCTTGCTGGGAATGGACTACATGCCACCGATTACACTAAGTGCCCAAACCAAGTGGCCTCCTTTAATTCTCATAAGGGCCCTAAGAGGAAGACTTTAGTGTTAGTCTCATTTTTCAGGTATTGGTATTGAGAGTTCAGAGAAGTCTATTTCTAAAGTCTATGTAAGCGGGAGGTCTGCAGCCCCGATAGGCAACCCTTCAAATTAAAATTTGTTTTATTATTATTTGTTGTTATCAGTTATATTTCAATAATATTAAAAATGGAATTTCAGGAAGCAATGTACTTTTTCAAAAATTATAAAAAGTTAACAGATTTACTAGTAAAATGTTAATATTAAAAAGAAGAGTATGTTCTGGGATCATTAGCTAATCTGAATCAAGGTGCTAAGTTCACAGGATCTCAGGCTTTTCCTCAACAATTTCATCTCATTCTAAATGTCTACAGTCGATTCGACACTGAAGCACACAGCTATTCTCACTCTCTGAGGAAATTCTGCTTCTCAATCCAGAGTTTCAAGCTGGCTCTGTGCCTAGATAGGGAATCCCATCAGAAGTCCTGAATATTGACATTTTATTTTATTTTAAATTCTACCCTTTTAGTAACTTCTTATTTCCTGTGACTCTATACCTGACGTCCACAAATTTAACAGAGAAAAGGTTTATTTTTCCTCACAGTTTCAAGTCACAGTCCACCCAGGGCAGCCAGAAGCAATGGAAGTACATGGTAGAGGCAGAGGTGGAGGCAACCCCTCATGACATCACAGACAGAAAGCCTAGTCTCATCAAGTCGTCTCTCCCCAGAAGAAAAAGCTGAAATAGTCTTTCTTCTTCCTTGCTTTTATACAGTTCAAGTTCCTAGGTGGGCCTCCCACATTTGAGTGAGTGCTCTGCCCTCATTTGATGGGCCACAAATCACTCACATCCTAATCTAGGCATGGGTCCTAAACTCTAATCCAGGTGTGGTTCCTACTTGCCTCAAGTTGACATAATCTCCCCAATGGTCATATATGTACACACCACACACACAAACATTCATATTATATAAAGCTATAGTTATATATAGCTTCTTACACATAAAGATTTTAACTCTGAAATATTCAAAACTGTAACTATTTGTCATTAACTTCACAGCAAGCACCAAGTCAGTTAGTCAAAGCTGTCATATGTCTTACATGGATTAAGTCAATAGCTTCCTAGCTAGTCACTCCGCTTCCACTTTTTGCCACCTACTGTTGTTCTCCAGAGCAGCCAGAATGGCATTGACAATCTAGGTCAGGTTGTGTGCCTCCTTTGCTCCAAGTTCTCACTGATTATCCTCGTCAAATAGAATGAAATCTAAAATTCTGACTATGACCTACAAGGCTCAAGGTGGTCTGCACTTTTTGTACTCCCTGCCACCCACACGAGCCTGCTTGCTCTAACATGAACATTCAAATCATGCTGCCATCTCAGGGACTTTGAACCTACTGGTCTCTGGTTCAAAAGATTCTTTCTCCAATAGTCATACCTTGCCAATCCTTAAATCCCTTAGCCTCTGACTAAATACTACTTTATCCTTAAAGCTTGACAACTGTACATCCTATTTCTTTGATTTAATATTGTAAGATAATTTTTTTGTTTTTACATTTTAACATCTCTGACACTTGGATTCATCTTACAAATACTCATTTTGAGACAGAGTCTTGTTATTGTAGTCCAGACTAGTCCTGGACTTACTGTGCAATCTCATCTGGCCTCTAGCTCACAGCAATCCTCTGGCCTCAGCCCTCCAATTGCTGAGATTACAGTCGTGCACCACAACATCCGGCTGATTTTCATGTGGGGTAGGGATGATTGAACCCAGGGCCTTGTACATGCTAGCCCAACACTCTGAGCTTTGCCCCAAGCCTTACAGTTATAACTGGGACCATTCTTTCCGTCTAACTGGTGGATTAACATACTTGCATGTTTGTAATTGCTGATGTTTTTGGCTTGAGGAGAGAGAAAAAGAGAGAGAGAGAGAGAAAGAGAGAGAGAGAGAGAGAGAGAGAGAGAGAGAGAGAGAGAGAGAGAGAGCACACCCCACCTGCTGCTCTCCACATGTTCACTTTCTGTGTATCACTTTAGTTTTCATTTATGTCACCTTGTAGAATAAAGGCATTAAATTGTGCAACCTCAGACTATGTCTCTTAAAGCTGGGGAGGTAGCTTGGTGGTACATCGCTTGCCTAGAATGCATGGAGCCCAACGTTTGACTCCCTGTACTGACATAAAACAATAAAAATAAAAACAAAAAAACTCAATATATTTCTTGAGCTCATGGATTATTCTGAGTTACAAGCATTGAGTTAAGAGGTTTAGGAAAAGCTCTAAAATGGGATTATTTCCTTTTGGAAAGGAAATTCCCATTTATGGAGATGCCACCTACCCCTGTATATTACATTATCAGTGGAAAAACTTAAATATACATGACATATCTTACTTTTATGGAGCTCACAATTGATCTAAGAGCCTCCACATTCAGTTACAATCCAAGCCAATTCTTTTTTAGTTTTTAAATTTTGAAATAGGGTCTAGCTAATTGGCCAGGCTAAGCTTGAACTTTAGCCTCCCAGAATGATTGGATTACCGGTCCGTGTCACTCGGCCAACTGACATATCACACCAGCTTTGCCTGCCACACTTTTTCTGATTTCCTCTCCATCCCTTGACTCTGCCAAGCCTCCTTGTTTTGGCCTAAGATATTTTACATATACGAGTTCCAACTATACCTGGGAGTCATCTTGCCAAGATCTCATTTGTAAGTGGGATATTCAAGTGAACACACTATGTCTGTTTTTCTCCATTAATCTGTCTTTGGGAAACTTCTATTCCAGTCACAAAATCAAGAAAGATAGAGGAAAAGATACGTTTTCTTTTCCTACAGGTATATTAAATATTAATTAGTCTGACTGCTGATGTACTTCTTCATAAAGAGAAAGTAAGCCCTCACAAGAGGAGAAAATTGTATCTTTTGGGTCACAGTTTAGCTCCTATGTCTACAGCTGCACTTGACATGTGTAAACCATGCCATAAAATCCTTGTGTGAGTTCATGCAGCTATGAACACCGGTGGTCTCCCCATGGAAGGGGTAGTGAATAGAAAAACCCTAGGCACTGTCTTGTACGTAACAACAGGAAAATACAGTCTCTCCCAAATCCACATAGAGAAATTTAGAAAACCCCACTAACTCTCTAAGAAACATCATGGGCAAATTTCAAATTGATAGAAACTTAAAACACCTCTTCAGTCCCAAATGGGGTGGTGGTACCAACAACACTGAAACACTGTTATTAGATGAACCTTAACACACCAAGGCAAATCGTTTTCAAGGAAGCATTTCTACATTTCTAAGGTAATTCATTTAGAAATTTGATGAACAACTTGATTTTGTTAAGTTTATTTTCAGCGTGTTCCTGAAAATCTGCTGACTATTCAGGACAGCAGCCGCAGCAGACAGCAATTCTCATCCTGTGTGCAACCACCAAGAGGGAGCAAGAGTTGCTGAAACTCTAAAGCAGCCCGAGGGCATCCATTAGCAGAGAACCAAGTCTATACCCCAACTTACAGAAGGTGTGAAACCTTTTATGCTATGTATATTTTATGGGCTTTTAAGAGGTTTTTGTTGTAAGCTCCCTTAAATAAATGATTTACAAGTGTAGCCACTGACCCAGGACATCATTCTTTTTGTTTTTGAAACTCAGTGAAAACTTTAAAATTGTAAGAGTAGGGGCCCCTTGGGAGCACTTCCCAATTTGTACAAATGAAGAAATCTATAGCAAATTCCATAAACTCATCTGCTAACAGTCTCCAAAAATGTGAGGTTCAGGTGTTCTTTTATGGACTTCGGCGTTCTGGGGTTTTATGGATGGCCACCTGGCCTGTAGAAAAGCAGTCGCGTTGAGTGCCACGTGTCCCTGTGAATGTAACCCCCTCCCTATGGTTATGTTTTCTGCCTTCAACTTAATCGCCAGACCAATTTTAAGAAAGATTGGGTTGCAAGAAATATTCTGGGACTGAGCCTTTCTGTGTCAAATACTAAACTCTGGGGCCAATTTGTACAGCTGGCAAAGAGTGGGCATTAGAATACGACGACTGACAGACCCTGGGGACTGAACAGGCTTTCGAGTGGTACAATCATCTTTATATAGTTTGTCTTGTTCCTGGATATCCTGAAGTGGAAAGTACCCTCACTCAAAATACTCATGGTAACTCCAGAAAACACTATTTATTCTCCTTTGAAAATAAAAATGAAAACACTCTTCTCTCTCTCCTAGGGTGTTCCACTTTGGCATTTGTACTTGAAGGTTTCCCAGTTCCTTTGAACAGGGAGACTTGCCACGTTCCTCCTGCTTAGCGCACATGGTTCAGCAGGCCTCAGTGTTTCTAGGATAGTTGATATATGTGAGAGTGTGTGTGTGTGTGTGTGTGTGTGTGTGTGTGTGTGTGTGTCTGTGTGTGTCTGTGTGTGTCTGTGTGTGTTGGTTCCCATTACACAAAAAGCTCTTATGTTATAATTCAGTTCCATGTCAGAGAAACACCACTCCAATAATCCCTTTTCTTCTTCACACTGCCCGCTAAGGGATCTAGTCAGAGGAAAGATGCTTTCATTTCTTTCTTTCATATGATATGTAACAGAGGCACAGGAAATGTTTCATTTTTAATGTAACTATCTCTATGCAGTTATTATACTTTTTATTAAAAAATAAAAATCACCATTTGAAACAAAGTGGTACGCAAATCAACTTGCCATGCCATAAAAATGAAGGTAAGTGGCATAGTTGGGTTGGTCTTACTATTCATCCCATGAAAGGTACTCTGTAAACCAAGACAAGAAAATGGTTTTTTGAGCCTCAACAAGAAAAGAGTATTTTTGATGAATAAATCATTTTAGACATTGTAGAACTTATTTAATACCGCATTCAAAATGCTCATCTATTTCGTTGCAAGTTGATATAACATTCATTCTTAGCCTACATATTTCTGAGCAGAGTATCCCTGACTTCTCATGAGGAACACATACCAGGGTATTACAATGTCTTTAACAGATTCCAAAAAGAAACTTATAATTTACTCCATAGGAGAGGGCATCAAATTATTATGTGCTTAAGATTTAATCAAAGATCCTGGTAGAGAAACTGAATGGGCATATTGAAGTGAGACCTAGAGGTCTGAATTTTGCCTTTACACATCACATAAGCCTCCTCATTGGATAAGTAGGCCAGACACCAAGAGGCCCTGATTCGCAAACTTGACTTCTCCACATAAACTTTATAGGAAGTCATACTGACTTAAAAGATCCTTCCCTACTTAAACTTACCATGTTCTCTGGTACAAAACAGCATTTAACTTGTATACTGCAAGAACATCAGGCAAACTCTCTTAAAGTAAGAATATATTATCCTGAAAAAGAAGTGTAGTTTGTATAACTGAGACTATTAACAAGACTATTTTTTTTTGCAAGGCTTCAAGGAAGAACTAAATTATGAGTGATTAGGATTGTCACTGCAGAAAGAAAATACAGAAATCCATACAACAGCAGCTAGGCTGTGTCAAGGAATGGCACAGATGGATGAGGAGGTGGGAGCAGAAGGAATTCTATGTAAAATTGAAGGAAATGTGTCAGCCACCCCTTCAGATTACCTTCACATACGCTATACTCTAAATGGTCTTTAGTGATAAAAATGAAGAGGCTATATTATTTGTTTATGCCAAATCAGATGGCATAGGCTTTATAGTAATAAGTGACTTAGAATTTCGTAGTCCTCCCTCATTCTTAAGTCTCTAACCAATCACACAAAGCATAAAAACTTACAGTGCTCTGGTTAGTGACACCTGTCTTTTCCATGGGGAATAAACTATAACAGAAATAAACCACCAAAAGGTGTGATCAGTATAAAGCTTTCGCTCTATGTGTCAGAAAGAAGTGATTGAAAAGTATAATGTGAGATTTTCCTTCTCTCACTCTCTTAAGTATTGACTCTAAATTACACAGTTAGAACTTAGAGTGTGAGCCCAGCATTATGTATGGAGAAGAAATATTGACAGGGCACTAAATGAAGCCCACCCCATGTTCTGAGGTTAAAAACTAGAGAGCATTTGTGATCAATTCCCTCATGGAGCTGTTAAAAAGCCAGTGTGTACAGGACTCTGGATTTCAGATGAGACCCACCACGTGCTTATCAAGAAAAAAAAACTCACTGGATTAATGTCTACCAAGTGGTTAGGTACAAAAGGAACCTGACCTGGGAAGAATTTTTACCTCTGGCCTGCTGTGGCCCTTTCCTTTTTGGCCTGTGGTTTTTTAGATAATAGCTTTTATGGATAAGCACTGCCAGTCATTTTGTTTTTGTTTTGTTTTCAGCTAAGAAGATAGTTGAGTTTTTCCTTAGGTGTTGTCTTATAGCTGCAACTCACAACTCCCATTTATTGCATGTTATTTATATGTAAGTCTTCAAAATCTATATTTCTTATTATTAAGCATTTGAAGGTGTAGAAGCAACATCATACAAGATTAAATTTTAGGCTCCAGCCAAAGCAAAATAACAAATAATATGCTCCATCAAACTGTGTAGTCGTCAAAATAGACAAAGCATTTATTTCCAAGTTTGAACCAGTAGACACTGCAAATTTTCAGCATAGCGCTAAACCAGGCTCACTGAATTCTTTTCTACAGCAGTAACTTCTGATCTTGTTATTTCTACCAAAGGAAGTCCCAATCTCCAGCTACACACAGAATCCTGATCAATCTTGGTGGGCATCTTCCTGGCATATATTGACCCTATCCAAGCATTTGAGTTCAAATTAATCTTAGAACTCGGTGTTAATGACATCAGAGAATGCTTGTTGTAAGTATGACTTTGTATTAACGGATGAGATCATTTGAGGACCCAAGCACTATAAATTTCTAAGCCACAGCCGTGCCAGTTCCTGGTTTGGCTCCTTTGATGATGACATTTTGGCTGTGCTCTAAAAACCCTGTAGAGGTGAAACTATTTTCCGTAATTCATAGTAATTTTAGTTTTCTGTGTATAACAATGTACTCATAATTTCAATTTCAAGGGGTAGATTTTAAAATCAAAATAGCTTAAGCAGAAAAAAATAGGCATATTGGCATTAAAGCCTGAAGGTAGATATTTAGGATAAATTGCAGCCGAGAGCAGTTTCTCTAATGTTTCTTTTCTATTCTCTTTCTCACCCACTCCCTTCTTTTCTTTCTCTTTTCATCTCTCAGCTCTGTTTATCATTGGTTTCATTTTCAGCCACAATTTTCTCCCCACACAGAAAAAATGATTATATGTAGCTCCATGAAGAACTTTCATGGGTGTGCTGGCTGGGACTCACTATAGTAAGGATTTGGACAACATGTTCTAATCATATAGCACTGGGTCAAATACCTACTTCAGCGCAAATGCGGGCAAGTAGATGGGATACTGGAATGGAACAGGATGATTTCACAAAGAAAGGGGTAATTGACCAGCAAAAAGTTGCATTGCACTTTACTGGCCATAATCAATTAGTTTTCACTGTCCGTGGCCAAGCTTGTTTTCACATCCTGAACAACAAATGTGCTCTGCCCAGATTTTTCTCTTATGTAGGTTAATGTGTATGTCTTTTTTTTCTCTAGTTATATATTAAAGTGGTTTGCTTGTGTTCAAGTTATGATAGATGAGTACCACTAAGGAAATCTTTTGGCAACAGATACTCTTGGTGAAAGCTTGGAAAGTTTATAATGTTATTCATATATTTCTTGAGCTAAAGAGGCTCCCAAACACACAGGAAATGCATTCTTCTTTTATTCCTCTAGAGTCTTGTGGCTTGCAGTAAAGAGGTGCAAGTCTTGAATACTAATGAGAGTATTGTGTTGTTGCTCCACTTTACTAATTATGAAGACAAGTCCGGGCTGCACATCAAGAGAGCTGAAGGAAAACCCATCAAGTGGCTTTAGAAAGTTCTGGAAGCAATGCGGGAGATGTGAGAGCTGTAGTTTGTTACATCTATTAAAGTTCTCAAACTTTAAAAGAAAATAAGCACAACGGAGTAGACTTCAGTTTCTAACAGCTAGAACTTATGGAAAAATCAAATATGAACTATAGCCAAGCCATTCTTTTATTCCATCTGTTTTGATTGAAAATGTCCTACACAAGTTTATAAGGATATTGACCAGATTGTGGCCAAAATCCAGTACCAGAAACAATTTCAATCAAATCAGTGATTTTGATGTTGAGGCTTAAAATACAAAAGTAAAGTTGATCTAATATTAAATGATTTCAACTTTTCAGGAAAAAATTCCACTTTTTTGTTTATGAATCAAGCTGCTAAGACATAGTTCAATTTCTATACATACTTAAGTAATTTAAGACAAATAGGGACACACATGTTTATACTACTGACCAAGAACTCTAAAGGTACTCAGATCTTAAAGTGCTTGTAATCCCAAAGTTCAAGGTGCATTTAATGTTATGCCACTCGATAATACCCAATGCCCAAGAAGATCAATGAGAAAAGGAACACAAAACATACAGGTTTAGGTAATAAAAGTGGGTTATATTTTCAGTCCCAAAGGCACTTTCTTCCAAAAAGAATTTTCTTCCAGGATGTCTTGCCCTTGGTATACTAGCTCCTCCTCAAAATCCTGCTTTCTTTTTCTTGTACCTATAACAACAATTCTGTTCTGAATTCACTATATACTGACTATATAGATGCCATCGCATTTACTTCTATGAATACATGCACAAATTGTCACCGGTAAATGCAGTAAAATATGAAAGGCGTGACTCTTATTACCATTGTTAAATGAGTATGCATATAAATTAGCATGTATGTTGTTTTTAAATCTGTTAGAAGCACTCTACAAGCTCTTGTGAAATTTACGGATGCAAGTAAGTTCAGAAGTCTATCTGGGAGTCAAAGTTACTAATTTGTCTGATTTCCACTACCAATATTTCATCCAGACACAACTATTAATTAGCTACTGTTGGTAAACTTAGATGTGTGCAGAAGTCAACGCCTTGCTGATGTGACTCTTTTTATTTGCTGATTTCCATAGTTACAGACATATGAGAAAAAAAAAACAGTTGAGATTAGATGGTTTCTCATCCAAGAAGCTAAGTGTTCATCAATTATAGTAAATAATGAGAGAAGCCAATTTCACAGCAAATGAAACCTTTCCATTTGTGAACTAGTTAGTATGTTTGGATAAATAGAAATATCCCACACATCTACACCTACATCTGGGTGTTAGTCATTAAAGTTACTATGTAACAAAATATTTATGCTTGATTACAGAAATCAATGTTGAATCATTTCTTTGCGACTTGTTTAAGACATAAATTTGGTGTCAATTTATCAATTTTTTACCCCTCCTTAGTTTTTGCTAAAAATCACACATTATATTCAGAGAACCATTGTATTTAGCAAAAACTTCATGTTTCCAATCTTATTTGAATCTAAAAGCAGCCAGAGTATGTCTTTTCAACCAGTGGTATGGAAGTGTACACCGGGTGAAGATCTGCAGAGAAATTTATGGTGTGTTAATAAAAGAGGATATTGTTAGTTGTGCTGCTATGAACATGTGTGTACATATATCGCTATTGTGTGTTGGTTTGACCTCTTTTGGATATATTCCCAGAAGGGGTGTCGCTGGATCAAAGGGGATATTTATTTCCAGTCTTTTGAGAGCTCTCCACACTGCTTTCCAAAGTGGTTGTATGAATTTACATTCCCACCAGCAGTGCAGAAGGGTTCCTTTCTCCCCACAGCCTCGCCAGCACTGATTACTATTTGACTTGTTGATATAGGCCATTCTTTCTGGAGTGAGATGGTATCTTAGCTTGTTTTGATTTGCATCTCTTATGGCTAGGGATGTTAAACATCTTTTCGTGTATCTATTGGCCATTTGAACTTCTTCGTGAGTGAACTGCCCCTTCACTTCATTTGCTTACTTTTCAATAGGGTCTTTTATTTTGGTAGGCTTACTTTTCTTCAGCTCCCTGTATATTCTAGTTATGAGCTTCCTATTTGAGATATTGGTGGTGAATATTCTTTCCCATCAACAGACCAATGCATACACAAACTGTGGTATTTATACACAACGGAATACTGTGCATCTATAACATCTAACAGCGTGGAGGCTTTTGCAGGCAAATGGAAGAAACTTGAGAACATCATGCTTAGTGAAGTGAGTCAGAAGCAGATGAAACATCGAGTGGTCTCTCTGATATGAGGAACCCAGATTACAACCATCTCATGGAACTTAAAATAAAAAAAAAAGTTAAACTAGGGGGTAGGGCAGGGAGGGAGGGAGGGGTGGATGGGGGAGAGACAAAAAGAGAGTGGGAAAGTCCTTGTCACCTTGACAAGACACATAGTTGCACAAAATGCTCAACTTCATTGCAAACCTCAAATTTTGTGCTTATACATATCAATAAAATTTGGAAAAAATTTAAAAATAAAAGAGGATATCTGTGGAAGTCCCCTTCCTTGTCTTCCTGCCTTGGATGGATATATTTGACTTGCAGCAAGGATGTAGTGAAGTGAGTAGTATAGCTTCCTACACCTAGCCTTTGAGATTTCTAAGAGAAATATTATCTTTCTAAAGTAACCAAAGTGAGTATTTGGTTACTTGCAACTAAGTTGCACAAAGTTGACTTTTCTCCTATATTGGCCAAAGGTACTCCTCAAGTCTCTAAGTCTCTACTTATTATTTATTAAGATAAGATCTCACTCTGTAGTCCAGGCTGGTCTTGAACTCACTATGTAGCCCAGGCTGGCCTTGAACCCACTGTAACCTTCCTGTTTTTGACTTCAGAGTACTGGGAAGAAAGGCGTGTGCCAACATGTCCAGTTTATTGGGTACTGGGGATTCAAATCCAAGGTTTTGCCTCTGCTAGGCAAGCACTTCTTTAACCACTGAACTCATGTTACTAGTGTGTACTCAATTCTCTGATCACAAGCTGAAAAGGGTCAACATCAGTCCTAACAGTCACACTGACAATCAACTTCAACCCATTGCAATGCCACAAACAAATTATATTGTTCAGTTGTGGCTTATTACAATACTTTGTGTACTTGAAGAATATTTAACACTTGCAAGCCACAATTTACTTCTCTTTATAAGTGAAGTAAACTAAGGTGAAAAGAGGACTAGCAATGTTTTGAAGGGCTCTGTAATAATTGACTACTCAAGACTCAAGCTCAAAATATCTGATGCCAAATAATCTTTATAATATGCTACACTTGGGGGCAAAGAGAAATGACAGTGAGAGTGTGGTCCACACTTCAATACTAAAACCAGAAAATTTAGCCCACACAAAAAGTGGAAGTAACATTAAGTTTCATGTAAGATAGACTTAACTAAGAGAGTTGGATCTCGGGGGCGGGGGGTGTGTATGGGTGTGTGTGTGTGGGGGGGGGGTGTTGGTGTGTGTGTATAGGGAGATGGGCTTTGGAAATCAGAGCTCCAAATGTCACTATGAGTCTTGGTTCTTTAACACTCCTAACTTCAACCACATGTCCTCCTCTGTGTGTCTGAACTCCTGATGTCTTGGGGCACTGCAGAAAACACTCCAGAAGCTCCGTCTCATCCATAACTCAAGCTGATATGTGTCATATCTTGCTTTCTTTTCCTTTTGGCTATTATTTGTTATTGAGGAAGCTAACTACATTGTTGAATTCTGGGAAACAGTTTGGAGAGCCAGTTTATATGAATGTGATAAGTAAATAAAGTGGAGGAATATGTTATAATTCTCCAGCATCTGTATCCTAAAATCATCAAGCAGTATCAGAGTGTATTCATCTTGAGTAGCAGTCTGGGGCTATAAGCTTGGTGCTTGTGTTATGCTCTGAAGATGTTCAAATCATGACGCCTGACTTAAAGTACCTGTACTTTACTAAGGAGACAGTATAATATGACAGTACAAAGACCCTTCCCAAAACAGACTATTAAAGATACGCCATTTATGAGCATTTGTTTGCTTTTTTGTACACTTATCTCACTCGAAGGCAGATGGGGGGGGGTTAGCCACATATAATTTGGATGAAGCCCTCCCCTTCTAAAGTAATCTTCTCAGGTGCTATTGTTACAAGTCACGGGGCACAGAGTGTCTGGGGACAGATTCACTTTGACATGCCTTTTAACGTGCCTTTTACCTGTAGTCACAAATATAAGCCCAAGAACTTTCTTAAGTGTGTGGCATTCGGGCAAGCTGGAAGTAATTAGAATAACATCAATTACACTGAGACAGTGCTGAATACTGGGGAAACAGAAGAAATCAGTGCACAGGAGACACCAAATGGGGTAAAAAGGAAGCTCTCCTCTTTTCTGAATGTCTGACTGTCCTATGTTTTGCTTTCTCTCCCAGCCACCCTCTGTCAAAGACTGTTCACAACAACTAGAAATGACCAGTGAGTACCTGCTCTTGCGAAGTATATGGAGAGTGGGGCACAAAGTACCTATCTGCTGCACCAGAGAACCCTCCTCTCACCGCAGTGCAGCCTGGATGTGTTTGGGGGTGCTCCTTCCTGCCAATTTTCCTTTATGAAATACGAACTCTGCTGCTGCACTCAGTAGTATATATCTTATGTTAAACATGCTCAGGAGTGTGGCTGCGGCAAGGTACCTTCCCTCTATGAATATGTATAAGCCTCACAAACACATCCCTCTTCCTTTCGGTGTTCAGGGTGAGTGCACTCTTTTTGGAAGTTGCACTCTGGTGTTTTCAGGCAGAATTAAACTCCTTCTCCACTCTTGTAGTGTGGTGCCTCTGCCTTTTGGCTTTAGATTCGCTCAGAATTCAACCCATAGTGTTCCGTTACACTATCTTGTCAGACACAACTCCATTGCCTACTTAAGTCTCTATACGTCACCTTTTGCTTCATCTTTCTTATCTTTGTGCCTTGGCATAGCCTTCTACACAGTGTCTGCTAAGGTAGGAAGACAAAGTTTAACAAGAAGAATGGGACATAGCAAGGTGGAAACACTCAGATTCCCCGCAGACTTCAACTGTTTTGCAGTTTTGTCTAAGGTTAACTGAGGCTACGAAAAAGCTCATAGGTGGTTCACTGGGTCATGCTGGCCCTGTATTTTGCCTAAGGCAGAGCATAGTCTCGCTCTTCCCTTTGAAAGCCAGTGACCTTTATGTGTCTTGCGTTGACCCGAACGCATAACAAGGCAAGGCAGGACAGCTGCTTCCCCTACAGCATTACTGTCCTTGAGTGAAAAAAAAGGGAGACTGCCCAAAGGTAGGCGGCTGGGAATGTAAGCAGCACTGTACCCAGGGACATATCTCGGGGGCAGGTATTGTGTTGTCAGTATGTTAGTGTCCCTTCTAGTCTGCTTCAACCACTTCCTGTTCTAAGAGAAAAAGCATTGTGTAAGAGGGCCAATGTTCTAGAGCCTTAGCCAAGCCCCAGGGTTTGTTTAGAGGCACTACATGAATAGTACGTTTCCGATAACACAACCGATCTACCTGCCTTGTGGACTTCCTCTATTCCTGTGTGAAACATCTGCATCATCGCATATCTGCTGAGGAGATGGCGCACAATTTCCCAGAACTGGCTGAATGCCAAAGAAGTAAGTCTAAAATAGATCATACTAAATCATCTAAATCATTTAATGAGTATGTTGTGGATCTAATTTAGAGCACAGTTTGGATATGAATTTTTAACATGAGTTTTCCATCAGAATGAAAGTTGTTACTTGAATAATACTTTGATTAATACACAAAATGGATTGACCATTTCATTATCCATGCATGATACACTGGCTGGCACATCATTTTAAAAGAAAATGTTAACTCTAGACTGAATTCTTCGGCCACTTAGTTTGCCCCTAAACCATTATTCCTGTCGTCCCGGTCTCTTTAGGTGTAGGAATTTATTTTAAAATCAGTTTTGGCTAATTCTAGCTACATGAAATTCCACAAATATTGCAGCCTCATGGATTTATTATAAGCATCAGATGGCATCATATATATGAAATGCTTGTAAAATGAAAGCATTATGCAAATGTGAGTGATTATTATTTTTTACTAACTTCTATACCATGTGGAGCGATCACTAGGCAACAGGCATTGTGCTAAGAACATTGCCTACATTATCATATATATTTAATATAATTTGCATAACAATCCTCTCACATGAGTACTGTTATTACCATAGATACCCAGAAGAGAAAAAGGACTCTGGGGAATGATACAGCTACTGTTACATAGCTGCTAAATGATGAAGTTGTGAAATTCGATGCCACACTTACATCATAAAATTAAGAACAAAATGAAAGTGAACTTTTTTTGTAATCGGTTGCTTTTTGGGATCATCATGATCACTGCTTCCTTTTGAAAGTATGGAGAATAAAGTTTAACTTAACTGAAACCTTATGGTGAATAGAAAATTTCAGGAGAATCATTCTGTTCTGACTTAGCAAAGGAAGGTGGATCTGTCTTCTGATATCTGTATGAAATTGGAGTCTATTGGCATACAGAACTTGGATTTGAGAGCTAAGTGGGCAGCTGGACTCCACTCAACTGTTAAAGACAATTTGAACTGGGAACAGTGACACGATATCGCTGTTGTGGATAGGATCTGGAGTGTCCCCCAAAAGTCTCATGTATTTTAATGGAACCATGTGATGTTGGTGGATTGGGGTCTGGTCTGGAGGGGTGGATCGCAGTTAAGTTAGGATTAACGGTGTGTAGTGGCCACACCTGGATGCAGGAGGGACTGGTTACTGGGCGGAGACCTGAAAGGATACATAAGCTGTACCTGCCTTCCTGGAGGACTGGGACTAGTGTCAACTAGCCTCAGCTTGTCTTCCTGTTTGTCCAGGGAAGCTGCCCCCACCTCTCTCTCTGCCATGTACTTTGATTGTTGCCGGTCACCCCTGAATGGGCTGTGACCTTCGAGACTGTGAGTTAAAATAAACCTTTCCTTTCCTAAGCTTGTGGTGTTGGGTATTGAGTCACAGCAATGAAAAAGTAACTAAGACAATAGCTAACCACAGAACGCTCTCCCTCAACATTATCCTACAATTTCTTTATTCATCTTCTCTAGAAGTTTTACCTAGAAAGGACAAAAAATAAATAAATAAGGAAATTGTCTCCCAAATTACCACTAGTATAACCATTCTCTGTGCCTAGTAATGCATTTTTCTTTGTCTGTTTTACACAATGGATGCCAGGGACATACCTTATTGGTAGAGTACTGGTCTAACATATGTGAGGCTCTAGGATTGATTCTTAACAAGTCAAAAAGTTTCATGCAATTTTCTCCTTTCTTCCAATCTACAGACTTGCTCTACATGCAAAATAAACATGAAATCACAAATAACGAATTCTTTCTGTCAGCCAGTCACACCCAATCCCTACTGACATTGCCCACCTTTCTGATAAGGTCGCCTACAATCTTCCTTATTGTTGTCTGCCCTCGGTACCTGGTCTTGTTTCTGTTCTTCACATGCACCAACTTTGTCCTAACTTGAGGACACTTCCGCCCACATGTGCACTCTCTCGACAGCAGTCTCTTCTTATCCAGGTGTCCACTCAGATGCTGTTTCTGAGAGGCCTCCTCTGAACACCCAACACATCCACTTCGCTTCCCCATGCTACTATCATATACAGTGACTCATTTTTGTTATTTTTTTCTGTAGAATTTATTGTTTCTGGAAGCTATCTTATTCATTATGTGCTCAGTAGTGCATCATTCATCTTTTCCTATGGGACAGAAACTTCCTGAGAGCATTGTTTCATTGACCGCTATTTCCTTCACAGCTAGTTTCCAGCTAAAACAATGCTTCATAATTATAGTGCTCAATAAATATTTGTAAAATGAAGTAACAAGCTGGTTGAAGTTCTACACTAAAAGAGCAATAATTCCGCTGAATTATTATAGGAAGAGATCGACCATTGCAATGTTATTTTATGTGGGAAAAATTAAGCAGACAGAAGTAGTAAATTCAGTCTCTCAACTAACTTTTGTGCTTATAAAAATATAAAGACCCAGAATGCAACATTCTATTGTTAGCAGAAGGTCATATTAAGAATGGTCAGATTTCAGTGCCACCAGCAAACATCCCATAAATATCCCACCTTTTATAAATTTTAATGCAAAGATTCCAGGCTACAAAATAAGAAACAACAATTCCACAATCTAACATACAGAAGAATTCATTTTGTAGGGACTATAGTTTGAAAGTCCTATTAAAGTAACTGTGCTTAATAACTTTAGAGGTAAAAGCTTTGAAGCTACTCCAAGATCACAGCATTCTTGTTATGTCTGTCACTGTGCATTGAGGAGCAAAGACTAGACTTTGGAGGCACAGTCAAGATTCAATTTTAATATGACAGGAGAACAGGTTTGGTCAGGATGATGCAGAATTTCAAACGATATTCAACACCTTTTGTTGAGGAAAAAAAATTCTTGTAAGAACTGTATAAGACTGATGAAAAAGTGAACTAGGCAAATGCTATGTCAAAGATGGCAGAGAGAAAAAAATAACATTATTTGTAAGTTACGATCAAAATAAAATATAAATAAAATGACTACAGTGCTTAAGGCCACAGTGAGAGAATGCAACTGGTTAAGAGTAAATAGACTAAATGTACTAATTGATGTCAGTAAATACTTTCATTTCTACACTGAGTTCTCGTTGTATCTTCAACCTCTAGAGGGAAAAATGTGACCTTCATGGATTATTTTATGAGGGATGCTGCTAGAATGGAGAGTGGGGGTGTGTCCCAGCTCCCCTCAGCCCTGAGACAGCATAGCATTTTGAAATACTTAATCTGAAAAACCCAAAGCAAAAATGACTTTCATAATTTCATTGTCTTTCTCAAAAATTAAAAAAAAAATAAATGTGTGCATGCTTGTGTGTTCACGCACACACACACACAGAATCACAATCTGAATGTCGTGTGTACGAAGACATCAGTAGATGTTACAAATGGTAACCTAAAATGGACACATTATAACGCTCCCAATCGCTTCCTTTTAATTATTATTTTATATTATAACTTCAAAGGGATTTTTCAAAGCAAATTTCTGCTGTCAAATAAGGTACAATTTGCCTTTTCTGAAATGAAGGCTTTGCTGCGTCTGTGAATAACGCACATAATCTATCTGGGCATCGGTTGTTTCTTTTGAAAGATGAAGCTTGTGATAGCTGCCCCTTATCTACACTCTCAAAGACCGTGAGAGAGTAAATGAAATGAACTCCCTGAAGTTCTCTGTGGCTGCTGGCGGCATCACGAATGCGAAGCAGTTTGTAATTGGGCCCAGTTAGGACTGCTAATCCTCGTTGGCTGTGCAAGATGTAAAATGAGTTCCCATTGCATTGGAGGCCGCTCGGAGGCCCTCAGGGCCATCTGGTTACTCACCTGGAGTGAAAAATTGGATGTGGAGCTGATAGGAAAAAGGGCCCTGGAGGTAGTAATAACCGAGGAACCTATAACAGCCTGGGAGACATCTTACCCTGCGCTCTTTTGGAAGCCTCCTCTGGATTGCACCAAGACAAGGGAAGCAATGAGGAATCTCACGCGACCCAAGGGACCAGAAAGTAGATGAAGAAACTCAGAGACCGGGGCTATAACAAGCTATTGATCTAAGGGGGAAAGGAAATATTTTAAAGAGGCACATTGAAACAGGGACATTTAAAGCAATTTCAAAGCAAAACGTCCTGCCTACTTCGCCAAAAGCCAAAGAAGTGTTTATTCATTCTTTGGAAATTGAGCCCTTTATTTTCCTTGGGTGATTTTTTTCAATAATAAATCTATTCCATTTTAAAATTTAATTTAGGAATAATTTTAAATTTGCAAAAATATGGCTACATTTGCATAAACTTTTGTATGTCTTTCTCTGGTTTCACCAGTTTAATACTTTGCTAAATTTGTTCTTTTCATTAAATTATGCAACGTGGTGGTGCTATCTATTATTCCATCTATTAAATGCACACATGATTCATACATGTGCACACATTTTAAAATCAGGAAAGAACATGGATGCAATACATTTTAAGACATACAGCTTATACCTCAATTTTGTCAAACAATGGCTTTACACATTTCTCAACATTATTTTTTTCTCCAGAGTAAGATCCAGTAGTTCACATCCATTCACTACTTTTGCTTGCCACATGTCATTATTTTATTATTACTTTCATTTAGGTAATACATGCTGAGGAAGAACAGGAAATGACCAATGTGTCCTTTTTTGGATATCCCATCCGAGGGCCTGTTTCCTATCTGCCACTCACTGAGGATGTTAATTTGCCAGGTCAACGTGTTGTCCTATTTCTTCTTCATATAATAGTACATATTTTCCCCCCTTGTAACAACAGAACAACAATAACAAAAAAATCTACTTGTGACAAATCAGTTTGAATTATGCAAACATTTTGGTTTTTAGCAAACTCTTTAGATTTAGTATTTACTGACGATTCTTGCCTAGTAATATTTGTTCTGTGATGACTACAAAGTAGTGTTTTTTCAAATACACTGTTGTGACATTTACTAGTTGTCAGTTTACTGCTCGGAAGAGGCTTTCCTCCTTCTGAATTAATTTATTATCAGTAGGCACTCATGGAACACTTTTTTTTTAAAGCAGGTTAAGATCACTTAGGCTTCTTAACTTTGATACTGGAATACAAATGCAAACCAGAGGACACCCTTCAAGCTGAATCTTGTATTCTGAGTTTGGTTATAGCCCTTTTTTTCTTCTTCTTTTACCTTTCTTTTTTTGTTTTTTACTTTTTTCATTACTACATAAATAACAAGATACTCTAGGCTCATCGTACATCTTCTTTGTCCATCATTGAATCAATATCTTCAGTTATCTCTGGGATCTTTCCATGTGCAATGACATTTAGGTAGCTACATATGGATTGTAATATGCACATTGCTCCTGTAATGTCACTGCTCCTTGTCTTTTTCAGTATCACTGGAAATTTATGGTTCTTTTGATATCTCCAACTTTAATATCCTAGCTCTCATCTTTGCTCTTCTCATTTCATATTCCCTTTTACTAACGTAAGAAACCATGGTTTCCAAAATGTCATTGCATTTACCAGTTTGCTTATTCCTGCATTGCTTAACAGGGAACAGGGTAATTTTCAAAACCATTATACCCCTACCAAAAATAACCAACCAATCAAAGTAAGGTTCCTTCCAGACTGAGGACATAGAGCCAAAGTGTTTTGTTTCCAACATATTGTAGGTACTTGTTATGGGCTAAATGTTTGTACACCTCAAAGTTCAAATATGAAAGCCATAAGCCCCTAGCACCCAACATGGTGGTTTTAGGTGATGAGGACTTTGAGAGGCAGTTAGCTTTTAATGAGGTCATGAGGGTTGGGTCCTCATGATAGGATTAGTATTTTTATAAGAGGACACCAGAGAGCTGTCTTGTTCCTTTCTCTTTCCTGCCACTGGGGAACGTAACAAGAAGTCTACCTGAAAGTCAGGAAGAGAACCATCACAGAACCAAAGGGGTGGCTCCATGATGGTGGACCTAGAAGATTCCAAAAGTATGAGAGAGAAGTGTTTGGTATTAAGTCACTCAGTTTATTAAAGCTTTGCAACAGTACCCTGACCTGACTAAGATGAGCCTTACACAAGATCAACCACTCAAAATTGAGAGTTTCCAATACCAATTATTTTAGTTTTTAAAAAGCGGGATGTTGATCATAGCCCACATACAGAGTGTAATAGGTATTTGAAACAGTGACTGCATTGAATAACCTAATCCAAATAGGAACATTTGATACAACACAGAAATTCTAAAGATAACCTTAATATTTGACTTTTTGTTACTAAGTCTTCTGAAATTGCTTGTTATTTCTACTTCATCCTGTCTATATTAGATCCCTCATATAAATTTTTCTACAAAGTAAATCACACTTGAAATAAATGGAACAGATGGGAAGAGGAAAAGGTGAATTCTATTGAATATAACTTATATTTTCATATTTATATAATAATCTCTAAATGCTTTAATCGGTTCTTTTTTACTATAAGTGTCAGTATGCTACTTGTTTAAAGAACAATCGGAACAATTTCTGTTTCTGGCTAGCTATCATTTTTCTTCTCTAGATACTTCCTCATGTAAATGTGTGCTACTAGATATTCCAGTTTGGATCCAGATTGTCTCCCAAAAGCCTCATGTTTGGAACATGATTCAATAATGGAAATTAATCCACTAATTTCCTCTATTGTTAAGAGGTGGGGCATAACCTGGATGACGAGGATCACGAGGGCATGACCTGGAATGCATGGACCACTGGGTCATGACCTGGACAATGTATGTCACTTTTGCCCTTTCGTTTTCACTATTCTCTGTCCCACTGGGATCCCTGAAAAGACTCTTCTGCCGTTGCCAGCCACTCCTGGATGAGCTGAGACTTTAAAACTGTGAGCTAACATAAACCTTTCCTCTTTTGTACTGTAGGTATTGAATATTATGCTCCAGAAGGGAAAAAGTAACTAGTATACTAGGAATCCAATCCAGGGTCTTTGAACCGAGCTACATCTCCAACCCAGTTTTTGAATTTTTATTTGGTGACAGTCTTACCAAGTTGATAATTTGCTCAGGCTGGGCTCAAGCTTTTGATGTTCCCAAAGTGGCTCAGCCTCCCAGAGTGCTGGACAACCAGGCCCAGCTTCCTCTGATAATTACTGACTTAATTTTTGAGATATGAAGAACACAGATTGCTAACAGTCCAAAATTTTCAGAACATATAATCAGAGAAGTATCACAGTCTTTTTTATTCTTTAATAATTTATTCCCCTTGTCAGTTATTCATAAGTATAAATACCCCCTTTGGTTTATTAGATTACAGCTAATATATTTTGGAAAAATAAGTATATATTTACATAACTTATCATCTCTTTTCTTATAATATATTTAGCATATGATATGCATGTTTCTATAGTAGCCTATTTGTGAATAGAACAAGAGATGTCCTACTACATTGCAAAGATTTTTTTTAGATTACCCACTGCCCTACATTGAATCTATAAAGAGATAAGATGTAGAAAGTTCTTATTGTTCTATTATTTAATTGTGAAGTTTTCTATCTAGTGACTGAACTCTGCTATATTTATAGGCTATGATATTTTGATAGCAAGATTCTAGATTAATTTCAGTTTTATCTTCCACTGTGCTTGCCTAAAATCTGAGTTTTATTAAAGCAATGATACTCTCTGCTTCTTATTACTAGGCATTTTTCTAAAGCTTTATTCAAGTCATGTAATCCTAGACTACTCCTCTTGAATCTCTAAACAGAAAGCCCACTTACTTTAACTTTTGCAAACTCTGCTCCACTTGCCACCTTTTTCTCTTCATTAATAAATTTGTTCTCTTTCTTAGATCACAGTATACAAACTATGTCACTAGGTCTAAAATTAGTAATCGGTCTACCGTGCCTTTTTGTACAAGGCCAAATTTTTTGTTCTAACAGTGATTACAAAGTAATTTCATATTCTAGTAATCTTTTTGAGAAACCAAGGAAATTAATTCTAGATGGTAAGACAAAGTCATTTCCCTGAGATCCAAATCTTTCTCCAACTTGCTTGAATTTCTTAAGCCAAATCAATAGTCTGAGATGGGCATTGGTGTAGTGAGCATTTGGAGCTCCTCTGGAAAGATAACTTGCTTTTTCTGTTATGGGAGGCAACCTCTGAACTCTTGGAATTTTCCCAGTAGGTGTACCTTTATCATTGTTGGTGGGTCACCCTGAAAGTGAAAGTTTGTGTGAGCAAGGTGGTCCACAGCAGAGCCCAAAGAGTTTTTACTAATGCAGTGACTCTGACCATGTAACAAATACTAGTCACATGATTAAATGATTGAAGCTCAGGGTGTGGGAGTAGGAGACCTGAGATTGAGCTTAAACACATATAGACAATAATCCAATCTATCATGGAAATGTCTAGGTAGAATTTCCTACTTGACAATATTTTGAATTATATATATATAATTTTGGGAAGGAATTAGGTCTCTGAGGATATTGCGAAATTTGAGTCATTCTACATTCTGTCCTATGCATCTTTACCTTTGGGTTCTCAATTGTATTATTTTTCTGTTACAAAACTGCAATAAAAGACTTGACTACTGTGAGTCATTCTTACAAATTTCCAAACTTCAGTGTTGATTACAGGAATCTTTGAACTGGTAGTAAGCCAACCCGAAGAAAGAGTGACCCTAAGGAGTCACCGACTTATAGCTGGTCTCTTAGGTGAGGGCAAAGTAATGGCTCGGGTTGTGTAGTATGCTACTTTTTAATACATAAGAGGTAGTTAATATAGGATCATTAAAGCCCTTCATAACTTAAATTTCAAATCCATGATCCCAAGCTATTTCCCTTAAATTCCCATTTTTTTTTTTTTTTTGTATTTAGCTCATTAGAAAACTGACGAAAACAGTGTGTTTGCAAATACATATGCAGGTATTTGGAAAGGCCACAGATGCTACAGAACTCCATCTTCCTCACGAACATGGAAATGCACCCCTGATGGTGGTGAAGAATTAGATAAACAGAGCATTGCTTCCAAATTATGCTGCCAATTTATGAGTGAACTAGAGTGACAAAGCACATGCCCTTCACATCTCTGTAGGAGTGTCAGTTAAACAACATCGCTTTACTCTCCCAGGGTTACAGGTCTTTAATTAACCCTATGCTAAAGCAGCAAGGGTCTGTTCTTTTCATAGGTGTAACATGCCTGTGTTAGCCATGGCCCACAACCACATTCTGTTCAGCGTAATTACCTCACAGTGAAAAGTTAGTAGATGAAAACAGAGAGATCTACTTTTTCTCCAAGTAATTCAAAACCTGAAAATTAGATGTCAACATTCACTCAGCTCCAGTTCTGTTTGCTGCAGTGAAGTAATTACTAAATAAAAAAAAATTAATTCTTTTTTTATTATTCACTGTCTCCTATCTTTTCTCTACTAGTCCATTATCCAGGAAGAGAAAGGAAGCGCAAGATGGGAATATGTACGTGACCGTGGTTGGTAGAAGGGAAGTACCTCGTGAGCAACACTTCCCACCCCCATTCCAGCCCAGCCGGAAAGCAGTTCTTTACCTGTAGGTGAAACCCAACATGTGGGGGGCACAAACGTGCTTCTATTCTAGGAAGGCAGAAACAGAGTAAGGAAAACAGCAAAGGTAGGAGAAAATGCCGTTGACTTTTACAGGAAGACACCTCAAAACTTATTTTTCTTTCACAGGACAATAATTACAGCTAGGTTTATGGAAATTAATTCTAATTACAAACCCTTTTCAAGTCAACAACATCTTCAAAGAATGAGCAAACAAAACAAAAACAACTCACCAGCCTAAAGCCTATCCACGCATTTTTCCCTCCACTTATTCTGCAATATTTATTGAGTATGTGCTATGTTCGAGGCTCCGTGTGAGGAATGATGGGTGCCGATGCATTGTAGTTACCTAAGAAAATGTGTCACTACCTTCGCCCGACATTACTAGCTTATGGACTACTGAGCACCTAAATCGTCCACAAGTGAAGAGACCTGACAGGGAAGGTCGCCTTCCCCCAAATCCCCCCACCCCCCAAAAAAACATACAGGATATTTTAAGGGTAGAACATTTTGACTCAATGTGTGTTCCCAGAAATGGACAAAAAAAAAATCACCACTCTGGTGCCTGGGTGGGTCAGGGTCAGTGTCTAGCACACTAGTTTTCCTGCATGACATCTGCTACCCATGACTGGACACAGCAGCATGGAAGAATCAATATTTCTCTATTTTTGTACTTACTTTAAAAACAACATATTCCAAAGTGAGCTAAAAGCAGTGTTACAGGTAGTAAAGACAAATAACAGACTTGCTAGATATTTCTGAGAGCAGATATGAAGGTGGAGACTCAGTCTGTCGTATTCATTCACGGCCAATGGCAAATAAACTAGAATAGAGCAGGAGCTCAGGGATCACCTGTGGAATGACTGCACAAATGGGGAAAGGGGGTTCCCAGTGTTTTAAATGAGGGACATGACACAGACTATAGTGTAAAAAAAAAAAAATGTTTCTTACTTGGTAGTTATTACGCGTCTCTTCCCAGAGCCAAAGAACTAGCTACTTCCCATGAGCCACATTATATTAAGGAAGATTTATGAGCACTAATAAATTCAAGACATCTTATCACAGACCTTAGTAGGAAGGTATAAGGATAGTCACTTAACAGAAGTGTCTTTATGCAGATTGACAAAGTTGATTGAGAGATCCATTATTTTCCCAGATCACTTTCCCGGGAGGAAGGCTGTGTGCCTCCCAGGACTCATCAGATCCGTTGCTTGCTTTCTACTTGTATTGACTCAAATGGGAACGAATGACTAAGCCAGAAGAAAGATAGAATGCACTGTTAGTGACTTTGACTTTCAAGAAATCATTTCCTAAGCTTAGGCTTCATTTTCTTTATTTTCAGAATGAAAACTTTGACGTCAATGGTACTCTATTATGATTCATGCAAAAACATCAACTCAATGATTACTAGAACCTGAGTGGAAATTATACGTGCAAGTAGAACTTTCATTTAAATTCAAAGATCACTGTATGGGAAGAGATCTTTAAATACAGATATTCAAATTGAAGGTTACTCTATGGATGTTTAAAAACTACTGAAGAGCATTTTTAATATTTAAAAAAAATCTAAGAAGACCATAGAACACGTCAGGGAACTGGGAAGAACACCAGGTAAAGGCCTCCAGTGTACACCTGAAATCTCAGGAGCATGATGAGGAAAATTCAGAGGGTTCCAGAGACAACAATGAGGACCGAATTGGCACAGAAAGAGGAAAAGGTGGTGAAGAGGCACTTTATGCAACGTGATTCTAAAAATGTAAATGGACATACAATTCTTATGGCCTGGGATAACATGAGACAATGCACAAACTATGGAAAGTAAAGTATGAGCTTTCATTTTTAGTGAAAGGATGGAAGTATGATCTTAGTCTTCAGAAAACAAGGTCTGGAGCAATAATAGTTGAATTATAAAGAAAATGTAGTAGAAAGTATTCAAACAAAATAATCATAAAGATAAATCAAAATGATATGTGTATGGCTGTCTCTTTGCTATAGCACATATCATATTGTAGTCATTGAGCAAATATTTGTTTATGCTATTAGAATATAAGTTTTATAAACTTATTTCTTAGGATTTCTTAAAGCTGTCAAGGCATAAAAACTTCATCTTTTTGGAATTGATGCTAAGTTGAGAATAATTATTTATCTACTACTTAAATGAAAGCACAACATACACAAATACTATATAATTCTGTTATATAAGATATGTAAAGTAATAAAAATTCATAGAAACAAAAAGTAGAACATTCGTTGCCAGAGGCTCGGGGAAAAGGAAGTGAGAAAGTTTTGCTTGATAGGTGCAAAGCTTCAGTTTTCCAAGGTGAAAAAATTCTGGAGATTTGTTGCACAGCGATACGAATATACTTAATGTTACTGTACTATTCCTTCGGAAAGGATTAATATAGCAAATTCTATGTTATGTATTTTACCACAATTAAATTTTTAAGAAATTATAAACCACAGAACAGTGGATAGTAAAGTTACCTGCCCAGTGATATCTCAGTCTGCCAAGGACTCAGATGAATGACTCTTTTTAGACACTAAAGACGAAGCAGATCTTTATACTTTCTTACTAAAGCCATGAGAAAGTAAATGTTTAAACTCTGGGTAGCATTTGGTTGGCTAGACTATCGAGTGCACTGTGGACACATAGCTCTACACTGCCTTCCTTTTTGAGGACTCCTGCCATCTGACCCCTGCTCTAAGAAAGCATAGACGATACCCATGAGTAATGTTCTTCTCACCCTCCACTCCACGGGCCTCTAGAGCCATGAAGGGCAATGTGCCCCTTTATAATTCCCTTATGACAACTGGACTCCCATGTGTGAAACTAGCTGAAACTCAATTAAAGAGGATGTGGAGGCTGCAATTTTTCATTAACTCCTTTGGCAGCAAACACAGCTGTAGACTTTTTTTTTCTCTTCTGCTCCATGTGAAGCACCTCCTGGGTTTAATTCTAAATGAGGAAAAATTTAGGAGCTTCTTTAGGACTCTGATATGAAAAATAACTTCTTGGGCCGAAATCTAGAGAATGTCAATAAGCAACCTTATCCTCTCGCAGAAAAATGAAGGAAAGTGTTTCTGATTGCATTTGCTACCAGTGATATGAAGGAATAAGAGGGCAGAAGGGATGGGGTAGGTTTGACAGTAATAGTTGTCAGCAGCTTTGATAAGCCAGGAAACTCCATCACACTTTTGCCCTCACAGCTGATTTTAAATGCGAGCCCCTCACTTCAAGCCTGACTGACTTCTCTCTTGATTTAGAGTAATTGGGATCTCAGAGGCTTCTCGGAAGGAAATATTTGCGAGTTCTATCATCTCTGAGTGCTAACGCTAGACAGTAGTGTGGCTGAGGTTTCTTGTTGTTGGGTAATTCTTGGGGGATGATGGGGAGTGTTGGGCTGATGAAACCCAAAAAGCCCGCTGTGGGGGAAAATGTTACCTTCCTAACTTCTCCTCTTGTACCTCGATCGTCACCCATTTCAATTACTTTGTGTAATAGAAACCACGGTACCGTCTGAAATCTTAGAGTCCCGCACAACCTTGAAATATTCCCTGTATCTCTAAACCATGCCACATGTGTGCATGTGGTGATATATGAAAGCTGTAAACGCACACTGCAATCACATTGATTACTACTCGTCATGATTACAGATGGCCTGCAGAAGTCTAAGATTTTAATGAGCTGTATGGATTGCAGGTTCTACTTTTTATCTGAGAGACAGCAGTAGCTCCTTTCAGGGAAGATGGATTCCAACAGGAGTGGAGTTTTAAGGTCAGTTTGTTTCCCTTTGAGTGGGACTCCTCTTGCTTAATGGTCAGAGCTCAAAACTCTAGACAGTGAGGTAAAGTACAGAGAAGAAAACTAATAATTTTCTTGGGACTCTGATTCCCTAGAGTTAGCATGGATAATTCAGAGCTTTTTCATCAACAGCTTTCAAAATCCAGCTGGTTCAGCTCTTCTCTTACATTGCCTGGATAAAATGTTATGTACAATAATCTTGAAGCTTCCAGAAGATACTTTTTTGAGCTTAGAAGGATGGTTTTCTTTTTTCTGTTTACCTTATGGGCCACACATTTCAACAATAACATTTATGTGGGTACTGTATGCATATATGATGAAATTTCTGCACATGTGTAAAATTATCATTTTTGTGTTTAGTAACACTGAAAGTTAACATTTTTGGTATTGCCAGACTGGTATGAATATACTCATCACTTCTGACTGTTTTTTTTTTTTTTTGGGGGGGGGAAGTTTAGTAGAACTGATTTATATATTCTTTTCTCTGCGAGTGTTTTCCCTGTTATTAGCCTGAGTCTTTAAAAGGTTTCAGAGTGGCGTCTGTGATAAGCTAAACTGTAAGACAGCACCCATGTGATCACGTAGCTTAGACTTGTGTATTTTTCTTCAAAGAAATGTATGGGCAGGTGAAGTGGTGTAGATTTCAATTTCAAAAGAGGCTTAGAAAGTTTAACTCCGGCCAGAATCCAGAAATCCTCAACTCATTTGCAAGGTCACGATCCTAACTGGCCTTGACTTGAGAAAGAAGAGTTATATATTTAGGGTACAGTTATCGCAATCCATCGATTAGATTGGCTTTTCCTTCAGGAGAACCAAAATCCATGAGACATGGTAGCTTCTGAGCAAATTTAGGAATGGCAGAGACATGAAAACAAAGAATGTTTTGTCATCATATTTCCCTCACAGATTTTGGATAATGCTTACATGCCTTGGTATTATATTTTCTTTTTCTTATCACCATGTGTTCTGATTGATACCTCCCCTGCCAAGTTAATTTCTCTCTCTTTGTCTCTCTCCTTCTCTTTCTTCTCTCTCTCTGTTTTATGACAAAATGAATTACTCTTACATTTGCTTTATATTTACTCCCATTCTCTAAACATTTTAACAAAGGTAAAAATAAATATAAAAGCATGTGTGATATAAAAACTACAAAAATAGATGCAAAAGAAAAACCTTCAAAGCCCATATGTTCTTGTCAATAAATTCCAGAGACTGTCAAGGAAAAAAGACTAAAATAAACAAAATGCATTTATTTCTTCTTTCACCTACTCACACGTATGTGATAGTGTTCAATTTATTAGCAGAAGAATTTTCCCTCCCAGTTGATCAGCTAGCTTTTGCAATGGAGTTTGCAATCCAACCTCAGCTGGAGAACTTGAAGGGAGGCATAACAGAGAGAGACGGGTAGCCACAATGTGCTAGTGTATCTAACCATGAAAAGAAAGAGTGTATGTGTATATCTGAGAGTGGTTGTGTGTGTGTGTGTGTGTGTATGCACGCACATGTGTAACAGATGTGTGCCACATTGAGACAGATGGAATGAGAATGAGGCGACAGCTGTAAAAACAGCCCTCAATAAATGTTGACTTCCTGCCATTGTGTTTGTGAACTCTGATTCTAAAATATGCTCCGAAGTCTGCAGTGGGTGTATTTCTCTTTGCATCACCCTCATACTTCTCCAGGTCCTTAATTCTTTCCACATTACCCCCCAGTGGCCAACTTGGGCATTTAACTGCCTTTCAATCTTTTCTGGTCATATTAAAAACTCTAGAGTTCTAAACCTTTGCATCAAAATTTGCTTTTCCACCTTTTCCTATATAATGTTCCTGTTTCCTAAGGCAAAGCTTGTCTAATAAACTAAGCTACATTATAAAGCAGGAAATGCTATAAGGAAATAAAATAGGCCTAGAAGAAATTGCTTAAATAGACAATGTAGTTTTCACTATCTGTCCAGATTATCAACAAATTTCAGATAAGAGACGATAGATCTAGTGCTGAACAACACGACCCTAATGATTAGTTGTGTTGAATACAGCAAGTGTATGAACAGGCCAAGAATGTGTCTTAGCTTACTAGGAAGTGCAATATTACTCATTTGCATATTTTGCAGGTTATCACTGAGATTTGATGGTTTCCCAAGTAAAGTGCTTTAAAATGCCCAAGTTTAATGGGCTCATAGTGCATCACACTTTCTCACATTGCCTGTTCACACCTCCTTCTATACTTTCTAGCTTTTTCTCACTTGATATGGCACTAGTATATAGTAATTAAGTTCCCATAAATATATTCAGGAATGATTGCTACTTAAGCTGATTAGCCATTGATTTGTTCATATCCATTCAATGACAACTTCTCAAATTACACAAGCCAACACGATTATGACAGCCTTAACTTACATCATTAAATTTCGAGTAGAAGAACAGGAACATGTGCCGGGCACATCGATTACTATAAATTCATTTTTAATAACTGTTGACTTTTATGCTATGTGTACTTAAGTTTTTTTACATTGTAAGGATGAAATTTAAGGATTCATGTGAAAAGTATTCAATTTAAAAAGATGTCTTTAGGAATCCAGAGATAAATTTTAAAGTAAATCCAAAGAGAATATCACACAGACTTACTTCACTTTGAGATACTTATATTGGCTGAATGGAACAGATGGTTTTATGCTTTTCTTTTCTATGTATATAATTCTTAAGATAAAAAACAGTGGTAATTATTCTGCCTAAAAACATGACCTACAGACTTCCCTTCAGTCTCCTGAACATGTACTGTAGTACAAATTTCCATAGTGAGCTCCATCTGGTGGCACAGGCCTGCTATCCCAATGTCTTGAGAGGCAGAGGCAGAAGGATCCTCGTTCAAGTCCAGCCTGGGTAACTTAGCAATTGGGTGAAATCTAGTCTCAAATAAATAAATAAATAAATATTAAAAATAATGGTTTAAGAATATAGTTCAGTGTGAAGGCCCTGGACTTGTCCTTTAGTACAACCACAACAACATCTATATAAATCATGTGTGATTTTTAAACTGTTGTATCTGGCATATGGGACTCACGACACTGATTTTTCTTTTTATTTTTGTGGGGCACTGGGGATTGAGTTCAGGGTGAGTCTGGCAAATGAATTGAAATACAGATACTGGTTAGATCTTTCCCGTGATCTAGAGGAAGAGCTCAGCATCCCATCATTTGTCTTCAGTTATCTTCCAGTGCGATTATTATTGTCATTTGTCTAATTGCTATAGACTGTCCTTCAGCACTGCGTATCAGCCTCACACCCATATCTTTTGCTTACTTTGTTGTTCCTGTGAAATATTACAATTTGATTTCTCTTTGTAAATACATTTGATCAAAACAAACAAACAACCCCTCAGGTAGGCCTCCTACTTTTGGCCCTTTGACTCTGAGTAACACTGCCTCCCTGCCCTCCCCCCACACCTGGGTCATTCACTGCTCTGTTCTTGAGTTATGCTTTTCTGGTTTATTTCCTTTGTTGGCTTCCCTACTGATTATTCTTTAAGGCTCCTACCTTTGTCTCCCTTCGCTATGTGTCAGACAATCCCTGCCATCCAATCAGTCGATCAGTCATGTGGGGAAGATGGACAGGAACATCCACTTACTCATCCAACCCTGGCCTTCTCTCTTGTTTCACACTCACACTTCTCGCGTTCACTTAATAGGGTTAATGGCATATTCTGCTACCTAGACCTACCTATTCCAATGTAATATACTCAAAGAAAACTTACCCCAGAGTCAATGTGTCCTTCCTTCTCTGGACCTGTTTGTCTATGCTACTCTCCCCTTCTCTCCCCCAAAATTAAAACTTTCAAGCTATCTTTTTTCAAATTCATTCCTACTTGTTTTTCCTGGCCTCCAAAATTATCAGGAATCAAAGATTGCTAGGAATTAATTCTGAATCACTTCTCACATTTATTTTTAATGTATTTTTATTGTTACAATGTATGTCTTTGTTATGCTACACCTGGATTAAGGTTAAAATTAAGACACAGGCACTAGCTGGTGAGCACCTTCCCAGTACCTGGTATCAGACCCTGGTATCAGATTTCACAAACATTCAGTGTTTCTCTACATTGTCTGTCTCTCTATGAGCTAGCCACAATCCCATTTTAAGATTAATATGTCTAAATTATTAAACTACTTCGTTTGTTCCCCAGCAAAATCCTTCCAGTGGGTCATTTGAAGATACCCAAATACATGTCGTGACTCTTTTTTTAAACTTGAACTCTACTGCACTGCAATTACATCTTTTCTCACTGCTCTAAATACTGTGGGATACTGAAAAAATCATATTTTCCCATTCTCATATGTAGGACACTTTGCCATGTGAATTTATAGCTCTTCCAATTAAAATGTGGTATGTATATGTGTCCAGTTTGTCTTATGATTGGGTTTCAAATGGGGTAACAGCAAACATACACAATGAAAGTGGTTTTTGTATTCAGACTCACATACTGTTGTTGTACTTATAACCTTGAGAAAACTAAGTTCATGAACCCAAGTTAGCATGATATAGGTGTTCCAGAGGACAACTGAAAACCATCAAACATGCGCATGTGGCTACTCTGAATTATCTGCCATCTGCCATATGACAACT
Organism: Ctenodactylus gundi; assembly: GCA_004027205.1. Taxonomy (NCBI): domain Eukaryota; kingdom Metazoa; phylum Chordata; class Mammalia; order Rodentia; family Ctenodactylidae; genus Ctenodactylus; species Ctenodactylus gundi. The sequence continues at coordinate 913,744 of PVKB01000045.1, forward strand.
GCTCACACATGCATGGAGGACTCCTGACGAAATCAGCAAAGGTAGCCTGGGCCAGAGCTAACACCTAATCTCTTTCAAATTCATGAAGTCAATCCATTGCTTGTTGCGTAGCAACAGGTAATCAACATCTGTGAATGGCTGCCTTGTTTTGATGTCTTTCTTAGTACTCTGGTTCCACTAGGTTCTTTCTCTTTGTTGAGATAGTACAGCACTCTGAGGACATGAGGTGTTCCAGAGATTTATTTTTCTTCCTCACAAAAAGCCAGCAGTAAGATTTCCATGGAACTACTGGTCTTTACCAGGCGCTTAATTGTACCCTGTCTTGTTTTCTGAGTCTGTTTTCTCCAAACAGAAATAAAGCTAAATCCGTCTCCCTTGAATTGTGATATTCATCAACATTTATTAGCATTTCACAGACAAAGTAGTCTTTCAAGACATATTTTGATTAAATAAGATTCTTCCACAATTAAAAAATAAACCACTTTAGTACAAAAAATCCCTGGTTGATCGTTTGTATTACTGAAAACACATGTATTCAACCATGTGGTATAGGAGAGCTTGGTTTCTTGCCTTCCTCTGGTGCTTATCAGATATCTGACAGAAAAACACACTGCCCAGAGACATGCAAGATCAAAACAGGACAGCAAGTGAGAATCCAGCTTGCCCTGGACATGTCTTACTAATCCTTCAACATCAGTAGTGGGATAAATCATGTGATTAATCATATATATCTTTTAGCTTTATATCAAGAGTATATTGTGATATGCATTTAACACAAAATGAAGCTGATGATTTTTTCCCTCAGATTCATTAAGTTAGAAATTTCTACCTTTCATTTTTTCCAGAACGCCTGCAGCATTTTATCTTGGTGCTGCATTAAAGTGGTTTTGCATCTAATATGGAATAAAGGCAAAGCTGTCTCATAATGCCCAAGCCACAGGTACATGGGCGCACAGTTCTTTACAGATCATAGCTTGCAAACAGATTCAAAGGAAATCTAAGAAAGGCAAAACAACTCAATTTGGAACGTGAATCAGCCTTAGAGTTGGCAAGTCTCTGTGAGGACGGTGCATTTTCTTTCCTGCTCCAGAGACGGTGCTTCTATACAAATGCTGCTTCCAAGACATAAGAGTGTTGCATTCCAATCTGGAGAGCTTTTGAGGATCTCAGAACACAGAATTTAAAAAAGAAACATGGCTTAGTATCTCCATTGCCCATAAACCTGATGTTAAAAGGAAATGTTTACATACAATTATTACTTCCAGTTTTTTCTTAATCTCTTGTATACTCATCAATGTCAATCCCTTAACATCCTAGTCCATAAAAATTCAAAAATAGGAAGCTTGGCTAATTATTATAAAACTATGACACTCAGAGATTTTTTTTTTTTTCTACTGGTGGTTTTTCTTGATGACTGTTGGTTTGGCTTCTCTTTCTCTCTTATGCTGCATAGACTGGTGTCCCTACATTTTTCAAGGCAAAGAAGATGGTCACACAGCTTTTATACTTCTGCTTTGGACTGAATTTAGACTACACGTAATAGTTCTGCAAAATTTTCCTTTTCCTACACGTGTTTCATGGCTGACAGATAAACAGAGTGCAAGGATTCTCAGGCAAACAGGCATGAGGTGAGAAAAACCTGCAACCTTGGAGGGACTGGCACTAAAATAAATGAAACTCCTTTTCTGAAACTCAAATCTCTAGCCACTGATTTCACGTTAAACCCCACACTGTGCTCTTTTTCTCAAGAGCTCACTCTGCCAAAAGTCGAAGCTACAAATTTTAATTCACTAAGTGAACAAATAAAGTGGTATAACAATATAAAGGAATAATACATAGGCATAAAAATAAATGAGTGATCAAATCATAAAAAGATGTGAAAGGACCTTAAATGAGTATTATTAACTAGAAGAAACCAATGTAGAAAGCCACAAAATGTATGATTTCAATTATATGATATTCTGGAAAGAAAAAAGTACAGAAATATCAAGAAGATCATTGGTTCCCTTTATGTACTATTATTTAGATATCCAATAACAAGACCAAAATAAGCAGCTATTTTATAGAAAACTAAAAAATTATTATTTTCTTTTCAATCTTAAAACAAAATGTTGAACTAAATATTACTGTGAATAAACATTATATGGCTAAGTTTTCTTGGTCTAGAAATGTAGAACTTGGTTTTGAAGAAGACTTCGGAAGAACAGAGATTGTTTGTTACCCTTATATTTCATGGTTTTGAAAACCATACAGGACAACTTTATATTTGACAGCACAATATTATGGATCATGTACCATTAATCAGTTACAGCATTTTATGATACTATACCATTGTTGAAAAGACTCCTAGTCTGCCTTTTATAAAAGAGCAGTACAGATATTTGGGAAAGCAAATGTTATAACCTATCAATCACTCAAATTTTCAACCAGTAATTTAGGCAATAGAGATACACTGATTTTAAAAACTGACTCGTTTTTTTATGCAGGATATAGTCCTGTAGTCCAATAGTGGAGAAACACACACACACACACACACACACACACACACACGCACACACTATCGTGGTTTGGATATGTAATGTCCCCCAAAAGTCTCATGTATTTGGATGTTATGGGTTGTCTATGAAATCATGTGTTTTTCAGAGATGGTTTAGAGGGGTGGATTATGGGCATGTGGTGTGTTACAAGTGTGTAGTGGAAGACAAGCATGTGGTAGATTAGGCACTTAAATCTGAAAGGAGTGGGAAATGAAGTCTGGATCCCAAAGTGGTGGATTGCTGGAATGAAACCTGGAAGGGTATATGCTAGCCACTTCCTCGACTCCTCCTGGACTTAGTTTTCTATTTGCAATGCTGTGAGGAGCGGCCTTCACCTCCAATATGGCCAGCCACCTATGAATGTACTGTCACCTCCTGCAACTGTGAGCTAAACTAAATCTTTCCTCCATAAAACTGTAGATGTTGGGTATTTAATCGCAATAACATAAAAGTAACAGAGACAGAAATTGGTACTGGAGAAGTGGAGTCATTGCTATGACTTTACCTGACCATGTAGTTTGGACGTGTTTGGAACTCATTTGTGGAAGGAGTTTGGAAAGTTTTGAAGACACCAGTTGGTAAAGCCTTAAAGTGCTCTGAGCCCAGCTTGATGGGTATTCACGTCAGAGCTCAGAAAGCTGGAAGAAGTATGGATAGGAAGGGTCAGGTTCAAGGAGTTTCAGGTGGGAAGGAGAACTAAACTAGCAAGTGACCCAAACACCATGTGTGCGACACTCTGGCAGAAAGTTTGTTGGCAGTTTGCTCTTGTTCAGAGACTTTGCCTAAAACTACTATTAAGGGCAGTGGACTACTTCATCTGGTGAAGGAAATCTCATGACAGCCTTATATTAAGGCTACCATTTGGTACTATGTGCGGCTCTTAGCTAACTCTATGGTAAAAAGCAGGAGAAAATGCCAGAGAAAACAGATGTGAAAAGCTTCCAGTCTGGAGTTAAAAAGCAGGTAGTTGGTAAAAAGATTAGCAGATTCTTGGAATGGGGACTATTAAAAAGAGGCCTTATGAATGCTCAGGAATCAATAAGACCCCACCCTTTGCCAATTAAACAATGGAAAGGCAGAAGATCTTGCTCTGTAAAGAGCACCCCAGAACTCTGCATAGGGCCTAAGAGAGAAGTGCTCACCAGAGTTCAGCTCTCTCCAGTGTTCAGCATTCCTGGCACTCAGAAGCTCCTGCAGCCATGGGACAAGTTGGCACGTGGCTACTACTCAACTGGTGGTGGAGCAGCACCGTGATGTCTGTGCTGTTCTGGCCTTACAGGCTTATAGAATGCAAGAGCTGTGGGTTCATGGAAGGCTTCCATATCGATTTCAAAGGAAGGTCTTAGCGGCCAGTAAATGTGTGAAACTGTAAAGAAGAAGCCGCCAGTGAAACGGAGACCCCACAATTTGGATAGGCCAGTAGTATGAATCATTCAGTGTAGAAAATTGAAGGCTGTGAGTGCATACAGTCCAAAAGAGAGGATATGGAGGTCGCAGACAGCAGCAACGATGTAGTGGCAGGGCCACCCAAAACCTTTGGAGTTCACACCCCACCACAGTTTACTCTGGGTGCTGGACATGGAGCTACAGGATAAAATCCTTGCCCCACTGGGCTTAGAACTTATTTTTGTCCAAATTGTTTTCTATCCTCCTATACCCTCCTTTTAAAATGGGAATCGTTACCCTGTACCATTGCACTTCGGAAGTATTTAACCTCCCCCCACAACCCGCAACAGGAGCTCACAGCTGAGGGTTTGCCTTGTGTCTCAGAGGAGACTTGGGACGTGGACTGTTCTAGCAGTGCTGGAAGCATTAAGACTTTGACAACTTTAAGAGAAAGATTAAATGCATTTTGTATGAGGTGGTGGAGATGAGACTTTTGGGGGCAAGGGGTACAATATTGTGGTTTGGATCTGGAATGTACCTCCAAAAGTCTCGTGCATGTTGATGTTATGGATGGTCTGTGGAACCATGCGTTGTTAGGAGATAGGGGCTTAGTCGGGAAGGGTGGATTATGGGTGTGTGGTGGAGGATAGCCATGTGGTAGATTACAGATTACAGGCATGTGGTGGATTAAGGGCTTAAAACTTGAAGGGTGGAACACTGAGGCTAGACCTGGAAGGATTGGATCACTGGACAGAATCTGGAAGGTTCTATGCTATTTTCTCCCTTCCACCTGGACTTGGCTTCATCTTTGCAGTACTGTGAGGAGCTGCATCCACCACTATCTTTGCCATGTGATACCACTGTTGCTGGTGACCAATACATCTACTTTAACCTTCTGAAACTGTGAGCTAAACTAAATCTTTCCTCCCTAACATTGTGGTTGCTGAGTACTTTATTATACCAATGAAAAAGTAACAAACACACACACGCACACACACACACACACTTGATGTTCTGAGCCTAATAAATCCGGTGCATTCCAAGATTTTTTTCTACCATTCCTGGCCTCAATGCCACAAATACTCCTCTTTCCTAACCCCTTGTAGACATAATAACTAAACACAGTTCCAACATTGCCCAGTGTCTTGGGAAGAATACTGCCTTGGGAGGATAAAGCTATATGATACATTTTGATAACTCATGGAACTCAAGAGGATTAAGGGAGTCTGGACTAGTGTTTCTGAGAAAAAGGCATTTAGTATGTGAGGCATTCAGTGAGATGACGGAGTAGCAGGAAAGCCAGAAAGAGATGAATGCCGTTACCTGTGGCTATCTGTAAGAGCCTTGATACCCTAACCCCAAATATACCCATAATTCTTTTCCTGTCTTTTGTTCTTCACTTCCCGGGCATGACGTCCTTAATTCACATTGCAACATCCCTGCTACAAAATTCAGCGTTTCCTTAATTGGTCTGGAGTTCCCCATAACACACACAGGAGCCCATGTGGTGATTGTATTAATGATTTAAAGAGAAGGTAGGGGGAGGGCTCAAATGATGCAAACCTCTTCAACATTTTCGAGCCGAGCACTTAGCAATTTTTTTTCTCAGATGCGCTTCATGTTCTGTGAACACGTATACAAGCAGTAATTTGTCCCCTATAAAGTTTCTATACTCACACTTGCTACCTTTTCCTCTAAGTCCTCATTTCAAACAAAATGGCTGCTTCCACAGTGTTTTCATGCATGCAGAAAAGCTTTATTTCACGTGGTTGCTTGGATCTCTCCTGACAGCTAGACACTAAGTGTTCCTCTTTTTGTTATTGTCAACTTGCTAATTTATTTTTCGAATAACAGTCATAAGCAAAACAAACGGAAGTGACAACTTCTAAGGTAGAAATTTTTCCTTGCTATGCAGTTGTGGAGATATTGCAAGACTACTATAGAGAAAATCTTAAGAAACAGTGTATCCTGGGCACTCTCGTGGAGCAGAAGGGCTTCCCAGAGCCTTGCAGAAGAATCTTGCAGAAGAAACACTAGTTTTCCATGGCAGGCAGGATGGAGAAGTTAACAGACATGAGTAAGTATCTGGCAGGGGAGAAAGCACTGGTGTGAATTGCCCACACTGTCGACGGGAAGCAACAGAAGAGGAGACTAGCAGGAAGGAAACGATGCCCGGGAGAGGAAGAATAGGCATGCGCCGAGGACAGCAACTTACTGTACAGTTCCTGTGGGAGCCAAGCAGGACTTCTAGCTAGTAGAATAAATTCAAGAAATTTTCATCTTAGGAAGAAAAAACACTCACTGCAAGTTTGCCACCTCTTTATGGTGGCCAGATAGAAAGCGAGGGCAGCGAATAATGCAAGGGGCAGATGATTAGACTAAATCTAAAGGGCACTTGGGAAGGAATATAATAAACGGGGAAAGAAGAGCTAGGATCTATTCGAGGGTATATGCATGGAGCTGAGGGACTTCTAGTTGGTAACAATTTAAATCCACCTGCAAATTCTGTGATGCCATTGTTAAGCTTTCCTTGTTTTGCAGAGATGGGTCCTCAGTTTTCTGAGGCCATTAAGCCAGGAAGAAGCATAAGCAATATTCCAACTCAGGCTTGTTTCTAACTGAAGCCAACTACCTTCTGGCTATTGTACAGTGGAGCCAGGTGGGGAAAGGAGGTAGCAGGAAGGTTTTTTTGTTTATTTTTGTTTTTGTTTTTGTAGTATAGTCTCAAGAAGGTCATTTGGGGTGTGTTTTAAAATATGCTTGTAACTATTTTGTAAAAGATAAGACATAGAGCAATGAGAGAGAAAGAATCATATGTTTTACTCCCCAGTTTTTATCAAACTGAGAATAGTCCTTTGCATTAAAAAACAAACCAACTGCAACACTGTAGAGTCCAAGGGCAAAGGAACAATGCATTTGGAAGTTACGTTTTAAGTTTAGTTCTACAATGATGATTTGAGGTACTCAACTGCCTTCCAGACGAACAGTAGGACATAGGAATTTAGATTTCCAGAAAAATTTCTAGTCAAATGTAAATACAATTACCTAACCACCAAATCAACAATTTTAAAAAATAATGTTGTTATGTGGACCATGTGTGTATGTGTCAAGTGTGCAATTGTCAGATTTTTCTCTTCAATTTCCATCTCTAGTTTTCTTTTTGCTAGGTATTCAAACTATCAAACTAGGAGCCATCTTGACTCTACATCCTGAATATCTCCTCTTCTTAAAAAAAAAAAAAACGCAGAAAATTTTATCAATTTACATTCAAGCGTCCAAAACGAGGCACTATACTGTTTTGTTTAACCCTACAATTTAGATTATTTTAATAACTTTTGTTACATCTCTGCTACTTTCATTGATATCCTTAAAATGAAAGCAGCTAGTACGCAGACAGACAGACAGGCAGGCAGGCAAGCAGACAGACATATATTCAACCCAGAGACCAGTGATCATTTTGACATGGAAAGCACACATGAACAATCAATGTTCACTTAAGCTACTGAGCAAGAGAGTGAAAGCAACAAAGAAATCCTATAATGTCTGCAAAGAACAAAATTCCTTAGTTCCTATCCCATTTAACATACAAAAATTTAATTTAAAATCATAAAAAATAATCTAAAAACTGACATTATGAAGCTTCTAGAAGACAATAGGGAAGAATAGCCTTGCAAACTTGTGAAAATTTCTTATAAGAAATGCACACAGTACTAACCTGAAAAGGACCAAAATGATAAAGTGGGGTTCATTCAAAGCAAACCTTTCACCTTGTAGAAAGATTCCATAAGAAAGTGAAACGAACAAACTAAACACTGGAAAATACATTTGAATTATATGCATTTGAAACACACACACACACACACACACACACACACACACACACACACTTTGCAATATATGCAAAGAACATCTTCAGAGCAATAATAAAAGACTAACAACTTATTTACAAAATTAGACAAACATTTGAATAGTCATATAGCAAAAAGAGATATTAGATTTGCCAAAATTTCCAGAAAATATTTGTATGAACATTAGCCATCAGAGAAATGCAAATTAAAAGTGCAAAAATAGACAATTTTTGTCCATTTTTTATGATAAAGAAAAAACTAAAAATTCCAGAAATAGAACTATAGAACAACCATCACTCCTATATAATACTGATGAGTATGTAAAATATCACAGCCAATAGGAAGAAGTGTTTGGCAGTTTATTATAAATGTGAATATACACCCATCCTATGACCTGGTATTACATTTAGATCAATACTTCAAAGAGATAAAAATATGGATCCTCAAAAGGAAATAATGACAACATTATTCATAGCACTTCCAAATGGATTAAAACAAGTATCTAGCAACAGCAAAATAAATATATAATCCTAGAAAACACTAACATACTACAGCAATACAAAAACTAAACTACTCATTAATACACTAAGGATAAATTTCATAAACATAAACTGAGCCAATGATACCAGACGCAAAACTGCACATATTATAGAGTTCCAACAATACAAAGTTCAAAAACAGAAAAATGGCAACACAAAACACAGGTTCTTAAAATGCTAATTTCTGACTAACACATTTTATTATATAAAAGTTGTAACTTAAAAATTTCAAAAGAAATATAAATTTTAAAGTGCAAGCCAGATCACTTCAGCTCCATAAGAAAGATAACAATTTCACAAACACTTTCAAAGCCTGAACGTGGTCTTTCTTCCTTTCCCCCTGTCTCGTTGCTTAAAGATCTCCTTTTCCTCTTCCTTCCTTCCTTTAATTCTTCTCAGCCCAAAAAGTCTGGTTTCTACTCCTTTCCACGGCAACCAAAGGCATCCCTAATGGCCCTCATTTCTGCTGTCTCTCCTCTCAACAGCTGTTCTCTAGAGCTTCCTGATTTGTTGTGCTATTTTTTTTGAGCATCTTCACTGATGTGATCTTACCATAAAAAAACCTTACTGCAAATCCTACTAAAGTAGGCAGTTCTCAGATGAAGTTCAAATGCCCAGCAAATATATAAAAAGATGTTAGACATTCTTTGCCATTACAGAAATGCAAATCAAAACATCCCTAAAATGTCATCTTACCCCCGTGAGAAAGGTATACATCAAGAACAGAGAGAGCAATCGATGCTAGCGAGGCTGCTGGGGCAAAAGGAACTCTTACATTGCCGGCGGGACTGGGCACTGGTACAACCACTATGGAAAGCAGAATGGGGATTCCTCAAAAGGCAATACCTCTTCTGGGTATCTTTCCAAAAGTGTTAAAAGCAGCATATAACAGAGACATACATGTGCCCATGTTCACAGCAGCACAACTAACAATAGCTAAATTGTGGAAAACGCCAAAATACCCATCAACAGACCAATGGATAAAAAAGTGTGGCATATGTACTCGATGGATTCTACTCTTCCATAAAGATTGGGGATTTGTGTAGGGAAACGGATACAACTTGAGACCATCAAGCTTAATGAAGTGAGTCAAATCCAGAAGGTTAAATATCACATGTTTTCTCTAATATGAGAAACTCAGAACTCAGATATATTATCAAGTTGGTGTGATAGTGGGAGTCATGAGGGATGAGGAGGGTGCGGGAGGGTGCAGGAGGGGGAGGGGAAGGGATTGTAATGTTCAGATAATACACACAAGCACAAAATACTCAAGCGCAGTGTAACCACTGTGCATTGTGCATATATACCAATAAAAATGGAGGGAAAATCCTATGAGTTCCTGTGCATTCACATTGCCCACATGTACCTGCACACATGTACAGACAGCAACCCTTTGGCTGAACTCCCACTAGTTGAACCTCTCTCCCCTCAACTGCTATGTGTCTGCAGCCCTTATCCCCATTATACTTACTGTGAAATTTATCTTTATTCTTGCTAAGTGTTTCTCCTAAGTAAAGTAAGTATCTGTTAGGGTAGAAACTTTATAATTACACTTATTTCCAAGTATCTAGGTCAATGCTATCAAACTGTGAAAAGTGTACGTGACTCTGAAGTTCTTATGTTAACACTTCTAAACCCCAGTGTGGCAGATTTAGGAGATGAGATTATTGAGAGATGGCTAGACCACGAGGGCAGAAACCTCATGAATCGAATTATTTCCCTTGTAAAAAGACAAAAGCATTTGCTATCTCCCACTCTACTCTGTGCTAGATTCAATGAGAAAAGAATTAACTGTAAGTCCGAAAAGAGGTCTTCATGAGACACGAAATCCTCTGACACCTTAACTACAGACTACCCAGATTGCAGCACTGTGAGAATTTCTGTTGTTTATAAGACATGTGGTCCATATTTTAATCAAAACATCAAAAAAATCTTCACATGTACATGTTGAATAAATTGTGTTCAATATAGATGACTCTTTTACTTCAGAAGTAAGTTATAAAGTCTGAAAAAATGAAATATATGAGCAAAGAACACAATAGACAAATAAAAACACAAGTATCAATGAAAGCATGATGTTAGTAACTGGACAGCCAAAGTTTTGCAAAAATGTGTGACTTAGTTTGTGATCTTGATTCAATTAAACTTGTGCATTTTTTATAACTATTTTAGTAGAAGAAAAATATTATTTTATCTTAACTGTGCACGTGATTGTTCAATATTATCGGAAGACTGCTAATTCCATACTAACAATTGATGAAGCAGTATTGCACAGGCTTCCAAGCGAAGATGTTTTATGTTTTAATCCATGCACATTTCATTCATGTTCATAAAATGTTCACATCATGCTAATTTTAAATTAAGCATTTTGCTTCTGAAGACAAAATATATTTAAACTTGTTTAGAGCTTTACTTCACAAATAATTATACGTCATTGGAACAATTCAAATTAAAATCATGACAGTGACAGTGTAGCTAACTCTTCTCTTTTTTCATAATTTACCAAGAATTGTACTCCTTTCACCTAGCTGTACCTCATAAGTGCAAAACAAAGCGATAAAGTGAAGATAGAAATTAAGACCAAAGAAAGGCGCTTAGGGAGTGGACAGGCATCGTCAACATGCAACTGGGAGCTGAGAAAGTGGTGAAGGGCACTGTGAAAACATTTTTGTGAGAATGCTGTGAAAATTTTCAACAAAAGTAACATTTTTATATCTTTCTAGTCTATTCAACCACCAAGAATAAAAGCCTGCCTGGATATTGTAAGGACTGAATTAGAAACCTTGTAGATACTGTAGGAGGCAAGAGGTAGTCGTCCAAACACTATTTTAAGCAATTTGAAGCTAGAAAGATGCTTACCAGAAAAGAAGAGGAAAAAAAAAAAAAAGAAGACGACAAGTGCTATACTAACATAAGCTCTCTCAGTGGCTGTCCTTGAGCCTAAAGTCAAGAAGCCTGCAGAGGAAAGGGGCAGAAATCCTACTTCTGAGGCCAGACTCTTACTGAAAATTATCATGTAGGTATGAGAATTACTGTTCCCCATTGACGATTTTATCTGCAATGTGAATTTAAGTGAAATGCGTCTCACCTCCAACTTTGAAGTTCATAAAGCCATAACATATGCCATATGTAGCTCACCGCATTTTCTCATATTTTCTGAGGAAATAATTGTGATATCTTATGTAGAAATATTCAGGTAGATTTGAAAGAGGTGGGAAGAAATACCAAGAAAGTACTATAAAACAAGAAAAAAGACTAATTCTTATTTGTGCCATCTGTATCCCTGACAATGTGTTGACCCGTGGTTGTTTGCATTTCTCTTTTGATATTTGTAGTGACAAACTTATAGACAACCCTGGGATCTGGCTATGGAATTTCCTACTACGTAAAAGCATTTTTTCTTGAGTTGCTGTATGTCTGGTCATTAATTTACTTTAGATATAACCATAGGTTTGATTTTAATATCGATTATTTTAATCATAAACTGTGTAGGAAAGGTCCTACTCCATGCTTTTTAAGTATCCCCAAAATCTCACGAGAAAGCACATGATGGCAAAATTCTTCTAAGAAGTTCATTTTCTCTACAAGCCTTTATGCTTAGGAACAGTGCTACTCTCAAAAAAAAAAAAAGTTCTTGCTCAGGATTTGACATTCTTCACGAAGCAAGAGAGTAGCACAAGTCATCTGGTGAGTAGCTGTTGCTTTTTCCTGTTATTCCCACCAGAGTCACTGAGCTGACAAGTTACACTTGGCTTACACATTTGGGCAACAGGGTAGAATTGGGGCTTTAGAAAACAGAGGGATTTTTGTAAAACCCATGCCTGAGGAGAAACTTCACTTAAGAAAAATGACAGTAGTGCAACTCTCTCTCAAGCAAAGGGATAGAGTAAGATCTGACTTAGGGGCCGCTTGGCTTCTGAGTCTTGATCTGAGATGCCATTAGGTAGAGAACAGAAACTTGGGGAAATTGGCCCGGAAAAAAAGATGTAATGAAGTGCAAGAAGGTGACACACACGTGGGAAATGTGTTTATTTCCCTCTGTGTTCCTGGGGGGAATGCATACAATGATACCGTGTGCAAGGCAGGCTGAGGGGAAAGTAGATGACGGTGTTGAAGGCAGACTGGCCTTCAGCAAACTGTAAAGGGGGAGGGGGACTCTTAGGGCACATCCGGAATGAGGCTACAGAGCCAGAAAGAATAAGCCACCTGTATGTACCTGATCTTGAGGTTGATTTTTTTTAAAGTCTCTTTCCACTTTCTGAATCAGAATACTTTAAAGAGGAATTGCTGGGAGTAAGAACACAGCTTCATGTAATGGCATCTGCTTAGCACGTTTAGAACCCTGCTTAGCAGGGTTCTGGGTTGCATTCCCAGCACTGTGAAAAGTAAACCTATTAATTAATTAGGCAAAAAGAGAGAAATTAACATAATTAACATAGCAGTTCTCGTCTTTAATTGCCCCATGATTAGCCACCAAAATGTAATAGACTATTCTCTGGTTTGTAGTTCTAGCCCACTAAAAGCTGTTAAATTACAAATTTTTGTACTGAACCAGTGCCCCACATATACATTAGATACTCGATAAATATATGTCCATTGACATCTAGGTTACAGCAACAGTTTTATAACAAAATAAAATTATTCTTAGTAACACAATGTAACAGGCTTCTTTTTCTCAGGTTTGCAGAACCTATTAAGAAAAATCACCTAAGGTCAAAAAGAATACAAAGTTCATGCCAATTAGAGGATGGGCATCAGCAAAAACTCAGAGATGTCAGAAGTCAATGTTGCTCTATTTGATCTTATCGTCACAGTGTTCTATGTGTATTCTTAGAGACAGAAAGGAAAGATTATCTGTCATGTAGGATACAAATCACGCTTACTCGGGAATGCTATCTTAATAGTAAATCAGTAGAAATTACTGCCTGGAAGAAGATATTATTCATTTCAACTAAGCTATCAATTGGAGGTGAGAAGATATTTATCTTATTAATATGTACAGTAACAGTGTAATTCACCTTACTGAAGGGTTTATGTCTTGCCGTCGACAGAACGTGTGCCCTAATCACTCCGTCTGTTTGACGCATCTCCATTCTTCTAGTCTCCACCCCTGGTGACAATCAACTGTGAGTCTGCATTGCCACATCCCGCTGGCCTCCACATCTAACATGCCGTTCCTTGTGTGCCCAAGTTTATCACTTCTAATCCACCTTTTCAAATGTCAACCCGTGAAGTCGGTGCTTTTTTTCCTTTGGTGCGAATGGAATTCCAGGTGGTGATGAGTCTGTCCAGGCTAGACTGAAAGGCCAGATTGCAGGCATCTCTGTCAAACTGGTACTGGAAATTGTTTGGTTTTTGTTTTTTGTGTTTTTTTTTTTTTTTGGAAGGGGGGTGAATTTTATGAACAATCATGACCCTTCTCATAGATAGTACCTAAACAGCTGGGGAGGGGCCAGTGCATCTCACAAGGAATGAGAGTCCAGATAGATCTAGCGATACCCCTCTTGGGAATGTTCTCAAAAGATGTCAAAACAACACATAACAGAGATACATGTATACCCATGTACATAGCAGCACAACTAACAATAGCTAAAATACGGAAGTCACCAAAATACCCACCAACAGACGAGTGGATACACAAATTGTGGTATTGATACACAATGGAATACTATGCATCAATAAAGTCCAACAGCGTGGAGGCTTTTGCAGGCAAAAGGAAGAAACTAGAGAACATCATGCTTAGTGAAGTGAGTCAGAAGCAGAAGGTGAAACATCGAACGGTCTCTCTGATATGAGAAACCCAGAGCCCAACTCCTACGGAACTTAAAATGAGAAACAAAGTGAAACAAGGGGGAGGGAGGGGGTGGATACGGGGGAGACAAGAGGCGAGCGGGAAAGTCCTTGTCACCTTGACAAGATATGTATGTGCACAAAATGCTCAACTTCATTGTAAACCTTAAATTTTGCACTTATACATATCAATAAAATGGGGAAACATAAATAAATATAAGGACAAGATAATTTAGAACTGAGCAGTGAGGACAATATGGTTGGGTTCGCATGTGAAGCTGTATGTAAACATCCATTCCAAAAGTAGCCGAACCCATATCCATTCTGAAAGTAGCCTAGCCTGTATCCATTCTGAGAGCAATCTTTAGAAGTATAACCATGCTGTCCTGAAAAGGAGGGCAATCCATCATCCATCGGCACGAGCTCATTTACTAACACATGTCAGACTACTTTTTTCAGTCTCTTCATATACTCATAAATACACCATTGCTCCATAGTATGTGTAAAGAATATAATAAGAATAGAGAGGTTTCTGTAATTGCAACACAGGCTATGAATTCTGGTTTATTAAGTCACTGATTCAATCAATTGACACTGAGATCTCAATTTATGGAGGTTTTCTCTACTTGTACAAATTTAAATGCTGAAGTTCCGTTAAGGGGCGGTGGAAGTATGCATGGGAATATTAGTATAATCACGAGAGATGAAGTAGCTAGTGATAGCCAGAAGGATTATTTTTATAGCCTCATGAGAAGAGATGATATAGAGATATAGAAACAGAAAAGAAAGATAAGGAAATATCAGTGACAAAGGAAAAGAATATGTGATGATTAAATCAAATTACACACAAATGTGTTAACTTGAATTAACACACTCCCAAATATCTGATCAAAGATTCTTTCTGGATGCATTTGTGAGGGTGCTTACAGAATGCACTCACATTTGCATTGGCAGACTGTGTAAAGCAGGTCACCCTCACCAATGAGGCTGGGCATCCCTCTCACCAAAGGGAGTGCACATCACTCAAGATACCCGGGTCTGAAGGGAACAGAAAGGGAAGGATTGATGATTCTGTCTTATCAAGTCATCCTCTTTCCCTGAACTAAGATCTATACCACTAGCTTCACTGCTTCTCAGGCCTTCAGATTTGGACGAGTCTATGTCACTAGCTCGTTTAGACCTCCAACTTGCAGGCAGTGGATCTTAGAGTCTCTCAATATCCAGAATTACACGAGTCAATAACCACTTGTAATATGTGTGCACGTGTGTGTGCATGTGTGCGTGTATTCAGACACTTGCATGTGTGCACACATGTGTGTGTATACATATCCATCCTATGGTTCTTTGATCTGGAAAATATTCAGTAATTCAGGACAATATTCATTTTCCAAGAAAAAGATTAGAGATCTATTTGAAAAACTAAGAAAAATTGGGGGGAAGATATATTTTTGTCATTGTTACCTGTGAAATATCTGAACATTCTACAAACCTACTCATTTTTAGGGGTGATCTAACAATATTTTATTTACTTCATTCTTAATTTCTGGTTAACAGAGTATGTTCTATAAGTGCATATATAAAATATTGTATTATTTCTCTTTGCTTTGTGGATATGAATGAAAGACAGCATGTAGGTGGGTAATAGAGTAGTCAATGTCAGGGAAAATTGGCAGCCAGTCAGGGGTAGACAGGGAGTTCTGGAACTGAAAAAGATAAAGAGTGATTTCTCAAGCACAAGTTAAGTCCAAGCTGAAACAGAAGCAAGAAGACCAACAGGATTTATGTGTAATGGCAAGTGACAAGTGATCACCATAATGATTTTCCTGGCCTAGAGTGTTGTTAATCTCTCCTCCAAGTCTAACACCAACTGCTCCAACTCTGGTAATACTCTTTGAAATAATACATGTGCAAACACAACAACTGCATTGTCAAGAAGAATTTATTTTTGATGTCTTAAAAAAAATCTAAGCAGCTTTCAGCAAATGGTGATTAGTATTGGGAAACAGAAATGTCTATACTTTCATTGATAGTTTTAGTTTTGAATTAAAAATGTGTTTGGTGTAATGAATGCACTAAGCGTGGGACAAGTTTAGGCCAGGGGGGTCTCC
The DNA here is from genome assembly GCA_004027205.1 of Ctenodactylus gundi. Taxonomy (NCBI): domain Eukaryota; kingdom Metazoa; phylum Chordata; class Mammalia; order Rodentia; family Ctenodactylidae; genus Ctenodactylus; species Ctenodactylus gundi. The sequence continues at coordinate 929,952 of PVKB01000045.1, forward strand.
AAAACAAGGCTGTAAACCGCCTTATTGCTGATACAGAAAGAAAATCCTACTTTATTATACATTACATGAATGCTTCCAAACAAGAAAAATAAAGAGTGTAACAGCTAGCCTTGTTCTTGTTCACTTCAAAGTCTCCTAGAGTCAACAAAATATAGAAAATAAATGTTTAATCAAATTATTCTGAACAAATCCTTCTCTTATGATTAGATTTTTGGGGCACGCTTGACACACCACTCACCTTATTCTTATCACCTGGCAAATTGCAGCAAATACACTCAGGGCAAATACATTCAGTTGCAATCATACTTACCGCCTTGGTCTTGTTCCCCTTTTCATTACTAATCAAAAATCATCTTCTTCTTAATCACCACTCAAGACTCATCTCAACAGAGGGAGGGACATAGATTAATAGTAGAACACTTGCTCAGTGTTCACAAGGCCACAGATTGCACTCTCGGCATTGAAAAAAAAAGTAAGCTCATATCACACCAGCTGGTAAAGTTTTCCTTGACATTCCCTTTCCTGGTGAGAATCTGCATCTCCCTACTAAGAGTTCCCATAAAGCTCAGTTAATATTTCTTTTTACCCTGGCTCCTTGCTTCTCTCAGCAGGAGGAGATCAGGGATGATCCATTTTTCTTTTAGTTTTACCAGGAAAAAAAAAAAAACTCATAGAATGGAGGAGAGAGGTTGAAGTAGAAATTGAAAGAATAAGAATGGGATTATAAAGATAAGTATTTGTAAAATCTGTGGGTTTGGCTCATCCATGCCAAAGTAATGCAGGGAACAGTTTACACATCTATCTCAGTTAGTTCATTACCAGCTCAAGCCAAGTCCTTACACACACTATTGTTTTCAGTCCTCACTCCAACTCCTACATTCAGCAATTAATGCTCTTGTGCAGGCTGACCTTGGTTTTATCCCTTCAGCTTCCTTGAGTGCTGGGCTGACAGGTCTACTCCACTGGACCCAGCTGAAATGGCACTGATTCTAAAGTCTCTGATCTAAATAGTCATACAGTGCCATAACTTTGTGAAGATTTGAGGAATGTCACAGATGTAACGTTACTGTTAACAATACAAGTTCTTAAGATAGTTGACAATGGTAACAGATCGGATAAACTGCCTAGCCTGGAGCCTGGAGAGGTAAATTGCACCAAGGACTTACATTAGCAACAATGCTTTATAGGCAGTGACAGGATGGAGAGATTATTCACATGTATGACAATAGATAATGACTCTGGGTTTAAGGGAGGTGACTCAGAGTTCATTCTGATATAGGGTTTAATTCTAAGCCAGATGCAACTTCTCTTTCTCTGGGAACCAATCAGAACACGAGATAGCTCTAGATAGAGGCCTTTCGCATGTGTACCAGCAGCTAAGAGGCAGTACCAGAATCTTCACTGTCAGCTTGTTGATTGCTCAGGGCTTCACGAAGCCAAAGAAAGAGACCCAGGTGAGAATCACTACATTACTAATTTGGAGTTTATGTCATAAATCCTGAAAACAGTTTGCCAGACCAAAAATCCATCCTTTACAAAGGTTTGTTCAAAGCTGACTAGAAGACTGCCTGAAAATGGTCTTTCCAAAACCTTACAGAAATATCACAGCCAGAAGTTGTGCTTGCGCTCTCTCTTTCCCTTTCCTCCTCTCCCTTTCTCTCAACTCTGCTCTCTCCTCTCTCTGGCCTATCGTTTTATTTTTTGGGATATTTGGGGTACTTCTCACGGCCTTCACAATGCATTGTATCCTCTGATCATTTGTATTTTGGGTTTTGAGACAGAATCTTGCTAAGTCACTAAGTGGCCTCGGCTGGGCTCAAACTTGCCACCCCCCTGTCTCAGCTCCCAGAATGTTGGGATTATAGGCCTATGCCACTGGGCCTGGAGACTCTCTCTTTATTTTTAACCTAATGAATTGTTCTGGAGAGAATTTCATCCCCTAGTAACCACAAGGATAATTTTAACACTGCCTTTTATCTCAGGATTGGTTTTGCCCCTTGTCTTGCATAATTCAAATCTCTAAGGCACATTTTACTAAATTTCAGCTGCAGGTTTTATTTCAAGTCTGTCTTTCTCTGAACAAGTTCCTCCAGTTCCAAAATTGCTGGCTCTCTTTGTGGCCCCTGGATTCTTTATCAAGCATATGGACAAATCCTTCTCTGTCAACTTATCTTGCCTAGTGAATGATGTGTCTAAGTTCTCCATCAATCACCAGGGAGCCCTCAGTGCCCTTTACAATTTTACTCCATAAATATTTTTGCAGCCCTTTGGGTTCCTCTGCAGCCTTGGTGACTGTTACAGTGTCAGCCATAGTGAATGATTTCTCACTCCCCATTCTATCCACATATGGGTCTGCATCAATGGCTGCTTAAATAAGATCAAATACCAGTTGGGTGTACGTAGCCTTGACAAAACAAATGATGCCTTGGTCAATGAGCAAAGCGGAGAGATTGTATTTGGAGGTAAAAATAACACGTCAATAATTTTATATTCACAGCAAACATATTCAAGATTTTCAGATACCTTGTGTATCATTCTATAAGCAAGATGGCTGTCACCATATCCTGCTTTTTTTTTTCTTTTTGTGCCAGAACCAGATAACGTCTTTTGTTTTCAAGAGTATGTGTGTTTTTCTCTATGTACTCCGAGTCTGTCTTTTTATCTTCTTGCCTCAAGGCCACAGAATACCAGAGTTAATCTGTCCTGTTTCATGTCCTGTTGACTACCTTCCACTTTTGCAGATGTGGATTCCTTGGGCGACTTATTTTAGGAGATCCAGTTTCACTGTTGTTGAATACTTGTTTTGGACGCCATTCTTCTCCTTAACCAACTTCTTAAACTTTGCCAGAAACACATGGCAGCAGCTCCTTCCTGAAGACAATGCACAATTTCTGTAGAATTCTTCAATATTTTCCAGCTCAGTCCTATTCCTGAGTCTGCATAGCTGTCTCTGGCTTGCATTCAATGGTCTGATGTCATTCATTTTAGGTGACTGCACGTCTTTGGACAGGATTAATGTTCCCTGGCACAGTACATTCCTGCCTATTGGAAGATGTTTTTGGTTCATGGCTTTTACCCACCACTATAATGACTTTTCCACATCTACTAAGCATTTGCCATCCACTGTGGTAATTTGAGGCTGAACAGCAAAGCTAGCATTTATTTATTTATTTATCATAGAAATTAACATCAGGATAGAATTTTGTTCCTTTTATTAAGTCAAGATTTTTAATCTTTTCACTTAAATGAAGCACTTTATAGTTTCTCTTTGGTATATAAAAACATAATAGTTGCCATGGCTATTTTTGCATTTTATTGCTTTTTAGGAATATTCCTAGGTAAAGTAGGGTTGCATGAAACACAACTGCTGTGACACCATGACAGTCAGCCTATCGCCAAAATGGCTACTAAGTAACTAAAATGTTGGTAGCAGACACAATGAGATATTCTGGACAAAGTGATGATTCACATCCCAGGGATGAGACACCATGAGATTTCATTTAGCTACTCAGAATAATTTTAATTCCAACATCATGAATAGTTTTCTTCTAGAACTTCCCATTTAATATTTTCAGACCATGGTAGGCTACAATAAACTACACAGTGATAATCTGGATAAGAGAGGATTATTATGGGCTTTCCATCAATTAACTCATAGGATACAAACAATTGCAGATGTGTACCATATATCATTTATATCCAAAATGGCCAATTATTTAAAAATTAGAATATCTAAACCTGTTAATACACAGATCCCAAGTTTGGGCATATTTATGCCTTTAACTATGATCCAAGCCTAGAGTGATATTGAAGCAAACCTCTCTGCTGTATTTTCTAATGTAGGATTAGAGTATGAGTCAGTTCAGTTTAGAGAATGACATTCCATACACAGGATGTGAGATCATGAAGTCAAAACAACCTTTTAACCAAAACTAAATTTTAATGTTAATTATAATTAGTAGAGAGATATTAGGCTTAAATTTACCAATTTATATCAGAAGAGGATATGAGAGACCTACAAAATTAGGAAGAGACATTCTGATAAAATTGGTTTGTGAATAGGAGCTGAATTGTTACAATTGCTTTTACAAGCATGAAGAATATGCTGGCAGCTGAACAAAATATTTTATTGTATTCACTTGCACTCACCAATCAATGTTACTTTTTAACTAATATTTCTTAAATCCAGAGAAACTATTAAAATATTGTTTAATTTACACGGAGGTAGAAAAACAAGTTCCATAGATTTAGCACAAAGGGTCCATTATTCTAGCATACAGCCTAGTAGGAAATGAGGCAACTCTAGCATTGGCAAACCCTCCTTAAAATTCAGTAAATGTTTCATGAAGCAGAAAGAGAAGGAACACTATTAAACTCCTTTCTGCATGCCAGCATTACTCTGATACCAAAACAAAGATTTAACTAGGAAAGCGAACTACAGGCCAATTTTCTAAATGAACACGGATGTAAAAATACTCAATAAGATACTGGCAAACAAAATTCAACAAACCATTTTGAAGTTCACATATAAAGGTCAAGTTAGCTTCAGGGATTCAAGGATGGTTCAATATACGTAAATCAATTAATGTAATACACCACATAAATAAAAACAGAAATAAAAGTCACCTTAACCATCTCAGTAGATACAGAGAAGCCTTTATCAAAATCCAATGTCCATTAATGATAAAAAAAGAAAATTAGGTAGCCAGGGAACTTACTTCAAAATGATAGAAGCCATTTATGCCATATCTATAGCCAATATCACACCGAATGGGGAAAAATTGAAAGTATTTCCCATTAAATCAGGAAAACAATAATACTACCCACTATCGCCACTCATATTCAATATAGTAGTCAAAATTCTAGAACAATCAGGCAAGAGAATGAAATAAAGAGAAGATGTATAAAAAAGGAAGAAGACAAGTTATCTTTATTTGCAACTGACATGGTTATCTAAATAGAGGGGCCCAAACATTCCAAGAGGCTCTTAGAACGAACAAACACATTAAGCAAAGTTGCAGGATATAAAATGAATACAAACACACCAATAAGATTTCTCAACCCTCTCAATGAACTCACTTAGAAAGAGAGGAGAATAGTCACATTCTCATTAGTTTCCAAAAAAGTAAATAAATAGGAATAACCTGAACCAAGTAAGTGAAGAAACTCTACAATGAAAAATAAATTATGCTGAAAAAATAAATTGAAGAGAACATTGGAAAATGGAAAGACCTTCACTGTTCCTGGATAGGCAGAATTTATACTATCTAAACACCGAAATTGACACAAAGATTCAACACAATTCATTTTTGAGCAATGATGTTTTTCACAAAAGTTGAAAAAATCACTCCAAATTTTATATGGAACCAAAAGAGACCCAGAATAGGTAAAGCAATCCTAAACAACAAGACAAAAGCAGATGTCGAGGGCAAAGACGTTCTCAAAGACACCTGATATTAAATAAACAACCCTCAATTAACAAATGGAATTATATCAAATTAAAAATCTTCTGAATACAACAGAAATAATTAACAGAGTGAAAAGAAAACTGACAGAATACAAAAAAATAATTGCCACCTATTCCTTGAACAGGGGTTAATAACTATAATACACAAAGAACTGAAAACTGACCCCTCAAAATAAAAGACCCAATTAAAAACTGGGCAATTAAAATAGTTCTCAGAGGAAGTACAAATAGCCCACGAATACATGAAAAAGTGTTCAGCATTCTTAGCCATTAGAGAAATGCAAATCAAAACAAGCGTGAGATACCACCTTACCTAGGTGAGAACAGTCTCTATCAAAAACTCAAAAGGCAACAGATGTTGGTGAGGAAGTGGGGAAAAAAAAAAAAAAAAAAAAACAACCTTTACCTTGCCAGTAAGCCTGCAAACTACCACCATGGAGAGAAGCGTGGACATTCCTCGAAAAACTGAAAATAGATATCCCTTTTAACTTACTGATTCCGTGTCCAGGTACCTTTCTAAGAGTTAAAAGTACCATATAACAGAAATATATGTGTACCCATGATTATAGCAAAACTAACAATAACTAACTCATGAAACACCCAAAAATGTCCATCAACAGACTGACAGATTAGAAAAATACACCTACACAATGGAGTACTACTCTTCCATAGAGACAGATTTCAATGAGTTTTACGTAAAAAAGATACAACTGGAGACCCATTATGCTTAGTGAAGTGAGTCAGACTCAGAAGATTAAATATTGCATGGTCTCTCTAGTATGAGACACTCAGAATATAAATAAGACCTAAACAAGTGAGACGCTGTGAGTCAGGGGGTACAAGGGAGGGGTGGCAGGCCAAGAAAGGGAGGTGGGGGATGTGAAGTTGTTGCTATATATATATATGAAAACTTCAAGTTTAACCATTGTGTATTTTATATACATACTAATAAAATAGGAGGGAAATCTTTGAAAAGAAAACTTTATTACAATCTTTCAACTTCTCCATATACAATAGAAAACTTTAAAATAACTCTGATAACTCCTGATGCCATGTCTATTAACCCTATGCTTACTATCTATTTAACATCAGTATGTATTTTCAGATATACTACCTCTTCTACAGTTGCCTACTAATAGCATGGCAGCATATAAACCTCAAGCTCACTAGATTTTCTTCTTTCTTTCTTTCTTTTTTTTGAGGGGAAGTTATTTAGTTGTTTGTTTCTTATTTTGGTACTGGGGACTGAAACCATGGCCTTTGCACTGAGCTACATCTCTGCCTCCTTTTTAAATTTTTATTTAGAGACTGGGTCTCACTAAGTTGCTGAATTGCCCAGGATGAACTTGAGCTTAAGATCTTCAAACTTTGGCTACCCAGCATCCTGGGATTACAAGCCCGAGCCAACAAGCCCAGCTCACTAGTTTTTGAAGGTAAAACAAAACAATTCAATTTTGCAACGGAGTTAGACTATGATCCTATCAGTCACATTCTGCTGCATTTCTCAAAATGTAAAAACAGATAAGTCTCTGAAGACAAAAAGGCATTGCTGGATATACACTGTCACACCTTTGCATATTACACAGGAGACTCTCATCTACTTGGTTTTCATATTGAGATAGTAAATGACAATAAGTTGTATTTTCTCTGTTGTTTCTATGTATTTGTATGTATCTATGATCACATTTATGGGTATATATGATTTACACACACGTTAGATAGATATGTGGATCTCTTTTTAATCTGCAAAACTGAATGTTCTGGTCGATATCTAGATATTTTTAAAGAGGAGAGGAATAATTCATTGATTGAAATCCTTGGTTTTAGAAAAAATGACTTTCCTTTAAAAAAAAAAATAAAGTTTGGTCCAAAAAAGATTTCATCACTTCCCAGTGGTATTTTTAGGTATTTCATATTATTTGGAGAAAAAGAGAACTTCTGTGTCTGAATTCACAATGGTAACCTGTCTTTCTCCATGAATTGTAAGTCAAGAAGTGTAGGATGTCACATGAGTTCAAGGATGGGGGATGGGAGGGGACAGACTGACAGCTGTCATTTCCAGTTGTTTCAACCAAAACCCTGCTTCAATCCCCAAATGCAGCTTAGTTTATTCCACGTTCTAGTTTTTAATTTGTAAATCAGGATTTGAAGTGTTTAACCTCTTTGGAGGCATATTTAACAAATTTTCAGTGACATTAGACCATAGTAATTAGTATTTGTAAAGAGATTTGGGATTCTGGAGGAAGGCAGTCATAAAAGTGCAGAACACTATTTCTGCACAGCAAGAGTCAACCTTAAACAAAGCAGAGAAGAAAAAGCTAAGAGAAATTAAAGCATCATCAGTACATGATGCGTGTACCTTAACAACAACAATGCTTTCTTTTCTGGCTTTAACTTAGAGGTTGCCTTAGCAGATATGTATTTAAAAAGCCAAATACATTAAGTCAACATTTTTGTAGACAGATACATGTCGGCTTTTTCTTTTCTTCCCTGAAAGATGGGATTCAGCTGAGCAGCAGTAGCTGTCGGAAGCTCAAATTCCCTGCCTCCCCGAATGGGTACTTGTAATTAAAAGCTTAGCGCACCTTATCCTTCCAGTTTCCCAGGCGAAAAGTCAAAGCCTGCATTTAATTGCATATATATGTGTTCATGTTTCTAAAACGAAAGCTCTAAAGAGAGCCAAGGCATAGACAGATATTTGACACAGAATCAAAAATAAAGAAAAACAGAGAACGAGGACTTGATGAGACAACAGAAATGTGGCACTTAGCTCCCTCCCGGTTTGTTACCAAGTAGAATAGGAAGTACTTGCTGTGTGGCATTTTTACTTAGATAAGCAGCAAGAATAAAGCAACCCAAGTACGCTGCGTTTGCCTGAAGATTTGCCAGAAGCGTATTCTATTCCGGCCTGGTGTTTTTAATCAGAATTCTGTCAAAAATGGGATTAAAATGTGGCAGATCATTTTGCTGAGGGAAAGCCAGAATCCTATACATCCAAGGAGTGAGGGGGCTGACTGGGGCCTGGAAGTGGGGCTGTGGATTATTGGGAGGATGGCCATTTGGGGGTCAAAGGCGCTGACTGGCCAACCTACAGACAAGACAGGATGTAGACCCGAAGAATTTAGGGCCAAGAGCCAGATCAGTTTCTTTTTAAACAGGGAAGGAACAACAAAGAAGAGAAATTCTAATAGCAGTTTATGAACAGGGCTAGAAGGTAGAGGTACAGCAGTGTCACTCATGAGGGGACACATGATCATGTAGAGAAATTCCAGTCTCTTAGACAACTGGAGACAGACCCATTAATTGTCAATGAAAAATAAGGAATCTTACGACTGGACAAATCGATCATATCATGCAATCTGCAGCAAATTGGACTCAGTGCTGAACCCCACCCTGGGCTAGGACTCAAAGCAACACCAGAGGATTATAGATCAAAATGGGAGTTAAGAATTAACTAGACTCACAGTGCCCCGTTCACAGTGGGTTGTGAGGAAACTACTACTTGATAAGAGTGAATGAATCTTCCTTAGACAGACAGAGGAATTAATTCCCAAGGAGAAGTGATCTTCCAATGTTAAAAGGTCTGGAGCAGTAATGACTAGAATCCAGCTTTCACCTAGGGCTAACATGTTACAAATCTATAACCTAGCCCTGGAGAGCCAGGCAGAAATACCGAGGATAAAGGAAGGCTAGGTGCTGAGGTCACAGGGCCCAGGTAGGCTTTAGCGGGATCCAAGAAGTTCAAGAAAGATAAAACTATCACCCTCTGTGTCCAGATGATCATGAAAATAATTCATTCATCACCAAGTGCGTGGTGGTGGGTCCTTTTTTATTGTATAGACATTTTAAAAATGTTACCTAAGAATCTGAACTACAGAAAACACTAGAACATAGATGTCCTTGAAAAGGAATGTGCCTGTGAAGAAAGATTTTATCTACAGGGAACGGAGCCCGTATTAGAATTAGAGAGCTGCACAGATTGGCCTGTCAAGTTGGAGGATTTAAGGATGGATGAATGAATTGATGGATGGATGGATGGATGGATCAGTTCTCAGAGAAGGTCTACTCTAGTTGGCTTTCGACAAACTTTCTGGACTAAGTAACTTACTCCCTTCTCAGGATCTCAGTTCTTTTCCACATATCCAGCCTACTCAGAACCCAACAGCTAATTCCTCAAAGGCAGACACCTCTAATAGAGGCCTGATGTTTTATGCCCTTGATTTTTAATGATATGATGAAAAATTTTAAAACAAAAGTTTCTTGTACTGATACACATTAGCTATTGTGTATTACATACCTTAAATATGGCCACAACAGTTCTTCACTCCAAAAAAGGTAAAAAAAAAAAAAAAAAGGCAGACTTCAGGTTGGACATGTCTGCTCTATGATATCTGCAGATGAGACTTAAGTATTACTATTTTCCAGGGTTTGTTTTGTCTTCCCTTCCCTTTTCTTCTCATTTCTTCTCTTCCCTTTCTTTCTTCATCCCTCTCTTTCTTTCCTTTCAAATTCTATTTGTTTAGCATGTTACAACCTTTTAGTTGACAAGAAAATGATTAAGAAACGTCAGACATAAATAGAGTAAGTGACCAAGCAAATGGGAGCCGCTGTTCCTTTATTACTTTGGAAATCAAACTGGCCTGCTTTACCTTAGCCTTTGAGTTACGGGTCACTAAAGTGAAAGCTACATCTTAAGTTTCACTAAACAGCTGATTTATGTTTTAGGGGGCAAGAGAAGCACATTCATCTTCGCTGAGTTTAAAAATGGGGATACATTGGGGGAAAACCATCTACTAGTTTACCAAAGGAGACGAAGCGTTTGTTATTTTGTAGTACTCAGCTTGAATTGAAAGGCATATTGGTAAATGCCCTAAACTAAAAACCTCACTTATCCTCCTGTGGAATTCTTTCCTGCAAGATAAATAAATAATAAATAAATAACCTACTCTTTTTCTTTCAGTATCAACTCTCATTTTAAGTTCTACATCAAATCTCAGTTTTCAATATCATCTCAGAAGTTCCCTTCTCAGAAAATCGTCTTTGTTACTGTGCTCTTTCATTCCTTCGCATCCTCTGTTAGGAACGAGGAGATCTTGTCTGTGAGTAGTGTGCCCTGTTCTCTGTAGTGATTTCTCTGCTGCAAAAGGGCACAGTATCCCTCGATTTCCAGAGAACATAAGATCAGAGACTTATCGATTTACAGTTGTTTTAGCCAGTGTCTCCTAGCAACTGCTTTATGATACAGAGATAACAGGTTTTCAAGTTATAGAATCTCTTAGAAAAGAAAATAATACAGAACTTTTTATTTTTTCAGCAAACGAAAAGAAAACAACATCAAACATTAGAAAAAGATGGAGGGAAGCAGAAGCCAAGAGTAGTGATGCAAGGCCTTCTTCACCTAAGCTCTCGGTGGGTTCATCTTCTGTTGTGTATACATGGTAATGGCTATATTGTAGAGAAGGGGAGCCATTTCTCTGATACCTGTGTAGAGCCAGAGCACTGATTGGTAGGTGAGGTCAGGAAAGAAACTGGAAACCAGTGAAAAGGGGGCCTAAAATTAGGTATTAATGAGTGCTGGACTCTCTTGATCTACACTTCACATAATGTAGATACATATAGGTATAGTAGAATATAGTAGGATGCTAGCTAGTAAGATAAGACAGATTCAAGGAACAACGTATTTTTAAGAAGTCAACAGTAACCCAGGAGGGTCAGATACTGTTTTTCAATCAGCTTTGTTTCCAACAGAGATTCTAAGATTGATGTTTATAGTTTGCGCATAACCTCTAGGGAGTCCAGAAGTTTCATTAATATACAAATCTTCTGGCATGAGTGTTTTTGTGTAGCTTAATCAGTAAGAGAATCTGGGGTTTACATTACATTCTCAAGTGTCTCTAATATCACAACAACCCGACATACATCTCCTGTTGATTTCTCCTTAATAGCGTGTTGCTTACATATTCCAGACTTGTCTCAGCTATGTTATAGATATTAAGTGACAAGTTATTTATCTAGGCTATGGACAAGGTATTAAACAAGAAATCAGGTCTCCTGAGTATTTTTGAAATGGCAGATTATTAGCACGAATAGCTATGGGGGAGGTAGCCCTCTCAAGCTGACTGCCATTGTATAGTTCAGGTCCTCTTTCCTAGAAACAGTGTTGGCTTTAGAGACTTAAGGGTTCCTTTTACCTACTCCTCACCACCACCACCACAACAAAAAGTCGCTTTTCCAAATAAAAGGCTAAGAGAGATTTTATACACAATGACATTCAATGAAGTGATATGTGAATGAAAGGATCGCTTTCTTCTAACAGAGACCATAGGATTATGGAATAATACAGCTGAACTGTAACTAGAATAAAATATCACCTTATATTTATGCTATAATTTGAGATTGTCCCCCCAAATGCACATGCTAGAAATTTAGTCCCTAACATAACCATGTTAGATGCTAGGGCTTAATGAGAGACAATTAGTCCATGAGACCAAAGGGAAAGAATTAATGCCATTATCTAAGCAGTGGGTTAATCACTGAAAAAATGGTTTGGTTATAAAAAGGGCTGTTGGTGCTTGTCTCTCTCACATTGTTCCTTGCCCTTTGACATTTGCCATGGGATGGTGTGGCACAAACATCCGCACTGTTCTTCCAGGCCCATAAGGAACAAACTCTTACCCTTCATTAATTGCCTAGTCTGAGATGATCTGTTATAGCAGCATAATGCAAATACACCATTCCATGTAGAGCGGAGAAGAGTCCCCTGGAAATAGTGGACCAGCAAGAAAGTATGACTATCAATTGTTTTAGTTTACTCAACTGTAAAACCTAGATATTATATATGTTCAACCTACCTCACTGTATGAGTATATGTGCCAAACAGTTTGAAAGAATGTTATAAACACCAGATTTTTAAAATTTATTATATATATTTTTTTTCTTTTTCATGACAGGGTACCATTCTGTAGTCCAGGCTAGTACAGAACTCATTACGCAGTCCAATCCAGGCTTATATCAGCCATTTATGCATTATTATATATGTATAGTTACTAGAGCAGTAGGAATTCTCCTACTAGAAAGTCAAAATGACTCAAACATTTGAAAGGACAACCTGGCAAAACAAATCAATTCTAGCCATGAGCTGTCTTAGATCCAACAGATCAAGTAATTATATAACCTATAAATGTTTCATAGACTATGATCAGATTTATTTAAAGCTGTATTTTAAGTCAGTGTGTTGCTTAACGAATAAAAATACTGGAAACAATCACAATGCTCATTAAGGAAGAAATGATTAAAGAAACAGTGATTCAATGCTTACGTATGCAAAAGTCTGAGTCTTTGTGTCACCTGGAAAGTCTTATGATAAAATTTTAACTCCCGCAGGGACAGTATTAGCAGATGCTAGGGCAAGACTCTGGAATGTCCTCCCAAACACTACATATTTAGAAAATGGTTGGATTATGGGGGATAAGTGAACCAAAACATTGAACCATTGGTGATTTCATGTGCTCTGGAGGAGGGGGGTTGGTGGAGGGATTGGTCACCAGGAGTGGAACATAAAAGGGTACATATTCCTGCACCACCTTCTGCTTCCTTTCTGCCATGTCACAAACTGCCATCCTTCATGCCACCCCAGTCCCCTGCCACGGGTGACAGACAATGAGAACAGTGAGACCTTTGAAAATTATGAGCTAAAACAAACTTCTTTTAAATTGTAGATATTGGGAATTGTGTTCCCAGGACGAGAAAGACTAATGATGGAGGTGGAGCCTTCGAAAACGGGATTATTGCTCTTGTAAAAGAGTCTGAAAAGAGACCCTTTGCTCTTTCCACTTTGTAAAGGCCCAATAGAAAATGTCATCATTGAATCCAAAGCACCCTCACCAGACACTGAATCTGCTGGTACCTCAGTTTTGGACTTCCTCATTCACAGAACCATGGAAAATGAATTTCTACTTTAACACACCATCCAGTTTATGAAAATGTATTATAGCAGTTGAACAGAGTAACGCACCATGTAATTAGATAGTATGCAGCCATTAGAAGTGTTTGTGCAGGTCTTTCTTTATTGACATAGAAATTTCTATGTGACACATTGCTATTTGAGAGATGGAGACCTGGGTGCTTGGCAGGACTGGGCCTTCATGCCCCCAGTCCCTCTTGTGTGCCAGAAACATCCAGGTAGCTGCTGCTAGAGCCCAGACTGCACCTGGGAACTTGTGGGACAGGGCCTTCACACTCCCTGTCTCTCCAGAGTGGCAGAGACAGCCAGGTAACTGCTGCCAGAATCCTACTGCATCTGAGAGCGTGGTGGGGCTGGGCCTTCCTGTGCCCCATCCCTCCTGTGTGGCAGAGACAGCCAGGTATCCACCACCAGAACCCTCCTGTACTTGGGAGTTTGGAAGGACTGAGTCATTATGTGCCCTGTCCCTCCTCCATACCAGAATCTCGAGAAAGGAAACGAAGTCCAATAATCGCACTGGAGCCTCAACTCACTCTAAGAGAACCATGAGAAATCATAGTAATAAAACAGCTACAGAAAAAACTGACACCCCAGAAAACAATACTAGTGATCTTGAAATAGTAGAACCCAAAGATAAAAAGGCAAGAATGATGATAATGTCTGGGCCCAGAAATGCTTAGAATTTGAACAGAAAATGATAGAGAAAGTGAAATTGCTTCGCCAGGGTGTAGAAACACTATTGGCAAACATTGCCAAGACATTGGAGAAAAATAAAAAAGATGGGAACTAGCAGATAATGGAGACAATATAAGAAGTTCGGAAAGAATTCAGCAGAGATATGAAAACAATGAAATCTGACCTTTAGGATGCGAAAAACACACAGGAAAAAGTAAGTAACCAGTATGAACATTTCGAGAACAAAATATCAGACCTAGAAGATAAACTGGTTGAGCTGGAAGATACAGGCAGTAAAGAATGTCAAACCAAAGAGGAAGGAAGGGAATGGTTACAACAGCTGATGGATAACTCAAAGAGAAACAATCTCAGAATGTAGGAGAGAATTGAAAACAAAGCAAAAGGCTTAAAGGCCATGTTCAACGAAATTATGGAAAAAAATTTCAGAAATCTAAGGGAAAGAAATGAACATTGAACTACTGCTGGTATATAGAACACCCAAACAACTTTGATCAGAAGAGAAGAAAATATACAAAGACATGAAGACTAAACAACTTACCACTGAGCAAACAATGGATCACAAAAGATATCACAGAAGAAATCAAAAACCTCATAGAGTTAATGATGAAGAGTACACCATATCAGAATCTATAGGACATAATGAAAGTAGTACTTGGAGGGAAATTTGTAACCATAAATTCACACATAAAAAGAACATAACAGTCAGAAATAAACACATTAATGATGCACCTTAAGGCCCTAGAGAAACAAGAATAATCTGAGCAGAACAGCAGTAGAGGAAAAGAAATTATAAGATCAGATTTGAAATTAATGAGATTGAAATAAAAAAGACAAAAAAATTAACGAGACCAAGAGTTGGTTCTTTGAAAGAATAAACAAGATTGAAAAACCTCTAGCTTAACTCACCAAAAGAAGGAAAGGAAAAGCACAGATCAATGCACTTAGAAATGAAAAGGGTGAAATTACAACAGATTGTAGAAATTCAGAATATTATGGCAAATTATTTAGAACACCTATATTCTAACAAGTTAGAGCATTGGGAGTAAATGGATGACTTCCTAGACACATACAAAGCACCGAAATTGAATGAAGACATAAAAATCTTTAATAACCCCATCGCACACACAGAAATTGAAGCAGTAACGAAAGCTCTACCTACAAATAAAAGTCCAGGACTAGATAAAGTCACAACAGGATTTTTTTCAGTATTTCAAGGAAGAACTAAGTTCAATTCTTCTCAAACTGTTCCATGAACTTGGAAGAGAAGGGATACTGCCAAACTCATTTCTGGAGGCTAGTATCACCTTAGTCTCCAAACCAAAGACTTAACCAGAAAGGTAAATTATAGACCAATATCTTTAATAAATATAGATGCAATTAGATTCTGACAAAGAGAATCCAACAAGTAATCAGAAAGCTAATACACTATGATCAAGTGGACTTCATTCCTGGGATACAAGGCTAGTTCAACATACATAAGTCAATTAATGTAATACATCACATCAACATGAACAAAAACACACGATCATCTCAATTGATGCAGAAAAAGCCCTTGATAAAATTCAACACGCTTTCATGATAAAACCTCTGAGAAAAATTGGTATAGAAGGGCCTTACTTCAAGCTCATAGAAGCCATATATTCCAAACCTACAGCAAATATATTAAATGGAAAAAGATTGAAAGCTTTTTCTCTCAAATCCAGAACCCAACAAGGCTGTCTACTCTCACCTGTCCTATTCAACATAGGCCTTGAAACACTTGACATAGCAATCAGGCAAGAAAGTGAAATAAAGTGAATAGATTTGCATTGGAATGGAGGAAGTTAAACTATCCTTATTTGCAGATGATATGATTATCTACATAGAAGACCCCAAACACTTCATTATGAAACTCTTGGAAGTAATAAGCAAGTTCAGCCAAAACACGAGCTATAAAATCAATACTAAAAGTATAATAACTTTTCTCCACACCAACAATGAACTCATGGAGAAAGAGCTCAGAAGAATAATCCCATTCTCAATAGCTCAGCAAAAAATTAAATACCTAGGAGTATACCTAACCAACGAAGTAAAAGAGCTATATAAAGAAAACTACATTACACTGAAGAAACAATTGTAGATGACATCAGAAAATGGAAAGATATCCCCTGCTCATGGATAGGCAGAATCAATAGAGTCAAAATGATTATGGATATACAGATTCACCTCAATTGCTACCAAAATATCAATTTTCTTTCATAGAACTAGAAAAAAAATCTTTAAATTCATTTGGAACCAAAGGAAGACTAGTATAGCCAAAGCAATCTTAAGTAACAAGACAAAATCAGGAGGCATTACAGTACCAGACATCAAGTTATACTATAACACGATAGTTGGAAAATCTCTACGGTAGTGGCACAAAAACAGACAGGCAGACTAGTGGAACAGAACTGAGGATGCAGAGACAAACTCAATACCCTCAGCTATCTAATTTTTGATAAAGGAGCCAGAAGCATACACTGGAAAAGGATAACCTCATCAACAAGTGGTGCTGGAAAAATTGGACATCCATATGCAGAAGAATGAATCTAGACACACACCTGTCACCATGCACCAAAATCAAATCAAAGTGGCTCAAAGACCTAGATATTAAATCCGAAAGAGTGAATCTTCTGGAAGACAAATTAGGCAAATATCTAAAAGACATAGGTGTAGGCAAAGACTTTCTTAAGAAGACATCAAAAGTAAAAGAAATTGTCCCCATTATCAACAAATGTGATTGTGTCAAGTTAAAAAGTTTCTGCACGGCAAAGAAAATTATCAACAGTATAAAAAGAGAACCGACAGACTTGGAAAAAATATTGACCACCTATCTCAAATAGGAGGCTCATAACCAGAATAAACAGGGAAGTGAAAATTAGGAAGCCTCTCAAAAACAAATACTGTATTGAAAAATGGGCAAAAGAAATGTAGAGGCAGTTCTCAGATGAGGAAGTTCAAATGGCCAATAAATACATGAAAAGATGTTCAACATCCTTAGCCATAATAAAAATACAAATCAAAACATCATTAAGATACCATCTAATTCCAGAGAGATTGGCATATATCAAAAACAGAAACAGCAATGAGTACTGGTGAGGCTGTGGGGGAAAGGAATGCCCCTGCACTGCTGGTGGGAGTGTAAACTGGTACAACCCTATGGAAAGCAGTATGGAAGTTTCTCAAAAGTCTGGAAATAAGTTTCCCCTTCTATCCAGGGCTACCTCTTCTGGGAATATTCCCAAAAGGGTTCAAAACAACACATAACAGAGATACATGTCCATGTTCACAGCAGCACAACTAACAATAGCTAAAATGTGGAAGACGCCAAAACACCCATCCAATGGAACATAAATTGTGGTATTTATGCACAATGGAATACTACTCATCTATGAAAAAAGATAGGATGGAGGCTTTTGTAGGTAAATGGAGGCAATTGAGACCATTGTGCTTAGTGAAGTGAGTCAGAAACAGAAGGTGAAATATTGAATGATTTCTCTGATATGAGCAACCCAGATCACAATTATTTCATAGAACTTAATGTGGGGAATAACGGGAACTGGAGTGGAGGGAGGGTCAAAGTAGAGAGGGGAAGGATTTGTAACTTCACCACAATATGTACGTGCACAAAATACTCAAGATCAATGTAAACTATATATTGCACTTATACGTATCAATAAAATGGGGAAAAAGAGAGGGAAAGTAAAAATATTATAGAACCCCTATTTTTCCTTTATAGGGAAAAGGTGAATACTGAAGAGTATATACTTTATTACGTGTACAATGGAGAGAGTTCCGCTCCCTCCCGCTCCTTCATATCTCATCCAGACCAGTGTAATATGTGCAGAGTCCCTAAATGATTGATAAGAAGATAGTCATTTTTCATATTGAATGAGAAAGACACATACATCAGAGGTTTTCAGCTCTGAAAAGGCTCAATGAAGATGCAACAATGTCAGCACAAGAGCACAAAATCTGGGGTTTCCTGAGACCTAAGAAACATCAGGCAAATTTTTTTTCATTAAGGTTTTTCATGCTTTCTAGGAACACTAACATAGAAACAAACCTCAGCTTGATTAAGTCACTGTCTGCTTAAAAGCTTTCTTAACACAGATGAGTGTATCCAATTAGCAAAGAAATAGTGGAGGGTTGAAGGACTGCATGGTGTGCAATGAGGAATTTTTGGTCCTTGCATTTGTCATACTGAGGGAACTCAAGGGACGGCTTCACACTGAGCCACATCAGCAGCTCAGGAGCACTTTTTTTTTTTTTTTTTAAGAGTCTTTTGCTAAATTATCCAAGCTGGGCTTGAAGATGTCATCCTTCTGCCTCAGCTTCCTAAGGCACAGAGGTTACAGACATGAGACACCAAGTCCAGTTTTGTGCCAGGAGCTTTTCTGGTGGTAGGGATAGCAAAATTGTTTTCATCAGTAAATGTACAGACCACAAAGTATATGAATATCAAAAATTACATAAACTAATCCCATACTTATGAGTCACTTTTTTTTTACTTATACATACTTGATATATCTTTGGGTATCATTGTCAGTTATAATCAAGATCATGTAATTGATGGCAGTTAATCGATTAATAGAGTGATTACATATCAGGAAAAAAGGATATGTATGGTTAGGCCAATTTTGTATATATACTGTAGAATTAACTCATTATGCAAAATTGTACATTTCCTCCAATTTATACAATTGTTATTCTCTTTTTAAAATTATTCTTAAAATTTCTGTCTCATATATATATATATATATACACACACACACACACACACACACAATATGTAATGTTTACAGGCAAATGGACACAACTTGATACCATCACACTCAGTGAAGTTAGACACAAAATGTTAAATATCGAATGGTTTTTCTAATGTGAGAAACCCAGAATACAGTCATTTTCTAGAATTAAATGAGGGGGTAGTGGGAGTTAGGAGGGAGCAGGAGGGTATGAGAGTGTCCAAAAAGGAGAGGGGAGGGGTTTGTAGCTCTGCTGTGACATATATGTGCACAAAATCCACAAAGCCTTTTAAAGAAAGTGGGAAGAAGGAAAGGCTGAACAGGAGGAGGCGTGGCCCTACTAGTATGAACTGGATAGTTTGTGGCTCTTAGGAGTCATGAATCTAGACCAATAAAACTGAGATGACAGAGGACTGCAGGAAACAGCAGCATGGGGACAAAGCCTTCCTGCTTTCAGGCTGTGCTCCAAGGACACGGATGCAGCATCCTGGGCACTCCACCGAATTTCCAAGGCCACATCAAAATGCTTCCTTTTCCCTACCCGTCTCTTTCTGATCACTCACTTCTGTACCCAGACAACTTCTTACACTTTTATATCCAAGGAAAGAAAGATTATTTGGTAGAAAGGTTGGAGAAATTAGTTCTCTTACTTAAAACTTGGACTCTAATTCCTACCTATCAACATAGATAGTAGGGAGTGAGAAAAATTATCAGTTTGAAGCCCTGAAAATGCTCTGGCTCTTTTAATATAAAGTATTTTTACTTATGATTCACGATTTAGCTATTTTTGTTGGTCTTCCTTTTTTTTTCTTTTCTTTTTACTTTTTCTCCTAAAGCCGATACTCAATGAGGCTGGGCAATCGCAAGGTCATCTGTGCCATAGAGAGCCCAACCAGGTCATGACAACACGAAGCCTGCTTATTCCACTGAATTACTATGTTCTCATTGCAAATTTATAACTCAGCGTCCACAATATTCACAGTATTACAGAAAAAGGTTGTAGAGTAAGATGTGGCTTCCTTAAATGTTAGAATAAAATATGCAGCATGAATATTTGGGCCACATTTTGCTACCTTTTAACATTTGGTGCTAACTTATACCTTTTAGTTATGTGGGGCTTTCTTTTTTCTTTTTTCTTTTCTTTTTTTTCATTTTATGTTTCCTTACTAGCAACACTGAAGAGAAGACGGATGATTTTGAAACAAGAAAAGGACGTCCATCCACTTATTTATATAAGTGAACAGTAAACAGAGAAGAGCAGTATGAACATAAAAGCCTCAGGCGCTAGCCCCTTTTCCTCTTGCAAGGCTAATGCTTGGCGATCTAATATGAATGAAGGAAGGGACTTGGGCAGCTCCTTCCCTCCCCCTGCCGGGGGGGCACTGCCCCGCACGCCTGTCTGTCATGCTGGCCCGGGGTCCCCACTGCAAGGGCTCTAAACTGAATATTAATAGCACTCAAAGCCCACGTCTCTTTTCTTCCCTTTTCCTTCTACATTGTGAATTCACTAGCACCTCCGGCTGAGGTAGTACCCAGAAAGAACTGCACAATATGTCCAAGGTAAAAATTAAAACAGGACACAGGTACCTTTCAGGGGTAAGTCAACAATGTGGCCCACACATATAACCTATTAGAAACTTCACCTAAGAATAATAATCTCTCTTCCATGCTCCCCTTGGATGCAATGTCTGCCGGAATCGATGCTGCTGACTCGTGTCCTCATACTCATCAAGGCAGACTGTCAGGTCTGTCCAATCTATGTCCTGCCCTTTATTTTTTGTCTTTGATTTTTAAAAATATTATTATGTAAACAATTTTAAAATTTAGTACTTAAAGTTGTTCATCATCTATATTATATACTATATTTTACATGTGGCCCAAGACAATTCCTCTTTTTTCACTCAAAAAAAAACCCACAAAAAAAAAAAAAACCAGCACATCACAGGCTGGACATGCCAGGATATAGCCTCAACAAGGAACGACACAGACCAGAAAGTGTCAGAAAGGTCAGGAGGGCTTCCTGAGTGCTGAAAAACAAAGTCTGCACTCACAACAATACTTCTCAGGCAGCCAGCGTGATGTCTCTGATGGTTGGCTGTCAATGTATTGTTGGGATGACTTGATATCTTTTTCATTTGAAATTTTTCAGTGCCTTTGAATGCTTTTTAAAAATTATATAGCCATTTCCTCATAACAAACTAGTTTTAATTACAAGCAAAGGGTGCAGAGCACTCACAGGGGGGACATGCAGTTTGGCGCCACAGGCTAGAAAGTAGCATTGCCCCAAATGGCAGTTTAATCACCACCTCCAGCTCAGGCTTCCCCCAGGCTGTGACTTTCCAAGTTCTAACCATCTATTAGGTGCACAATTTTTACAAAGGCTTAAAAGGCGGGGGTGGGGGGGCATGCTATGAAATGATTTATTAGAATTGTAATACTAGGATGGCACAAAATCATAAATACTCTTAATATTTTACTTTATGTGACAGCCTTCAAGTGATATACTGTCTGATAATCTTCAAGATGGCAACATAAAAACATTTTATTTTTTGCTGCAGCTTAATATACAATGAAGCCTCTGCAGGCTAGTATAGGGACCTATGGTGAGTTCTAGTGTATAGGGTCTAAAATATCCATCTTGACTTTGCACAGTGAGTTTTTTCTTGGCATTGAAGTTAAAAGAGGAAAGTACTACATAGCTTACAGCTCCCTTATTACTGAGTTTCCTCAAATGTTTGTGAGTTTTCTGCGTAAGCAGAATCTATAAACATAAAGGCTGCCTTTATCTTCCTTATTGGCTCTAATAATATAGTCAGTGTTTTGACAGTGTCTTTTAAAAGCAATGTTCAAAATGAGATGGTTTAGTTTCTGTAATGCATCCATCTAAGATATTAAATGTCTAATATAACAATTCTGAAGACTCCTAACAACTGTTGACATAAAGTGCTACATTATGACAGAAAGAAGTTTTTATTACTCTGCTTCTACAAATGGCCAGAGCCCCATGCTGTGCATAACTTTAGCCTGAGTGTGCTATGTTGGCAGGAGATAGCGGGGAGGAAGGAGGAACGTGGGAGCAAACCAGCTGTAGTAAGCATAATGCTAGGGTACAGGTAATAATCCCAGGGGAGCAGCGTCCAAGACCCAAATCACTAGAATAACACAGCGAATCCTCTGGGCTCGCACTAAATCCCCACAAATCTGATTCTAAGGAAGAGCAACAGGAGAAACCTAACAAGCATGGGGTTGGTACTCGACAACACATGAGGAAATTGAGCCATGCTACTGGGAAGCTCTGTAGAGGTTTGCAGCCAGTGAGTACCGATGAAGGGTGTAAAGATGCGGACCTTGGAGGAGGTGACCTGGGAGTCAGAAGAGCAGACAGCGCCCTAGACAACGGTGAGTGGCGAGGGCCCAGGAGGGCAGGCAGCTCAGGGGACTGAAGTGAAACTGCAGGTGGATGAGGAGGGAGGATGGTTAGCGAAGGAAAGCTCTGCTTGACGTTGATGCCAGCCTTGGGAGAAAAGAGACACCTGGCACAAGGCTGGAGACTTATCTTCCTATTCCTGCTGGTGAAGAGTTAGTTTCTAATATATCACCACGTGTGCATCTTAATGATTCAGGAATTAGGCAATGCAGAGTACTCTCTTGGGAGCTCTTCCGTAGCCGCAGCTGGGAGTACAGTGGCGAGATCTGACAAAGAAGACCATGCTTAGCGGGAATCTTTTTTTATTATTATTATTTTAGGAAATTTAAAATAAATGAGAAAATCCACTTAAAGGAATGTATCTGTTGCTTTAAGAATACATTATGCTTAACTATTTACAGGAAGAGAATCTGTGAACTTTCATCAGGTTTATTCTTCAGGGAACAGCGTGTGTTAAGTCTGGTCTGATCATGCTTTTTAGAAACACCGAGTTCTTGGGATCATTTTATGCCAGGCTTCAATTCTGCGTTTACTATCAGAAGAATGTAATACCATTACTAGTCCCTCACTTGTAAAATAAGAATTAGGGAGAGGAGGGTGTACAACTGCTAACAAGATGATTGTCAATATCACTGCCAACTTTTAGCCTTCTATGATTTTGTGATTCATTCGTGCACCACACAGAAATTATCAAGAAATACATCTCTGCAAAACTGTTATCTGCAGAAGGCCCGTTGTTAGCCATAAATGCTCATGTTTGTGTGCTTCCTGGCTGTGGTAAGTCGATGGGAATTTTCCTAATATATCTCGTAGTCTTTTTACTAATCTCAGCTGTTCACCTGACAGGAAGCCAGTAGAATTTGCTGAAAAGAAGATAGCCTCCCTTAATATCAAATTGGGTCATTTTCCATATTCTCACTATATCCAAATGTCTTTCGAAAAAGCAGAAGTTTAGACCCTGGCCTCGAGTAACTGACCAAGGTTTGGTCAGGAAGCTTCCTAATCCCAGCTAGGCTGTTCAAATTTATACCATCATTTTGTTTTGTGAAAATGAATTCAGTTTCCGAACAGTCTTCAAGAAATAAGATGACTTTTCCAGGAAAACTGATAAAAACTACATAAATGTACCCCGCCCCCAACACACACACACACACACACACACACACACACACACACACACACACACACACACACACACATTCCTGTGATTACTTTGGCAGGCAGTTTCATTTCATTTTGTTTCAATTTAATAGCCTTTGAATGAGCAAAAGAGAGTAAAAATAAAGGGACCTGAAGTATCTATTCTCATGGGATCTTCATCTGTGTTGTTCAATAAGGTGATCACGTAGCTAAATATGATCATTGACCACTTGAAACAAGGTTAAACACATGTAGATAAACCACAGGTGGTAGGTACACAAATTTTTATATTGATTCTACATTGAAATGACAATACTTTGTGTTGGCTAAATAAACTTCCTTGTCAAAAGTAATTTACTATTTTTAAATCTCTCTCTCTCTCTCTCTCTCTCTGTGTGTGTGTGTGTGTGTGGCATGTGTGTGTTTGGTACTGAGGATTGAGCCTAAGCCTTATCCCTAAGCTATATTCCCAGTCCTTTTCTTATCTTGACTCAGCATCTTGCTAAATTATTAAATTGTCCAGATTGGGCTAGAATTCACAATCCCACTACCTCAGCCTCTTTAAGTGCTATACCACCGTGCCCAATTTAATGTCTTTCTTAATGTGCTTACAAAAATCCTTAAAACTGCATATAAGATTCACATTTGTGACTTGCACTATTTTTATTGGATAGCAATGATCTATACAATTTGGTTAAAAAGAACAAAGTCAACTAAAACTGCTGAGTTGATAAGTACTAAAGGAAGTTACACATCAAATATAATGGAAATCTGTAAAAAGAGCAAGTCATGGGGTATAAAATTCCGGAAATAAGAATGTGTACATTACCAGGAATCCAGAGCTACCTTCTCGAATCTCGTTGCTGCAAATAAGCAATTAGCTTTTGTTTAAAGTGAATCTCTCACTGTGTCTCACTTATGTTTTATGGACTTAATAGGAATTTTCTCTTCTGTGCTTGACCTTTCTACTAGATATTTCTCTATATTATATACTTATTGTATCTCTTTCACATCTTAAAACATTCTTCCAGCTACCACATTTACCTTTACTGTGTCCTTTTTCTTATTCTGTCATGACTAATCTTCTCAAGTTAGTTTTCACTTCCAGCCTTACTGTCTTACTCTGTACTCACAGCTCAGCCTGGAGCGGTCAAGTTCTGCCCAACTGCTTCATTGAGGACACTTTTTCAAGGGCCCGCAACAAATTCGTGTTGGCTAAATGGATTTGGCACATCTCACTCTTCATTTTACTTACTTTTGGAAGCATCTCACTCTACTGGCTGCTCTTAATTTGGTGAGATACCATCAGACTCTTGGGATTTTCCTCCACTTCTCTGGCATTCTTTCTTGTACAACTTGAATAGTCCTTCCATAATTATGTTCCTTAGAGGTGTTGCATCTTCTGACTTCTTCCTGGCTGTTCATCTTTTTTTCTTTATATTTCTTTGATATGTATATGTTTACAGTACATATTTACATACTGAGTACACACAGGTTGGGAACTTGATGCACATGTATCACATTTTAATTTTTCCCTTCCACTCTTCTCTACCTTTTCCACTCCATCTTTAAGTTTTCTTTCTATCATTGTAAAGCCCTCAAAAACAAGTTCAATATTATTTTCTATCTTCTCTCTTTCATTTTGTGCTTTTATATTTATAGTTTGAATTTATTCATGTTTTGACTTTCTCATATAAGTGAAGCTAACCTTTTTACCTTTCAGTCTAATTTATTTGCTAAGCATTACTGTCTCGAAGTGTATCAACTTCACTACAAATGATTCAAACTTCTCTTTATGGCAGTGCAATACTCCATGGTGTGTATATATTACATTTTCCTTATCCATTCTTCCATGGATGGACAAAATAGAGTGTCAGCAATTATGAGGGGAACGACTATGAACATGGGTATTCATGTATCACTGTTGTCGTCTTTAGCTTCTCAGTGTTCGGTAGTGTAGCTCAGTTAAGTGGAATTTCGCTTTTCAATTTTCTAAGGAATCACCATATTAATTTCCACAGTGGTTTTACTAGCTTGCAGTCCAACCAACAATGGAGATGCTTTCTTTTTTCCTTTTATCCTCACCAATATTTGCTGTGTTTTGAATTTTGCTGATAGCCATTCTTATTGGAATGAGATGAAATCTCAGTGTTATTGGGATTTGCATTTCTCTGATGGCCAAAGGTATTGAACATTTCTTCATTGATTTATTGGTCTTTTAAAATTTCTTTTGAGAAATGTCTGTTTATTTTAATAGATTATGTTTTGATTGGATCTTCTATTTTTGCATAGTCATTTTGAGTGATATCATCCTCTTATTATGTTAGCAGCCAACACTATAATGAAGATTTTCAAAATTTTAAACTAGATCTCTTCTATCTAAATATACACATCCCATTTTTTATTGGACAAGCTAAGCTTCATTACTGTAGTCCAACAATTACTTTAATAAGGTCTTTCTCCTGGTGTCAAATTTCATCATTTCTTTGATTTTTTTTTTCTATGTTCAGATTATGTGGAAAATCTGTGTGTTCCTCGAATATCTTGTGTCTTTTCTCATCTTTGGGCCTTAGCACATTTTCCAATTGCATAGAGCCTACTTCCTTTTTTCTAATTTTTTATGCTAAAATGCATAAATAATTTTATTTGAACTTTGCAGAAACATTCCTCCCCCTCCCCCTCCCCCCCCCCTCCTCCTCCTCCTCCTTCTACTCCTGTTGTTAAGTTTGGTCATGTTTTCTTTCCCATGTCCCCCAGAACCTTGCTTTTCCTTCTTTGTCACATCTTTACACTGTGCTCTATTTCTCCAACTACTTTTCCTGGGCTTTAAAATCCATGAAGGCATGTTTGGTCCCATGATGTAGGCCTTGTGCACCCTTGTGCACCCCGGGAAACTGACACAAGAGCATTTCAAGTTTGTTCTCAGTCTAGGCAACTTAATGAGACCTTATCAAAAGGGGGGAGGGTACAGAATCAAAATAAAAACTGGGGTGTGGATGTAGCTCAGTGTGAAGGTCTTGTGTTCATTCTGAGTTCCATGAGCAATCCATCTATCTACCTTGAAGACAGAGGCTCCAATTATTACATTATTGGCCACTGTATTTACAGACAATAGTGGTGATATACCTAGCACACGGTGGTTCATTGCTAGAAGACTGTTGTACATGAAACAAGGAAGAAAGGTCAAGTAGACAAAATTAATGGTCTCTTGGCAGGGGTGACATTTGTTCTAGATTTTGACCATGACAAAATTCTACCACTTGAGGTGTTGTTCTCAATAGTGGACACAACCAAAATCAAATGACAGAATATTTACAGAGTTGCTGGAAGAACTTTCTAGGTCTGCTTGAAAGCAGACCTATGTCAAAGTAGTAAGATAACTTAATAGAAAATAATTCTTATGAAGAACATTGAATTTTCCTTTTATTAATGGAATACAATGGACAACCATAAGAGATTTTTAAAAAAGGAATAAGACTTATAATTTTTATCTAAAAATATAAGTTAGTAATATATAGAATAAAAGTGAGGATTTTGACATTTAAATAATATTAAAAACTAACATTCTACTTTAGTTATCTGAGATGATGAAAAATAGCAAAAAATAAAAAAAAGGAAAGGAAAGGAAAAAGAAAGAAAAATGAATGGGTGATGAAGAGAAACAAGAAGGCCTGCATGTGGGCACACAAGAAGAAACAATCGAAATCAAGCCAAAATAGGCTTTGGATATAAGCCGCAATTATCTGTAACCATAAATATCACTAGGAACTTCCAATGTGTAAATATGGCCACACATGTTTATGAAAGCAAATGTGTCTCCTGCACTCAAACCAGCACAGAGAGCAAGAATTCTTTCTTTCTCTCTTTCTTTTTTTAACTTAGGACAAGAGAAATAAGCCTAGGAAGGGCAAGCTAAGTATCATTTTCATCAGGCATTTTGAGTACAGGTTGATATATTCTCAGCAAATGGAACCTATTCTCTCTCCTTTAAAGAACAAAGGGAAAGAAGTGACTCTAACAGTACATCCTCAAAGACCAACCGTTTTCTGTAAGTCCTCCTGAAAATTAAAGCATTAATGGAGGATTAGGGGTAGGAATTACTGGTTTAAGTAAGAACTACATAGAATGGAAAATGCTAAAACACTCAAAAATCATTAAAAATAAATAACGTTTCTCAATAAACTACTACTCTTTTCCAAATCGTATGTATTACATAATGCTTCAAAAACTCTACTCTTTTCAAGACGTTTAACTCCCCAGCTCTCCATTTTGAAAAAGTAAGGAGTTTCATTCATATTACTGCAAAGGAAAGGAGACAGGAAGTTAGAAAGACCTACCAGCACTGGGTCATTCTGCCTTTGATTTCAAATTAGCTGTCTCAAAGTACACAAGCCAGTGTTGTCTCAAGAGGTGCACCAGAGTATTATCAGCAGCTGAGATCAAGGCCCAGGATCAAAGACATAGCAGGGAACTGTACAGCCGGGCTCCTCTGCTTCCTCTGTGTCTGCCATTCCAGTTTTAAGTCCAAGGGTGAACTAAGCAAAATTTGAGCCTCTGCTTTCTCATTTAAAATAATAACACTCTTGTAACTACATAATGTTTAAGATTCCTGTAGATCTAACACTGTGTCATAATAAAAATGTACTGAGTTCCTGGAACAGCGCTTCTATATGCTCTGGGATTTCCTGTATAGTAGAAATATCATTGTCATTTGCCAGCTCTTCAATTCAAACTTGAGTTCACAGTAGTGAGATTTATGTTAGGCCCTTACACATGAATTCAGGGTAGGGCCTCGTTACCAGAAGACCAAACCCCTTAGAGAGTTAAGAAGGACTTTGGTCAGCCAACGGAAAGAAAGGGCTAGAGACAGAGTTCTAACAATTATGTCTATGTAATAAAATCCTCATATGGATTCTGGGCATGAGGCATATTGGAGCTTCCCAGTTACTGAACACAGAGACATTTCAGCAGAGTGAGGTTTTCTGACTCCACAAAGAGAGGTCATGAAAGTTCTGCATTTTAGATCTTCTCAAACATGGCACCTTGTGCCCTTTCATTTCTGTCCTGGGTTGTATTCTTTACACTGAAACTCTAGTTATAATAATAGCACTTTACTGTGTTTGGTGTGTTATAATAAATTGCTAAACTTGGAAGGGACACTGGGAAGTCCAGTATTTGTAGCCAGTCAGTCCGAGCTGCCTGGGGACTCCCAGTGGGCCTCTGCCATCTGAAATAAAGGCTGTCCTGCTAGTGAGCATGTGCTCAAATTGGTGGAGGCTAGCAATAATTGTTTAGTGCCAGAATTAAATTGCCCTACAACTAGTTCTTTTTCATGAGAATAACTGCTCTTTGCTGTAAAAAGTGAGAGATAATTAAGGCTGGGAAAGGATGTTTGTTCATAAACTTTAAGCACAAATGCTTAAAGGAAGGTATGATTGTTGTGAGACTGCTAATTCATAATTTGCTTGTGATAAAGGCATATCTATTGATGCATCAAAGATCATCCTGACTTGAAGTGAATTTTAAGGGAAAAAAAATACCCTAGCAACCGTCTAACTCTATTACCCTTAAAGTGCTTAATGCTTGTCCTGTCGTGAGGACAAGCATTAGAGATGTGTTGAGCAGACTCTGGTTCAATATGACATCTCATTGTGCTTGCGGAGAAGCTAAGGCTTCTAACATGAAACTCTAGTCATTACCTGGTGCCTAATTCCATTTTTATCATCTGAAGCCTGCTGAATTATATTCCAAATTCACAAAGTCTCATTGCAATTCTTCTCATAGAATGAGGATGGGAGATGTGAAGGAGAAAGGGGGAGGCAAGGGTGTGCACAGTGTTAGGTTCCTGGTCTCATGCTACCTATCTCTCAAAAGACTTCCACATCAAACAGTAATGAGTGGTGAGAGAAAAAGAAAGAAAGAAAGAAACTCTATCGGGTCTGTCTCTTACTAAAGGAGTTTAGACTTTCAACATGATGAATTCTCTTTGATAAAAGAATAAAGAGGTATGTTGTCTCTAGGGGAAGTTCCTGGGATTCCCAAGGTCTTCACACCAGGCAAAGAACCAGCTATCCCTATCCACTGTCTCCTCTTTGTTTTGTCCCTTGCACGTGGCTAAAATGAAAGACACAGATGTCCAATTCTATTCAAATATTTCCTTTTCAACTACAGAGATTGACTGTTACATCTCCCCATTTGAAGGATTAAACATTTGTGAAAAGAGCCCACAAAATAAAAAAAGTTTCAACAGAAGCTCCTCCACAGTGAGGCCAAGAGGTCTAAATGGAAATGTGGAATTCTAAAAAACAACAGAAGTAGAAGGGCTGTCATTATCCATCCATTTACCCAGAAGAACAAACAACAGCTCCTTTAGCTACCCCATGATCTTCCTATCTTTTTCCTGAAAGTCTTAATTGAATATTTAGTCTTTATAGGATATCAGCGGCTTGAGATAATGTAATAATAAGTCAATTAATTCAGATTGAATATCCCTTACTCCAAATGCTTGGGCCCAAAGTGTTGTCAAATTTAATTTGGGGGGGGGGATTTGGAATGTTTATAGATGCATCGTAAGATATGATGGGGATGGAACCCAACTCTCATCATGAAATTCGTATATGTTTCATATTCAGCTTACACATAGGTCAAAGGCCATTTGATACAATATTTTTAGTGCACCTATGGTTTGGTTGTGTCTAATCACAAAACATCAGATGTGCAATTTATTTTCCACTTCTGGTGTCTTGTCACACTAAACATGTTTCAGGTTTTAGGGCATTTCAGACTTTGAATTGTTGAGTTAGAGGATGCTGGATCTGGATTAGATTTGGGGGTAAGGAAGTGAGTTTCCATGCCCTTCTATTTTGGAATCCAGTGCTTCACAGGGATGGCGCTGGTATCCTGAGACTGAACTGTTCTTAGAGTTCCAGTCAGTGTCTTTTTACGACTAAATGCATCCTAAAAATGAAAATTAAGAAATTGAGTGGTCTGGCAGCTTTTTCCTCAACAAATATAGCTATTGTTTTTTTAAAAAGTTTCCCTTTTAATTTTCCAGTACTTTCTTCAGCTTCATTTTGTGCAGAAAAACATACATCTAGATACATGCAGATAAATTTACACGTCACATGCCACTGAGGTCGGCAGTAAACTACATTCACACTTTACTTATCTATTCACTTCCAAAACATCCAAAGCATCTGTAAAGTCATAGTTCCTAGATCTTATTTATACTGGGAAACTCAACTAGTCTATATACATATTAAAACTTATGATGTTATCAGTGTATTAAGTGACAAATTGAATTGACTGTGACTCTCAATATGTCAGAGCACATGATAGAAATTTGAAGATCAGACTCAAGTTCCATGAACAGGTCACAGTGTTTCTCTATGCACACCAATTAGAAGGTGCCTATGTGTTTCCTCCTGTTTCTGTAGTGTACCCTTCTCTGTAGTTTTCTAGATAGCATCTATGTTAACTACTGGGAGTTCTATAAATGTATCTGAGAAATTCAGTTGTATTCACACATAAACTCAAGCTCAAAGACATTGTTCAGCTAGTAGTTAGATATTAGTGTCCATAAGGAACAAGAAGGGGGTCCAAAACAGCATGCATTTTCAGTTATAGTAAGTAAACAAGTTAATAAAGTCTTCAATGTATAATATATGTATAACCATTTGGTAATTCTGAGACTCAAAGTGATTCCACAGAGCACAATGACTTTTTGAGTTTACACTTCATACACATTTCTCCCAACAGCTGGCCACCTCATCATACATTTCCAAAACAAGGCACACAGCATTCCAAAGTGTCAAAGTTTATACCCAATGATGTCATAAAGGGAAACACTCTTTAATAACTTTCCTTATTCAGGCGGACATCTGACTTGGATGCTTATGTAACTAGGCACTGAGAGAACACTAACTACCTAAAGGAAACAAAGAAGACATTTCAAAGACAATCACCACAGTTCCTGGAGGTCAGGAATCACTTCTGTATACATACAAATGTTTCTGAATTCACACTCAGTGCAGATGCCTTCAGGGCACAGCCTACCTTCTCCTTTCAAGGTGGAGCTCTCTCTATCAACAGATAGATGTAGGTACAACAAACTTGGCCTACATTTCGGCACAGCCTCTTACATGTCCTTATTGAGTTCTTTCATCAAGGAAAGCAGGACCAAGGAGGAAAACAGTCCAGCTTCTCAGGGCGTCAGGATCTGGCTTTTGGGTGACAACATGGGCCACTCTGCCATTTTCACCCTAGGCATACTCATCTATTTTCTAGTTGGTAAAAATTATACATAATTTAGAGTCCAACTAACCCAGCCCTCGATCCTCATCTCCTAGTTCGTGATCGTGGATGCTGCTCTGGAAACTTCCTGTCACCATGTTTCTGATTCTTCATGTGTAAAAATTCTAGACAATGATTCCTGCTCTAGAGGCTCATTCTATGAATTCAATGAAAGTGTATTTAAAAGGTTAACATCAACATGACTCATAACAAGTCCTCAAAACAAGGGTAGTTCTTTCCCATCCAGGAAAGTCACAAAATCTAATACATTTCTGAACAAAGAAGGAGCAATTTAGACTATTTGAACCAACATCAGGTATGCTGTATTTCTAGGCAGAGAATCAGTATACAATTGTGCATGAACTTGGTCTTAATCCTTCACTCCTCAGCCCAGGAGCCATAAACTGCTTCCTAGAAGCATCTGAAAAGGAAAGAGTGGGGAAAAGAAGGACTAAATGTGCCCTTCCTTTTTTTTTACACTGTCATTTTGATTTAAATATCTTTTGCACAGTTTTTACCTGAACTGAGAGTGACCAGTTCTCACAGCTAATTACCAGGAAGCACCATGCAGTAGCCTTGTATGCCTTTATCAATATACCAAATTTTATCTCAATTTATAATTTAAAAAATGAAATTGAAATCACAGAGGTGATAGCATTTCCAAGGCTTTTTTTAATATGTTAAAAACTTTTTTTTCTTATTCTTCTTTTTGACACTGAGGAGGAGGAGGGAAAACATGAAAACGAAGTAGAAAATGGAGAATCAATCAGGATCCAGAGAAAAAAGTAATAATAGCAGGCCCTCCCCCGCATCCGACCACACATACACAAACTAGCAGAATGGCTAAGGAACTACAAGGCTAGAGGCAGCAAAAACAAACAAAAAGGGAGGTAGCACAGGTCTTGACTTATATTAATAGTCCCATCGCTGTGGTGAAATCATCATTGTCTAAATAAAGGTTTTGTGAACTCGATTTTAAAGTGAAATTACAGATAATCTGTCTTTTGGAAACAAAATTTTCCTAAGAATATGTAATAGCACTTTCTTTAATTTAGAATGTAACATACATATAATATTTATTTGAAAGAAAAATATTTTTGCTTTTTCTTTTTAAGACAAGGTCTTGCTCCGTAGCCCAGACTGGTCTTAAACTCACTATGGAACCCAGGCTGGCCATGGATTTGGCAGAGCTCCTGCCTCAGCCTCTCTTGCGTGAGTGCTGGGATCACGGGCGTGTGTGCTGCCACACCCAGCTGTATGTGGTGCTGGAGAATCGCACCCAAGGCCTTGTGCTTGCTAGGTAAACGCTTTAACTGCTGTGCCGTTCCTCCAGCCCTTGAGAGCAGAATTTGAGGTAGGCAAAGTGAAAATTGAGATGAGAGTGATGAGAGTCATATCCTGTTTTCAGCGTGTCTATAATGAGGCCCACAGAAACACGACACCGTGTCCACTTCGCAAGGATCCGGATGATGAGACAGAATTTTCGTTGTTTCCTTCTAACCTTTCTTTGTCACTTAGTTAGAGAAACTGACTCTATTAAAGCAGACAAAAGAGCCAGACACTAGTTTGGGGGGGGAATACAACAACTCAGCACAGTGATGCTCTGTGAGTTGGCCAGCATTAAGAAGATAAAGACGCATCTTTTGTTCCAGAAGATGAACTGCACGAAATAAGCTCAGCTGCTCTAATTACCAAAGGGTGGAAACAGAGACTTGGAGAACGGCGAGGTGAGGCTCTAATGTTGACCTTGCAAGAAGAAATGCCTGCCAGACAGGTACACAAATGGCTACAGTAAGTTGCTTTTTTCTTTCTAGTGCACAGGTTTCTCCCCCGGTTTCCCATTGGCTGGATAGTACAAGGATTTGCAGTCTGTCCCACAAGTCTCCTAAACAATGCCTACCGCAAGGAACAACTTTTGTCAATATAGGAATGGAGGAAACAATTCCTCAGAGGTGACCTGGTAACCAATCTCCCCTCCTTCTGTTGTTCTTTGTTGCATAATTAGTGCAAAGCCTGCAAAGCTACACCAGACACAAACCTCGAGGACAAGAACCAGGAACAGAAAGAACAAAGGAGATTGGCAGCCGTTTGATAGTGCCTTTGAAAATGAGTTACCTTCCTTACTCCTCCATGTACGAAGGGGACAAATTCTATCTTTTAGGAACATCTATCAAAAGCCAGAATAAGCACATACTCTCCCCACCCCAAACAAAGAATCTCTTCACTTGAAAGACCTTGGAATATATTTCGTTGGATGTGCCAACAACTGGTGGCAGACCTGGAGATAAAAGCAAATGACTAAGGAGAACACGGAATGTGAAAAGAGGGAAAGTTGTCCAAGAGATTATAGACGCCTTGTGGCCTGGTAGAAAACAGTGAGAGTGAGGCCGCCTGCAAATTGGTACAGGCCTATAATCCCACCACTTTGGAAGGCTGAGGCAGGAGGACTGCAATTTTGAACACAGCCTATGTAATTACTGAATTAGCAAGACCCTCAAAACCGAAACAAAAAATAAGCTGAGGATATAACTCAGTGCAAAGGCCCTAGGCTTTACCCTTATCATAAAAAGAAAGAAGAAGGAAGGAAGAAGAGAGAGAGAGAGAGAGAGAGAGAGAGAGAGAGAGAGAGAGAGAGAGAAACAAAGAAAACAAAGAAAAGATAGAAAGCCAGCCAGCCTGATGGCACAGGCCTATAAGCCAAGAATTTTGAGAGGTGGAGGCAGAAGGACTGCAAATTCAAGACTTGCTTGAGCAATTTAGAATTTCAGGCAAACTGTCTCAAATAAACCACAAAAAGGAACTAAGGCTAAAGCTGAGAGTGAAGGCCCTGTGTTGAAAAAAAAAAAAGACAGAAACAAAACAAAAACAAAAAGAAAAAAAAAGAACAGTGAAGTAGGAGAAAAAAAAAACACAAGATAGGTATAGAGCAGAAAAGGAAAATTGTAATTTTAAAATAGTACTTTTAAGAAATTGAAAGGCTGGGACACAGTTATCTAAGGTTACCCCCAGCCTCCTTTATGTTTCTCTCCTTCCTTCTATCACATCAAAAATCCCTTGAAGACAATCTCAGGACAGCACCTGAGCTTAAGGTGAAGCAAAAAGTAAGAGAGCTGAAAGAATCTTAGATCACACACTCACACACACACAAATAACAACAAAAAAGAATAATGGACCATAAGGAACTATAATAGGAGAATAGGACATCTTTTCACCTGTTAAGTGAGCCACTATTTATAGGCAGAACTCAATTCAAATATTCTACAGACATACAAACTCCACATATTTCCACTCCCCCCAAACACACAAATACCTGCAGCTATGTACTACAGCCTACCGTGGGCCTCTTTCTCCACCCACTTAAAGCCTCTCCTCTCCCCCACCTTGGGCTCCATTTCTTTGAGCATGTACTTTCCTACTTTTCTTTCCTAAATAAGCCTTTCCCATGTCTCTTATTGATTACACAAGAAAGTTCTTTTCCTGCAACAGGAATCAACTTAACTAATTTAACTTATTCTGAAGGCAAGGTTGGGAGCCCCATTTCTCTTTTGGGGACCTCCACGGAACCTATCTGTTGTTTAAAAAATCACTTTTCAACATCCTTGAATTTCTCTACCAAATCCAATAGTGTTCTTATCTGTCCTTGTGTCTGGGTCTGAGCCACCTCTCCTTTGTCCTTTCATTGGTCACCCTTCCTGGCTGCCCATCCCTGCTTCTTACCTAGAACCTTTGCATGCAAGTATTTCAAAATCGGATCCTGGTTCTGCTACTTCTTTCACTCTTACGCACTTCATAGGATAGTTATTTTTAGTTTCATAGTACCCATTGCCAAATGCACACAAATCTCTACTACACACACACACACACACACACACACACACACAATTTCTTCAGTCCCTGGCATGAATATCAAACTATCCAATCAAATGCATGCATATAGGCAATTCTAACAATGAGCATGATCAAAGCTAGATAGTTACGAAAGTCTAATATTAAGTGGTTCTCCCCAGCCCCACTCACTATTCAATCAGCAATGGAATCCCACTGATTCTAGTTCCCAAATCTCTCAAGTCAGCCTACTTTTCTCCATTGTTGCTGTCACCACCATCTTTCAAAGCACCATAATTTTCTCATGGACCACCACAAGACCCTCCAAACTGATTTCCTTAACATAGCTGTTGCTCTCCTCAAATCTGTTTTCCATTTTTTAGTCAGAGCACTATTTTAAAGTTATACTATTGTATATGATATTGCTCTTCATAAGACTTTAATAACTTATTTTTCCTAGCATAACCCAATTTCTTCCATGTCACATGCAATCGTTATCTCACTTCCCAAGCTCTGTCTGTAGCTTTGTTCTCATTCACAATGTACTCAAGAAAGATGTGGCCCCTGCACCTTCCAGGCAGTCCCACAATCCCTCTCTCCCCCCACACTTCCTTTTTTTCTCTAGGTGTCTGGTTTGGAGCATAGCACAGAAAACTGTGCGATTTGAAACAATTCTGATTCTGGCACTTGCTGTGTACTGAACCTTCTCAAACCTC
Source organism: Ctenodactylus gundi (assembly GCA_004027205.1). NCBI lineage: Eukaryota > Metazoa > Chordata > Mammalia > Rodentia > Ctenodactylidae > Ctenodactylus > Ctenodactylus gundi. The sequence goes on from PVKB01000045.1 coordinate 966,244, forward strand.
AGCTTTCTCATTGGTTGTTCAGGTTGACTGGTAGCTATCTTAACCATAATTTCATGACATAAAGATAGAGATGATTACTTAAAATTATAGATTGTAATGCTAATTAATGTTGCTGAGCTTCAATTTTCATAATGTATTATATAATATAATATATAATATACAATAATATGATATATAATATATAATATGATATGATATATAATATATAATATATAATATGATATATAATATAATATATTTTCAATATAAGTGAAATGTTATTTTATTGGCTAGTTGAAAATTAAAATATAAATGAATGAAAGTATTCTATAAATTTCATGTCACTATAATGAATTAACTTTTATTGTTAAATATTGATTTATATATTTTACATGAAGTAACACAAAATTCATAACTAGTCATGAATGGGTTTATAAATTAGGTAGAAATATATTGTTTGTAAATATAGGCTGAAAATAGTAGAAACACTTCCACTAGGAAAACTTGAGTTTGCTAACTCATTGTAAGAACTTACTAAAGCCATGAGAATTTTGGCCTCTCTCAGTAAGAGGGTATCAGTAAGAACTTATAAAAAACAGGCTTCTATTACTTTGGGAGAATATTCATATACAGGTTTCCTTAGAATAAGATGTTGCTAGATGAATTCATTTTTCTAATCAAAAGTTTCTTTATTACCTCATTGGAACTATACAATAAAACACATATATTACTCTCTATTATTCTGATTCATAAAATGTCACAGTGACAGAGAGAGAAAGAGGGATAAATGTAGAGACAAAGAAAGGAGGGAGGAGAGGTAAAGAGTACACAAAATGAAAAATCATGTGACAGGTGGAAACACAAAGTGCCTTTTACTATACTTAATCAAAATAATTACATTTTGTTTTCTGATAAAAAATATTGACAATCACTTGTAAGAAGTCATATACTATTAAAGTCTGGTTCAGACAGCAGTATAGAAACCACTGGTGTTCTCTATTGAACCAATTATAAGATGCAAGACAAGTATAAATGGAGAAGGTGACTTGTCTTCCATAAAACAACAGAGCCAGAGTTTCAAATCAAGACACATAAATAATATTTCATTGAATCAAATTTGGCACCTGCTATGATTTAAATGTTTCTGTCTCCTCTAAAATTCACGTTAAAACTTAGTGGCTAATGTGACAGTTTTAGCAGGTGAAGTTTTTAAGAGGCTATCACGGCCAGAAAGCTCTTTCTCTGTGACTAGAATTAGTTGCCCTCGTGAAGGGGCTTGCTGGAAGGAGCTCATCCCTACCTGGCCTTCTAGCTCACATCATGAACGTTCAAGGTACTGTCTTATAAGCAAGCAGAGAAAAGCCCTCCGCAGACAACTGAGCACGCCATTCTCCTCTTCTAGGGCCTTCCAGCCTCCAGAAAAATAAGAAAACACACTTATCATCCTATTAATGTTAAATAGATCCTTATAATATAATAATTATAAAACATTACATATCTGAGGGATAGAGAGAATGTTGTGTCTGAGAGGCTATTTATATAATTAAATTTCCATGTTTTCTAATTTTAAAATGCGTGGATTAGTTATCCAATGAGAAACATTAGAGCAATAGAATACAATTAAGGAAAAGGGAATATATTAGTCAAGATAAAAGCAAAGATTAATATATTGAAAATTAGAAAACAAATGAACTCAGAGTACATTTGGTGGGAAAATCTCAATGATACAGCAGCAATTAACTGTGTTAATCAGCTTTTCATTACCGTAACCGCATACCTTAGAAAATCAAGTTAAACGTGGAAACATTCCTTTTGGCTCAGAGTTTCACTTGTCTACATTGCTGCATAATCAGCCTAGTCACTAGTGGTGGTGATCACGTTTATAGGTTTAGTGGACATTCATACATCTTTAGAGAAATGTCTAAATATTTTGCTCATATTCAAAATTTAGTGGTCTTTCCGTTTTGAGTTGTAAGATTTAGACATTTGCTACATTTAATACAGGCATTAATAAATATAAATAAATGTACACTGAACATCTATATATACACAGAAACAGCATTTTTTGGACCTAAACTAAAAAGTTAATGCCATATTTAGAAGAGAAACACTCAGCTGGTACCTATCAAGCCAGCACCGAGCACAGTATACACAGCATCACAAACTTAATTTAGCATTGTTCTGAAAGCCATCTCCACAAGTAGACAAGTCAAAGTAAGCTATACGTCACTGTCAAATGAAGTAAAAATAACATTATTATTATTCTTTAGAGATCCTATGTTTATGTGCCTGGAAAACTGGATGAAAACCACTATAAAACATTAAGACCACTGAGAAAAATTATGAGAGTAGAGTGAGCACAATCGTAGACGTACCTATCTCAGCAGTGGCAGCACGGTGTTACAAATCATGCTGCAGCAGAATATTGCTTTAAAAGCTAGTAGCTTTGAGGTTAATAAGGTTCAGCAAGTAGCTGAGTACCTTCATCTGTATAATGGGTTATCACAATCTTCGTTCATTTCTATTTAGAAAGTTAGAAGAAAGATCTGATGAAGAAGCATTTGGTGTTAAATCCCAAAGGACCATACAATGTGTCAGGCTTGAGCGCAAGGAGCTGCCGTGATCCTGAAAGGAACTCCATCACCCATCTTCACATGAATTTGATCATTTTCACATGAATTTGATCGTTTTCAGTGTCTTCAGAAGGGCCCAACAATAAAGGTATTTTAAACTCGGATTTTATTTCCTCATCAATGTTATTTTTATTTTCTTTCCAAGTGGCCAAGCGATTAGGCACAAAAATATGAAAACTAAGATTATTCCTAAGGCAAGATTTTAAGGTAAGTTGGAATTATAGCAGTGGTTACAGAAGGAAATGCAACATAGAAACAATCGAACATCATTGATTGCTGTGAGCATAGAGAAAAGGGAAGGTTTCTTAAAGAAAATAGTATGGCTGAATAGCTGCGAATTTATTAAGTTACACTTCATTGCATCAAGTTCAGTGTAAGGTATTATTTTCTTCTAATCTAAGGCATTTTCTTCACAAAGGCTAAGTATAAGAGGAAGTGCATAGTGATGCTTAGCATTGAGTCTCTAGACATAGAACTTTCGTGAGTTCTATTTCAACCTGGCCAGGGGCTAGAAGTATCCAAGAATCTATTTTAAAATATTAATGATAAGTCTTTATTCCTGAAAGATACCTAGCACGATGGTCTACCCCAGTACCCTGGGATCAGGATGCTGGTTGTCCTCTATGCATCACAGGTGATTCCAATGTACAGCTAAACATTTGAGGCACACAGTCAGTGGGGCTAAGTGACACACCATCTTCACCGCTTCTAGACTCGATCCCCCTTCTCCATCAATTTCCTTGGTTTCCCCCCACTGGAGGTAAACTGTAAAATAGCCAACTTTGTTCTGTCCTTGAACTATATTTCAAACGTTTTTAATTTTTTGCTTCAAAAACACGAGCTAAGTTTCACAGAACTTGAAGGAGGTGAATAATGGGGAAACGCCATTCACTCACACCCCATGGAGTCCCCCACACACTGTGACAGAGCCACCACCCAGGAGAAGCTACAGTACTGTATTCAAAGAAAATAGCTGGGGAATTGAGAGAAGATGATAATGAACTTGCATTGGATTTGGCTAAGGAGTCATGAGTAAAGACCTGAAAACTATGTGCCTAAAATAGGTCTTTAATATTGGCAAGCCATCTGGATCTTGACTATATGTTCTTCTGAAATCATTGCATCCTTTAGACAAAACATCCCTATAAATGAGTCTCGGGTGTACTACTTATGCTGGGAAAACAGTAAGGGATAGATCTATGCAGAGAGCAGGTCAGTAATCGCCCAGAATGCTGGGAAATCAGGTCCTCCAGTCATCCCGTAGCCAACATTAGAATTTCAATTTAATAGAATCACAAACCAAGACGAAGTGATCGAAGTGTTCACATACACATGAATGCTTGCATGTACATGTTCACAGACACACGTGCACACACACGCCTTTTTTCCCCCAAAAGCAAACAAGAATTTGAAGTTAATGTTAAAATACAACTAATAAGAAGTTTTCTTCTCTTTTTTGGTACTGGAATCTAACCCAGGGACTCACACATATAAAATGTGTTCTTTACCACAGAACTACACCCCAGTTATTTATGTGACAAACTACAACAGAAAAAAAATAAGGTAAATTCCTGGGAATATCTTTACTGTTTTTTTTTTTTTCCCTGTATTGCTCACTGACTAGAGCCTGATGCCTACTGGGGTAAACACTGTTTGCACAGTCCACATTAACAGTTGATATAAAATGATTCACACCTTACACCCTCCAGCACAGCCTTAATTGCAACCTAATCTTTACAACCTTAAGCTATATTTTCCTTTATATATTTAAAGCACCCTGACTCAAGGAAGAACGTGGCTCTCAACTAGCACACCATCTCCGCCCTTAACTATCATCTCCAAGTCACTGAAATGTAGGCACCTGAAATGTAGGGCTAGAATTCTGATTGTCTAAACTGTTCCTCAGCATTACTCCAGGTCCCAGTTACTTTTGCCTCCGTGGATCCTCTAGTGAATACATCAGACTCGTGGTCAGGCTCCACCAGGACAGCAGAGGTAATGATGCCTCCAGGACCACTGTCCTTAAGACTTGAGATATTGACTTCCCATGTTCTCATAAGCTCATCCTCACCTAAATTTATTCGATTTTGCCATTTTTACCCCACAAAGTACATTTACTAACTTTTGCCTCACTGAGATCCCACGGGAATCAGAATTGGGAGAGTTCGAAAGTGAATACCGCACTACCAAATTCTCTGGGTGATAAAACAGCATAAATATACTTTAGTGTACCTTATGGGTAAAAAGACAGCACGAGTATTTTGAGTGCTTTTTTGTTTGTGTTTTTTTAATAAACATGGTTCAGGAAAGAAAGACATATAGACATTGTCTAAGATCGACTTTGAAGAAACTTCCAGATGATTTCATTATAGTTCTGCCACAAAATCATTGAGCTTGAGCCATTTTGGGGTTAATCAATTTGTTCATAGACAACAGATGGCTTCATCTCTGAGCAGTCTCCTTTTAAATCTCTTCATAGACTAAAGGTCTTACATGTAGCATGTCACTTTACATTTGGACAGAATTTGTTGAAATCACCTGACAAGTTGGCATCAGAACTATATCCAAAAGCAGATTGCTGTAGTCCAAATTTTATATTTTATTTTGCCTTTGCATATTTCTTTCACAACTTAAAAGAAAATAGCCAGAAAGACACTCCAGGAAAATCTAATGTGAGATACTGAGACCAGAAGAGTAAGACTTTAAAAAATGTGAGGAAATTCATGGCTTTTCTAGAACTCATACTGTATATAACAAAACATGAGTTTTGGAATCCTGCAATGTCAAGTTGAATTGAGCTTTTTGGTCTATTACCTGCATGACCTTGGACAACTTTCTTATAGCTATGAGAATAGAAATAAAGAGTCTTAAAATAATGAAATATAACCATATAATTCAGTCCCCCATTGGAGTGACCCTAAATAGTGACATCAATGGAATGGGAAAGGAAATACACACACGCACACACACACACACACACACACACACACACACACACACACACTTTTTTCAAATGAGAGAAGAAGTAGGGAGAAATCATTCAGCAATAGAATAGACCCATCCCAAGAACACACAAGACAAAACCAGAGATTAGACCATCACACCATCTTCTGACTGACCTTCTCAGGAGAGAACACGTTACTCAGCAACCATTTTAAGAAGCCAAAGCTAGCTGATGGGGGCTTCTGCACTGTGGTTATTCACAGATGTGATTCCATGCTATGCCAGAGATGGACATATCACCTTAACAAGCATGGACAGCCCCCAGTGGACTATAAAATTCATTTGGTGCCTGCAATAATTCAAAAGAACAGGTAGCCCATCAGTAACAAGGGAAGACATAAATTTTAATTCATGAGGCTCATCAGTGTCCTGGTGGGAAAGGGACAAACCTACGATTCTGTAGCTCAGTAATCCAATCTCATGGGAAGAGAAAACATTTTGAAGTGGAACTCATCAGTATTTGAGACTTTTTCAAATTCGTTTATATGAATACGTGCACACATGTGCATACGTATATTCAATTGGTGGTTAGGTTCCTGAAGGGCTAGTGCAGGTAGGAAACAATCAGTGAATGCTTGAATTGTACAGCGGTTCACATTATCATCCTCCAGGCAATTGTTTCTTTACTGAAAGTCTTACAGCTTTATTACTGCCTTCTGTAAAGGTAGGAGCTGACCCGACTTGGTGGCCTGTGGGGAAAAGAAAACTAGCTTATGTAATACAAACATGACTCAAAAATGAAAACATTTTCCTCTGCTAACACATTCTAAAAATTCATCATCTTTTTTTTTGAGAAGATACATAAAATGTGGCAGGCACAATTCTTGCATTTAAGTATTCTCTGCAGCAGACACGTGCATGTCGTTTCGTACAAAACGAACCTTCCTTTGAAAATATTGTGCACCTACATACACACACATTCAAGTGTGAGCTCAGCAAAGTTCTGAAGAGATAAGGTCCTGTCCAGCCGGCTTTCCAGAATTGCCGTCTCGCTACCCGCTCTTGACTCTCTGCCTTTGTCTGTCTCTCTTTCCTCTTTTTACCTCTACTTTTCTTCTCTCTTCATACCTTTCTCCTGCATACTGTTGAAGAGATTATGTTAACTGGAAGCAATTAGGAACCTCACCTGGATTAGGCAATTAGGAATTAGAGACCACACCTGGATTAGAGAGTGGATGATTTGTGGGCCAGCCAGCAAATGAGGGGAGAACACCCACCCTGATTTGGGAGGCTCTACTGGGAGCTCAAACTGTATAGAAGGAAAGAAGAAAGATGGCTACAGCTTTATCCTCTGGGAAAGCTCTCACTTTCACGATTGTCTACAGAGGTCAACTTGCTCCATGATGCAGATCTTCACAGATTTGCTCCAGTCTTAACTTGTGCTTGCCTACCCTGCCTGCTGAGAATCTTCAGTTACAGACCTTCAATTTCCAGTCTTCACCATTGTTCTTCAAACAACCGAGATCTGCAGCTGACTCTCACAGGCCCAGATGGGTGTTCTACCTCACAGCTGAGCAGCCATCAGACCCTCTAGCTCTCTAATGTGCAGGCCACCATCTTGGATTATCTCTGTCTTAAGACTTGTAAGCCTTACAAATAGATCCTTTTTTCCTTATAATTTCTATCAATTCTGCCTTTTGTAGAAGCCAAACTAATATAAATTTTATAGATGTACAAGTAGTGGGGTAGAGAACATATAAAGAGAGAATAGAGTCCATCCATGTATATGCTACACACACATAATTGCCTCCTCCCTATGTGCTTGATATAGAGAACACGAAAGTATATATGGCACCTATGTGTGCATGCATCCGTGCATGTGATATGTACTCACCCCACACACTTGCCCCTTAGATCAGCTATGACCATCAGTGCCCTGTACAATGGCGGTGAAACCAAACCATCAGGCGCCATCCCAACTCACCCTGTAGATCTTTTTTGTTTTGTTTTGCTTTGTTTTTCAAGCTGACAAATCACAAAAAAATTGATGCCAATGTTTCCCTCACCCAGATTCATCCTATAGCCTCAGCCCTTGCTCTCCATCCAGATGCTTGCCTCGACTTCCTATTGGAGCCCGTGCCAGTGCCTGATCACATTTCCTGTGTGTGTGTGTTGGGGTCGGTCTCTTTGCTTATTGTCCCCTTCATGTAATGTGTGCTCAGCGGACTCAGGGACTCTGATGCTCTCACTGCTCTGTCGTTAGCGCCTCAGGGCATGGCACATGGAGGGGTACACTCTTTCTTTTTTTCCAAGTGAGTCTCTTTATCCAAAGAGGAACACAATATCTGGCATGGTGGAAGCAATCAAGAAACGTTTGCTCATTTCATTCACAAAAACAAAAGAAAAGTTGTCTGCTAAAAGAAAAATATAACACAATGTTGTTCAAGACTATTTCCTCTTTAATTATATATAATTATATTCACCTTAGATAACTGGCATACACACACACACACACACACACACACACACACACACACACAAACTTTTAATCATTTTTACTTCCTTTTCTCCACCCCAAAGTTCTGCCTATCCCAGACTCCTTTTCCATTTCCACAAACTCTACTTCCCTATTTCTTATCATCTGACTTTTACTTTTCCCCTTAAGTTATTTATAATTTGCTTTTTCATATCAGAGAAATCATGTAATATGTAATCTTCTCTGGTTATTTCACTTAGCATGGTGATCTCAAGGTGTTTCCACTGTCCTACAAATCACTAAAGTTCAGGCTTACAGGTGAGAAGTACTCAATTGTGTGTGTGTGTGTGCTTGTGTGTGTGTACCACATTCTATTTATTCTTCAATTTGTATGTATCTCACATTTTCTTTATCCATTACTTTGTTGATGGGTATATTGCCATTGAAATATGATATGCTTGGGCTATTTTTGCCCATGTCCTGAGATTTTGGGACAATATCTAGAAAAATGTATAGCTGGGTCAAACCAAACTTCTATTTCACATTTCTTGAAAAACTTTATATTGATATTCAAAATAGTTACACTATTTTATATTCCCATCAGCAATGCAGAAGTATTCCTTTTTATCTCAGAGCCTTGCCATTCTTATTGGAATAAGATGAAACTGCACTGTTCTTTTGATCTGATTGGTCTAATGACCAACAGTACTGGAAAATTTTTCCATGTAGTTATTGGCCATATATATATATATATATATATATATATATATATATATATATATATATATATATGAGAAATGTATATTTATTTTAATTGTCCATTTTTGATAAGAACTTTATTTTGGGCATGGCCTATTTTGTGTTCCTTTACGTGTAGTAGATATGAATCCTCAATCTGAGGAGTAATTGGTGAGGAATTATTTTTTTCCATTCTATAGGTTTGTCTCTTTACTCTTCCAATTGTTTCCTTTGCCATACAGGATCTCTATATATGTGATATGATTAGGCTTGTTGATTTTTGGTGTTAATTCTTGTTCAACTGGGGTTCTGTTCAGAAAGTCCTTGTCAGTGTCTACGGCAAGGGTTTTACCTATTTAATCTTCCAGCAGATTTAGTGTTTCTGTTTTTAGTATCTAGGTCTCTGATTCATTTTGATTTGATTTTAGTATTAGGTGAAAAAATGTGGATTTATATTCATTCTTATGCAAGTAGATTACCAGTTTTTTTTTTTTATTAAAGAGGCTGTTTTTTTTAAATCGTGCATATTTGACTCTTCTGAATTCAATATCTACTCATGATAAAAAAAATCGGTATTGAAAGAGCATACCTCAAACTGTTAAAAAGCTGCTAGCAACATCTTAGTAAACAGGAAAAAAAATCAACTAAGAGCATCTACTTTCAAATTTGAAACAAGATAAGGTGTGTCCATTTTGACCACCCATTTAGCACAACATTTGAAACTTTAGCCAGAGGAATCAGGCAAAAGAAAGAGATACAGGAGACATATATAGGAAAAGAAGAAGTTACTATTTGTAGATGACCTGATCTTTCGCTCTAGAAGAAGACTCTCAGAACTAAGGAAAAAAAATACCTCAGCATAGTGACGGATATAAAATCAATACATGAAAATCAATAGCATCCCTGTACACCAATAATAAAGTCACTGAGAAAGAAATCAAGAAAAAGTACCATTTTCAGTAACTTCAAAAAATGCCAATACCTAGTAACCAATCTAATCAAAGAAGTGAAAGACTTGTATAACAAAAACTACAGTATTCTCAGAAAAAAAAAGAAAAAAGAAAAAGGACAAACAGGATCTTAGAAAATGGAAAGACATCTCCTGTTCTGGGATAGGCAGAACCTATATTATCAAAATGGCCGCTTGCCACAAGTGATATATGGAGTTAATGCGTTTCCAAACAAAATGCCACCAGTGTTCTTCAAAGACCTAGCAAAGATACTCCGAAAATTCACATAGAAACAGAAAGGACTCAGAATAGAAAGAGCAATTCCTAAGCAATATAGGAGAAGAAGGCGACATTATAATCCTAGGCATCAAGTCGTAGTACAAAGCTGCAGCGTTACAAACAGCACGACATTGACAAAATACAGACAACTGTTTCAACGGGACACAGCTGAGGATGCAGAAACAACTCTAGGCACCTTCAACGATCTGACGTTTAATAAAGAATGTTTTCTTCATCATGCTATTATTATCGATATACACCATTCTCTTAACCTCCATGATATGTCTTTAAACCCTTTTTCTATTCAAAGCACACTTCGAAGCACTACTTTTTCTGCCTAAGGAGAAAGCACAAATCATCCTGGACTCTGAAATGCCTCTGGAATGCCACATCCCACCAATTCTACCCATGGTTAGGCACCCAGGTCTTGGATTTGCAACATCTCTCAGTAATTTCTCACCTTATAGTCATGCACAATTCCTCAGAACCAATGTGGTTTTTTTGTTTTGTTTTGTTTTTTAATGTTCCTTGAGGACCAGGAGATTTAATTTAACTTACATGTTTCTTTATTTTTGAGACAAAGTCTCTTCTGAACTCATTATTTAGCCCAAGCTGGTCTTGACCACATGGCAATCCTCCTGTTTCAGCTTCCTGAGAACTGAAATTTCAAGTGTACACCATCATGCCTGGCTTACATGGTACTGGGGAATCAAAATGAGGGCCTTGTGCTGGGTATGCAAACACTCTAACCACTGAGCTACACCTCCCCAATTCCCAACCTATTTTATATAATGCTATCAGTGTCATCTTTCTAAACTTAAATCATATTTTTCTAATTCTTAAAACTCTCCAGTAGGTTAGATTACAGCCCAAACTTCCAGTGTGCTCTATCAGGCTCATCTCGACTCCCTTCTCACTTTCTGTTAAAATCACCCTTTTCCACCCCATTTATACACACACACACACACACACACACACACACACACACACACACACACACCATTCTTACTAAACTTTCTCATTTCTCAAATAGCTATCCTCCCACTCAGAAATTTTTCCTTCAAAATTCCATTCAAGAATCTTCTCTTGTACAACATCTTTTAACATTCACTAGGCTACAGTAGATATCATGCAACTATACTACAATACATTGTTCCAAAGCCCCTGTATATCCTTGCTTCAGAGAGGGAACTGTGGTACTTTCCTCTCTTCGTGTCACAAAATAGTTCTGAAACATGAGGTATAAATTAATATTTGTCGAATGAATAAATGAATGCATGCCAGACCATTGACGAATCAAAGAAAAATACAATGAGGTAACTACTTACTACCTTCAAAGGACTACCAGTTCATTATGCTTGCTCTGGGTTCATTTAATAGTTTATATCATGGTTTAAAAATCTGTGAATTAAGTTGCTTTTGAATTATAAATTAAACACATTTAGTTCTTCATTTGTCCTTAATTTTTAAGAAGTGTGTTTATTTCTAAGTTGGATTTGAACTTCATTGCATGCTCTATTACCAAATTTAGACCACCCAGCCCTCCTTTCAATTAAGTGTAAGGAGAAATGACTTACTGGAACTATAAATGTATTAAAAATGTCACAATCACTTTATTTATGAGGCAACATAAAAATGTGATTCAGGTACTTTAAAAAAATGACACAGACTAAGGAGTAAGAAGATGAGCCAGAGGGGATTACTTAGTGATCTAAAACTTAGCCTTGCGATATCACCAACCTCTGCTTCAAATCCAGCCAGGGTCAAGACAACCTGTCATTTTTCTGAGACTGAGCACTGCCTGTCTCAGAGTTCACTGTGTGTGTGTTTTTCGTATTGCTTGAGGACGTCGTGTACTTAAAAAAAACCTCATGGGATTTTCTTATAAATGATAATACTGTTCTTAATAAGCTTAGCCAAATTCAGAGAACTTTTTGATATATAACTGTCAGCTCTGGAAAATGCCCTTGGATTGTTAGCCATTCTATAAAAATCAAATACAGACGACAGTTCAAAACTTGATTTTGCCAAAAAGTTACCTCATGCCGCTTTATTTCCCTCACCCAGTGTCTTATTATAAAATGGGCCTAATTATCATTAAAAGGGTTTTTTTTTTTTGCATGAATGAGAATCTATTGTTTTAAACCACTGAGAAAAATGACTTTTCAAATACATAAGGGAAGTGGCCTGGTAATATTATCACTTGTATGCTTCATTTTTTTTTTCTTTTTACCACCCACAAAGCACAATATAGACTGGGCAGGAGGAGACATCTGCATAACTTGATAAATTGATGACTGATAAGGCATTATCTTGTCACATGAAGGCACACATATGACGAGAGTCTTGGATATTAGAAGGTTTCTGGCTATACTGGAGAGTTTGGTCTGCTAAAGGACTTTCAATATTCCTAACATCATTCACTTCAGGGCAAGAGGATTAGTGCTAATATTTCAGAACATCACCTTATGACTTTCTCAATCCAGCTATCAAGTGGGGGAAGAAAAGACATTTGGCTCTTAGTGGATCCCGGCTAACACACAGCTCACATACACACAGCTCACATACACATACTTAGAAGGTAACAGTGAGGATATGGAGCGAAGATGATGAGTAGGTTCGGGAAGGGTCACTATGCGTCTGGGAAGTAAAATCAGAAAAATTAAACAGCCATTGGTCTAACCACAGACATCTATTATTTAAGCCGAGGAAAGTGTGCTGTAGCCTGCAAGGATATTACAGTCACACACAAACAAAACTGTATTTAATGTGATGCCAAACAGTATGTGACCTTAGAGGAGAGACGGAGAATCTTAAAAGTGGGCAATATCAATGGGAAAATTGAATTTTCAGGCCATGAGAGTACTTGGACTCAATCTAACACCTTTTTCCTGAGGCTTTTCAAAGGAATAACAAAGCAAGCAACTCTTTGGAAAATAACAACCACCTCAAACCAAAGATTTTCACCTTCACTCCTCAAGTGCTGCAACCAATTTCAGAAGGTGCTTTTCAAGGGTAGACATTTGCTTGCCACGCCTTGAAGACTGATGGGAGCAGGTGGAAATAGAGCCCATCACCCTCTTAGGCCCTTTTTAGGCAGGAGGTCAATGCCTCAAGTCACTCTGCTTTACTGGTGCGCTGTAACACATGAAATTCAGCAAAGGCTCATTTTCAGAAGAAATGTGTTAGAAAAAACACACGAACAATGGGGAGATTGCAGCAGGAAGCCTTGACCTCGAGGCGGATGAGGAAAGACTCCAGGAAAGTGCAGGCATGCCCATGTACAATGGGCGTGCGCATCTGACCTATGAACTTGGTTACTACACTTGTGGCGGTTTTCTTTTTTATTTAAAAGCAACACAAAACTCAACAAAATGCCTTATGTAGTACCAGCCATCTCCTGTCTGTTTACTGTTTTTTTCCTCTTCTTTTTCTTGCGGTAGGCCTGGCCGACATTTGTAATGTGCAGAAAATGGTGTGATCTGTGTGTAGCAGACAGAGTAATGCCTCATCAGAGATACCCACACACTAATCCTGGGAACCTGTGAATATGTTACTTTACATGACAACAGGGATTTTGCAGGTGTGATTAATAAAGGACGGGGATAAGGGAGGATTATTCTAGTTTATCCTGAATTACATTGGTGGGCCCAGTATTGTCACAAGGGTCCGTAAACAATGGAAGAAGGAGTTAGAAGTATCAGGGTCGAGGTGACAACAGAAGTAGAGGTCTCAGTGCTGTAAGGTGATGGGCCAATGAAAGCCCGCAAGCACCGCAAGGTGGAAAAACAAGAAAACAGAGTCTCCCGTGGAGATTCCGGAGGGAATGCACTTCCGCTGCCTAATTTTAAACTTGTGACTTACAATATGAGTTTGGGGCTTTTTATGATTTGAACACGAGGTTCTATTTGTGGTAATCTGTCGCAACAACAGGAATCTAATATACAGAGAGACCCTTTTCTTGGGTTTTCTTTCGCAGGAGCATCTCATGTTGACCACTCGGTTTCTTCACACTCACGTGTCCGTTCATTCTGTCCTGGGCCTGTGAAGGACTTCTGAGAAAGTCGATTCACCCTTTAAAGCACTGCAGAGTGGCAGTATCTGGGTCCTGTCCTGGAATAGCTGGTGACTGATGGGAGTGAACAGAATGCTATAGTAACCAGAATAGACTGTGCCCAGCCTACAGTAGGGGGCCTAGGGGCAAGGGGAGTAAACCATGCTTAGGAAGGACACTGCAAGAAATATTTTTAAATGAAAATGTGAAAGGTGTTTTGTTGATTGTCAAATGGTAAGACGAGAAGGAAAAATGGTTTTCTAGGCAGAGGATTGTCCTGAGAAGAACTCCAGATGCTCAAACTGACAGTGAGGTGCTGAGGTGAGCATCTGATAAGAATCTTGCCCACAGAGTCAGAACCAGGGGCCTACATCTAGAAGACAGGGATGGTCTGGGCTTTGATTTGGGAATGATGAAAGAAATTAATAACTGTTTTCAGAAGGTAGGACATTACATTGGTGGGTAATCTGAATCTGGGAAATGAGTTAAAAAGCTACAGGGCAATTGCAGTGGTCCAGGCCACAGGTCATACAGACTAATCTAATGCAACAGCATGAGTGATAGAGAGGAAGATATGAACAAACACAGAGAAGGTGGAGTCAGTTGGTCTGATGTCTGGTTGGCTATCACGAGAAGCTAATGGGAGGAGCTGGGATGAGTCTGCACTGGCTGACGTGCTGCAGGAGGAGGTGCAGCCTGGCGAACAGTGGCACTACCTTAACCCATGTGCAGAGTCTCTGCTTTATAGATTCTCTAAGATTTTTACTATTTCATGAACTATTACATGTTTCATAGAGAGGAGGCACTCTATTTTCTGTACCTATAGCATTTCCCTCGCCTACAATAGTGCTTGGCACGTGATAAATTCCTGCTGAATTGAGAAGGCTATTATGCTCAGCAAGAAAGATATGTATTTTGATTCCAATTCAGATGTAGTGCTTAGGGTTTAAAATTACCCTGAAGGTCAATCAACATAGCTCGAGGCACAGGCATATCTCTTAGAAATGGATTAAAGAAACATTGATGTTAGAATTTTTCTTCTAGCGTGAAACATTATCTTCAATAACAGGAGAAACAAGTCCCCTTGTGTTCTGTTTCTTTGATTTCAGTCGTAACAGCTTAAAAGGGTGAAATTTCAATGTCTTTATTAATAATAAGAAACAAAACAGGTATTTTTGAGTAGCTACTGTGTTTGTAGAGTTTTCCTGCCACAGAAATGGAAGTGATTTTTTTTTTTATTTCTATGAAAAACCAATTGAGCCCTGCAGTTACAGCATATGTTAGAATGCTGGCCTAGCATGCATGAGGTTCTGAGTTCAATTCTCAGCACCACACAAATGCACATATATACGTGCATGCATATACATACACAACAGTTCAAAATACTACAGCAATGAGCAAATCTTTTGCTATTGGATGAATGACAAAAAATAAAATAATGAAGTAGGGGTGCCACAGTTAATTTAGTCACAGTGGTAGCCCTGACAGAATGAAAGAAATTCTAATAATGCCCTGAGTTGAATCAACTTAGCCTAAATAGGTTCTTCTTTTTATTTGAATCATGCATTACTCTAAACCACCAGTTACTACATAATATTTTGTTTCTCTATTCAGCCATGGGGGGAAAAAGACACCCAAAATGCTTCTTCCAACTCCAATATCGAATGGAGACAAGACCTTCAACAAGAAGCATCCAAAAACTAAAACTACCCCGCAGATCCGGGAAAGAACTTTGTACCACAGTAGCACCCACAGGTCAACAGCCAGGTTGGAGTCCTCATTAACTGGTACTGTGTAGAATAACCAATACTGTGGCACTCAAAGAGAACAACTTGTGAGTATTTTCTAGATGTTTTCAGGTTGTTTTCTTGGATTAAATTTAAAGCAATTGCAAACAACAGGTCAGATGGTAGAGGTTCATTATTAACTCATGGTAACTGGCAGAGAAAATGGCGATATTTCCTGGCAAAGAATGTATCAGCAAATATCATTCCAAGGTGTAATCTTGCAGCCAAGGTCAGTAATTGCTTCCCTACTCCTGGAGCTGGAAGGACTCAGAGTAAATGCTTTCTTATTCTGACAACACAGAATGGATTTCAGTGTTTTGGGAAAAAAAAATTGAGACCTATTAATCCTGGCATGTGTTTCTCCTGAGGACATGAAGAATCCTTCACTGAATTTCTTCCTTGCAAAAATAAAATTATATATTAACCACAGAGCACCCAGAAACACAAAGAGCCAGCAACCCCGAGGATAGCCAGCCTGACATCAGAACCGTGTTTTGCTCCTTAAATAGAGATCCCCTCTGTGGTATTATGCAATTTATTACAAACAGGCAGGCTTGATCCGGCAACTGAGAAATCAGATTAAAATGCTTAGGAACGGTGTCCTGAAATGAAAGGGCAGGTTGAAGCAGAGGCCAGATTCAGATAAGTAAAGAAATAGAAAGGATGAGGAAGTACCAATTTACTTCGGCAGGGCCTACATGTTACCTGGGATCTTTTAAAATGCATGTACAAGTGACTTGGTAGGTCTGAGTTGCAGCTGGAGACTCTGCATTTCCAAAAGTCTCCCAGGAAATGCTGGTTACCTCCGAAAACAAGGATACCAAACAGTATTAAAAATACCAGGAGTAGCACTGGCCTGTGTTTAGGAAAGCTCTAACCATCAAAGTGATCTCTGCTTGGTGTACATGGTCCAGTTTCCCTTTGTTTGTTGTTTTGTGGGATGTAGTTTAAATTGTCTCTCACTTGCTGCTTTCAGCTGCATGTGATTACTGCTTTGTTGCATACAGATTTGGTTTTGGACACAGAAGAGACACTGCCTCGGATGCATCCATTCTTCAACGTTACCTCCTGGCCAACTGTCTTGACTTTTTGCTGCCTTTTGTTTCAAAAGACTCCTTGCATGATAACCTAAGGAAGGAGTTTCTACCTATCCTCAGAAGAGAAAACAACAGAATTCTGGAAAATTCTTTAACAAAGAGGAAAATAAATAAATGAATAAATAAGCACATCTCCAAACTCTTAAGTCTCTGAGGAAGAGAGCACTCTGATTACTAAAAATAATTTAAAAGAAAATTTTAAAAAATCACTACTCAAGTTTCAGTTCTGTTACGTGAAAGACTGGATCAGACCAGAAGGAGGTCTGGTGTGTGGTGGTGGTGGTGGTGGTGGTGTGTGTGTGTGTGTGTGTTTGTGGGGGGGGGGCGGTGTTCAAGTCTGCCTCTGCTACTGTCTAAATATTTCTTCAACCTAGGAAGAAACATTTCCTGTAAACCTGATGCATAATAGTGAGAGTCTCTGCCAACTCCAAAGCAGGGGAAAACAGAAGTAGGATAAGGAGGAAAGGACACACTTCAACACCTGTTTCCTTCTTTAAGAGGTACTCTTTCTGTTGGAAGACAAACATCCAGCCAGCTCTTTCCTTTTAAACTATTCTTGCCAGGAAAAATAAAAATAACCCACAGGATTTAAAAGAAAAGGAATTACAAATGTACTACACTGCACGGAAGGCTGGCACACATAATGACATTTCACCTTTTCAGATTCCTAAAGTGATGTTCTAAACATTGGACTTTGGTTTTAGAAAATCTTAGTTTTTTTTTTTTTTTCTTGCAGTAAGCATTTCCCTGGTCGACACGGCTAAGCCACACTTACAAAGTAGACGGGCACACGTTTTAAAGGGGTCAGTTGTCTCATGCCATTCACTGTGACAAGGACAACAGGAGTGGAAGTGGTTTTGCCAATGCCCGCCTCATAACCTACATCTGTGTAATGGGATCCTAACACTAAAAGTATCTGTGGGGGGTATGGGGGGAAAATGAAGAAAAATATCTGTGAGTCTGAGGCAGGAGTAAAGATTATGCAGCTTATGGACAACAAGTATTGTATTATCACCATCATCATTACAACTGCCACTTGTCTGTGTTTTTAGACACAGAGGGAGCTAATAACATTTGTTGAAAAGGATAATTTTTAAAACTCAACTTAGGAACTCAAAGAGAAATGTAGGAACTCAAGGGAGAACTTGTGATAAATGGGAGAATTCACATAGCAAACAAGGATGTTAGTGAATGAACCAAAGTCTATGAAGTGATTTGTGAACTAATTTTAGTATAGGCCAAGACAGTATATAATTAAATATTAAATTACTGAGTCTGTTTTAAGGGCTCCAATAAATCAGTGAAGAGAAAGATCAATAGAGGCTGAAATAAAAAGGCAGCACAATTATGAACAAAAGACGTATCAGGAATCAGAATATCAAGTAGGTACACGTGACCTGGGGCCAGGGCTTGGCTTTCTCACCTGTGAGATGGAAACGACAGTAATAAATACTCATGGGCTTGTCTTAAGAATTAAATAACGTGAAAGAAAAAAATTAATTCTGAAAAACACTCCAAAATTTGTTTTTCATTATTATTATTGATAATTAGCCACATCTTATGAAATGAGGGAGATGTATATTGTTCTTGAAAGAGAGAGATAATGGGAGAAAATGTAGAACGGGAAAATGCGAATTGGGTACCAGAGAAAGAAAACTCCACGTCTTTGACAGTATTTTTAAAGAGAAATAAATGGAGTAATAGATTTTATTTAAATGGAAAGATGCTAGCAGTTTGCAGGAGCGCAGATACTCCCGCATCCTTCAGCTGATTTCCTGCACTCTCATCCTACACCCCTACTACTCAGTCTTCTACATCCTGACAGAAAACAAAACAAAATAAAGCAGGGCAGGAGGAAGGAGAACAGGAGATCACCTAACTCTGAGTCCTTTGATATGAGCAAAACCAGAGGAGGGGCACTGGGGAAAAAGGAGATTAGAAAAAGTTTTAAATCCTCACCTCACCTCAGGTAGGGTGTTCCTACGCATGACTAGGCTTCTTTTAAGTCAAAGACGGCACTTTGCCCCGTAGCCATAAGCTAGGTGCGCTGGATAATCAGGATGCTAGAGAATGACCTCCCCGAAGGCATAAAAGGTACAACGCCAAAGGAAGGAATGAGGGGAAAAATGCATAAACAATGGGTAAAATAAAGGAGCGGCAGATTTAGAAAAAAATGAAGAGAGAGAGAAAATGGTTCATTTGTAGAACTAATGTACTAGGTTAAACTCTGAAACATTGTTCGAGGTTTTGAAGACATCAAGGGGATTTTAAAAGAGAACAAACTTCCCCAAGACGTGAGCGGACCACATAACGTGCAAGGCTGAATTGTGAAGCGAGAATAAAGTTTACCATTTGTTAAGCTGCTACTATATGCCAGGCATTCTCTGGGTCTCCTCATTTATTAAAGTCTGTAAATATTTATTTCTTGTTCTCATCTATAAGAGGTAGGTGTCTCAGAAAACTTGTTGTTCCTGATAGTATCTTCCCATCTATTGTGGTTTGCCTCTAGAATGTTCCCCAAAAGTCTCTTGTATTTTAATGTTATGCATTGTCTATGGAACCATGTGCTGATGGTGCATTGGGGCCTAGTCTGGAGGGGTGAATTACAGTTAAATTGGGATTAAAGGCATGTACATCGGGATTAACGGTGTGTAGTGGCCACACCTTCCACACCTGGATGCAGGAGGGGCTGATCACTGGGCAGAGACCTGGACCGATATATAAGCTGCTTCCTGCCTTCCTTGAGGACTAGGACTGGGACTAATCTCAACTAGTCTCAACTTGCCTTCCTCTTTGTGATGTCATGAGAAGCTGCCTCCACCTATCTGCCTCTGCAATGTACTTTGAATATTGCCAGCTGCCCCTGAATGGACTGTGACCTTCTGAAACTGTGAGCTAAAATAAAACTTTCCTTTCCTAAAATTTGTGGGTGCCAGGTATTGAGTCACAGCAACGAAAAGTAAAGAAGACACCATCCTCCCCTCCAAAAGTTACTTCTACAGTCTGAAAGCATTTGGAGGTTGATATCTTCTATTATGATAGTAGAACAGACAGTAGAACACCATGCCATCAGAACTATTTATCCTAGGTCAGTGTGACCTCTGTCATGTTGTGTCAACTCGAATGGATTAGGAAATGTTCAGCCATCTGCAGAGCAGAGTTTTGGTGTGGGTGACTGTGGAGTCTAGCAAACAAAGAAGCCCCACCTCAGTTGTGAGTGGGACCAACCAATGGACTGGCAGCTTGAAATGAGTACAAGAGAAAGGAGGATCCTGCTTCTTCTGGGGAAACTCTAAGTCTTTGTCACAAATTCTAGACTTGAATCTCTATGGCAAACTTGTGCTAGTCTTTGGTTCTTTGCCGTCACCCCTGGGCAATGATCTGCAGTACTGACTCAAACCGGCTGTTGCAGAGTAGAATTCATGGGCAGAGGATGTAGCTCAGTGGGGCAGCACCTGCCTGGCAGACGCAAGGCCCTGAGTTCAATCTCTTTTCCAAATTGGGGGAGAGAGAGAGAGAGAGAGAGAGAGAGAGAGAGAGAGAGAGAGAGAGAGAGAGAGAGAGAGAGAGAGACCGCAGAGTGCAATTCACACTCTGGACCCTGGACTAGTGCTCCTCCACCTTGGAATCTTTATGGCTACTGCATCCTCCAGCCCTCTCACTCAAATGGCTATTTTGAACTGGAACTCTCCTCACTCCTCAAGCCAAATACTTACACACACACCCCAATCTATAGACACATATATTGTATACGTACATATATTTACACATGTATGTGAGTGTATATATACTTTTTTTTCTAAGGACCTTGTCTAGTAGAGTTAACAGCGGCAAAAGAAGGTAAGAATACTGATGAAGAAGAGGGAAGGATAGAGAAAGAATAGCAAGACGTGCGGACTGGGCAGGAAGCTTGTAGTTCTGACAGAAGGGATCCGAACTGCAGGCACTGCTGATACTTCCTGTTCTCAGTGGGTCACCTTTCCTGGAGCAGGTGTCAATGACAAAGCATGTATGGCACAATGATAAAATTAACAGCAAGTATAATAGTTTTGTGGAAAGGGCAGTATCAGAGTATTTTGTGACATCAAAGTATTTACACTATTATAAAAGTATAAAAGAGGGGGGCGCCAGATACAATATAATAAAATGAATTTAAGCACACACAGGGATGTGTTGGGGATGTGTTGTTACAACTGGTCTAGTTCAACTTCGTTGGAATGTATAGGTGAGGAAATCAAGACTCCGGGAGACCAGGAAACTTGGCCAGCACACACCAGCCAGGCAGCCAGCTACTGGCAGAACTGAAACAGGTGTGATGACACACCCTAATGCCCTCAATGCCATCTTAGGGAACTGTTACCACATCAAACAACTTGATAGGATTCCCAAGGAAGCACACTCTGGGCTGAAGTGAAACAGAGCTCAGGCAGCATTTTCAGAGCTCGGTGACAACGGCTAATGGGATGGGATCAATCTTACACAGTGGCAAAGCATTTATAATTCAAAACTGTCCGTGTGATTTTTTGCCAAGTTTCTATTATTTATATTGTGTACTATTGGACTGTATGTTGTTAATAATTAAATGAAACAGCATATGTAAAAGGCACAGCAAAATGTTAGTGTTCGGCCCTTCCCCCAACTACCAAGAGATCATTCTTTTTGGAAAAAAGAAGAAAAAAAGGCAATCCTCTTGTCAATATGCTGGAATGCCTTCAAGATCTCCTCCAAGTAGCCTAATGCTGTTTAAACTTTCTTTTCTCTTTAAGAGATGAAGATCAAAAGAAGATGTAAGAATTTTTTCTTAATTAATCACCCACTTTTAGTATGCCAGAACTGAGAGGAGTGAGAATCTTAACTCTGTTTTACAACTTTCATGTTGGGAAACAAAGAAAACGTAAAACATTTGTGATATTGCTTCAAGATTCACAGAAAATGCTGATGTACAAGTAACAGAGGGGTTGCTTCCAAAGTTTATAAAGAATAGATTATGTTTGTTGTCCTAGAAAAGTTTAAGGTTAAAGGTACTTGTGTATTTACTGTTATTATTGTATATAAACTATCTTGTTCTGACTGGGCATAGAAGAAAAACACATCAGATCTTGGCTAATTATCAGAACATTTACAAGGCCCTGTTCTAGACAATCTATATGCTTCTCACAATCTCCAATGAGACTTCTGAGCAAGGATTGTCCTGATTTTACATCTTGATTTTAGAAAAGAATAAGTGGAATAGTCTTTTGGTTTGCATCTGGAATTTCCCCCAAAAGCCTGCGGTATTTGGATGTTGTAAATGATCTATGGATTTCCTGTGCTATTAGGAGGTGGTGTCTAATTAGGAAGGGGATTACTGAGGGTGTGATGGATCATAGAAGGCGTGGTGGGCTACTAAGGGTGTATCCTGGGAGGATCCACTCTTGCCAAGGCTTCGCCCATAACTACTCCTTTCTCTTACAATACTATGAGACACTGTTTTGTCAGACCTTTCCCTCCATTGCAAGACACACATGAGTGACTGAGACATCCCAAAACTGTGAGCTAAAATAAACCTTTCCACCCTTAAGTTGTGGATGCTGGTATAATGTCTCAGCAATGTAATAGTAACAAAGATAGGTTTAAAAATGAAAGATTTTGAGCATGTCTTTTGGACCAGGAACCTCTACAAATATGAAGTGAATCCTTACAACTGTTTTGCCCTCTGGAAGGAAGCCGGGGTCTGTTCGGTGGCTCTCCATTAGTCCTAGGAAGAATGCATGGCACAACAGGAACTACACAGAGAACAAAGAGCTTCCGTCCTGGGCAAATTTAGCTTCATTATAATGATAAGGAAACAGAGACTCAGAAAGATGAAATCTTGTGTTCATGGTATAAAAGTTAAAGCTAGTCAGAGCTAGAATGTAAATCAGAGCTCACTCTTTTAACCCAGGGTCGTCAACCCCCGGGCTGGTATTGGCCTGTGGCCTTGGAAGAACCAGGCATCTGGATAAATGAGCTGGAGCAAGAGGTGAGCAGTGAATGACGCTGCTGATCTGACAGAGTTTCTGGCTCCCGTCCCTCCTGCTGTTTCTTGACATTGCAAAGCTGTCCTCCAGGTAACTACTGTGTAACAAGTACTCCAACCCTTCCAACCTCCCTATACCCATACTCCCATCCTTGGGAGGATGGTGTTCAACTAAACTGGTCCCCAGGGTCAACATGTCGGGGCCACTGTTACATACAGTATCTTCACCTTCAGGGCTCTGTTTGCTGCACTGTGTTGCCTAGGCAAAAAAAAAAAAAAGGCAAGCAATGAATTAAACACAGTTCATAAAGTCTTCTAGCCTAGAGGTACAGAGGTGAAGCATTCTACAGAAATGACATTTTAGAATTTATAATTGACCTGTGGTGACCTATCTGTGGTAGAGTTCATTCAAGGATATTATGATTGAGAAAAGAATGTAATTCGTTTTGTCCTTGTCTTAGACCATGGGCAATTAACTTTTTTTTCAATGCAGGTCATCAATCAAAAAACAACTTTCTACCTCTTATCACTTCCTTATTTTTATTTTGATACTGTAGAGTTTTAGAATTTCATACCTTGTTTATAATTTCTACTTTATGGTCTCAAAAGGCAATTTTGTCATCGATAAGACCAGTTCAAACTGTGGTTACTCCTGATGAACAGGTATAACACGGAACTGGAATATTTAATTGGTTTTTAAGCTCAAGAAATATGAGTTTTGACTGTATTCCATAAGGAGGCAGCAGATTATGTTAACATGCAAAGTGAGTTAATAGGAAAGAAAACAAGGCAGTTAGCACAAATAGTGGCCTGACCTCCGTGTTGAAAGGACAGTAGGGACCATTAGAGAACAGAATGAAGACCAGAGGTCCTCAAAAGAGGCCGTCCTAATTCAGGAGGGGCCCAATGTTGCCATGGAGAATCACAAGTTTAGCTTATCTAGGCTTCACTACATTTTTAGGAAAAAAAAAAAACAGTGATTTGAATTTTTATATGACATGTATCAGTTTATTTATGTTGTCTCAATTTCTAAAAATAAACAAAAACTGTGCAGGCCAAGTTAAATATATCTGTGGGCTGGGTTTGGCTAGCAGTTTGAAAGCTCTCTCAGAAGGATCTGTCTCTGAGAATTAGTGCCTGCTTCTCAAACAAGCAGAATGTATATCTGTGTGCATATGTTCCTGTGTGTGGTACAGTAACTAACTACGAGATGCCAACACAACAAAATGAAACACTCGAAGCATATTAATGAGTTAACCACGACCTCATCCAAACAGAAAGGGGAGTTCTGATACCCTGAGTTTTTCTGTCAGACAAAAGATACCGATGTCTATTCCGAGCTGGCCTTCTGGAAAGTTTCCAGACAGCTCCAGAACGAAGACTTGGGGAGATATCCTGTACCACTTCCTATAGAAATTAAGATGAAGAAATCTGGGTGGAGGTATCTGATCATAGCTGAAATACCAAGGGCCTTCCCTGAAGATGGGAAGACTCAAGAGTACAATGAATAAGGCTGTGAACTAGGTGGCACTCAGAGATTGTGCCCAAGCCAACACTAACTTTTCGAGCAAAACTCTCTGAGACACATTAGTATACAGATTACTTTTTTTTCTCCACCCTTCTGGCTTTAAAATAGCTTTCCAAGTAATATGGCATAAATGGTCATGCGACTTTTTCAAGTATTATTCCTACAGGAGTAAAAAGAGAAAAGAAACAAAAAGTGGATTTTCCTCCTTTTTGGTAAAGGCTGCTTTGAGGATTTTCTCAAGGGGGTCTGCCATCTCACCTTCCTGACACATCAGTGACAAGTACGTGTGGGATAACCACAAAGAAAATGGCGACAGGGCAGAAAAAATACCTGGGAAGGAGAAAAATAAGATGACAAGGGTGAAGAGGTAGGACAAACTCATCCACATTCCACATATTTTAAGGGGAAGGGACCAGAAAAGCGGTCCTGGCTCCGGACTCGGATTACAACCATTCAGTGGTGTAACAGTGTCACAGCTGGAGTGAAATAACTTTCTGATCCTTAGTCTCTCTCTCTCTCTCTCTCTCTCTCTCTCTCTCTCTCTCTCTCACACACACACACACACACCCTTACTGTTACAGTGCTAGCCCCTTGGATACTCCCAGCTACCCTGTGAGTTAGAAGAATATAGACTGATACTTCATTTATAGATTGATATTCATAGACTGATATTTCAGCAAGGTCACGTGATTGAATCAGCTGAATCTCCCAGTGCCATCCCATAAATTTAATCATAGTGTTATATTAATTAGGCCTATAAACCCCGATCTTACCTTCCATATCAAAATAAGCATTTTTAGAAAAAGGTATTAAAATATATGGATCCATAACTAAACATAGCACATTGACTAGTCCTATATCTAAAAATTACCATCAGTATAAATATGCATCACATATAGACCAACCCAGTAGCAGAGATGTCCTTAGGATTGTTAAGAATAAGGGCATCTCTTCTCTGTCGTCTCTGACGCTAGAAAACACACATGTATTGTAGTAACTATTTCTTCCTTCCTCCTAACAACACAAAATAACAGATGGGATCGCTCAACTAAAAATGTCAGCATTTTATTGACTGCACTTCTGCTCGATTCTATAATTGCAATATATGAATTATGAGTTCTTTTAGAGACCAGGGGATATGATTATTTTTCAGAAAAACTTGCTTTTTAAAAATTCTCTTGTTTCAAATGTTATTCCATTTTTAAGTTACTTGTACCTTTCTCTTTCTATGATGCAGTCCCCAGGAAGAAATATTTTCTTTCAGACTCATAATTCAGGGCTCAGATTATTAGACCATACCACCTGCAAGAAGGTGGCATGCATCTCATTAGAGATACCTGCCATTATTAATGATCGAGCACAGTTCAGTGAGTACAGTAAAACTTTAAACATAAGCATAGAGCAAAACGCTAAGATAAATTAGGGATGCAATGAAACTCAGCCTCAATAAAGCACCTGCCTGAAATATCTATATTCTGTTTCAGTCTAATACACCAGAAAATACTAGGTTCTGTGAATTAGCTATGGACAGCCTGCATCACAAATATCTACACTCCAGCTATCATCCACCCTGAAAGCAAACCTATGCCTAAATCTTGAAACATAACCTCAAAGCCGTTAATGGAAATTCTGTATAAATATAGATTTAGAATTCATCTCTTTTCTGAATTATATATTATATGCATTGTATATTAGTGTGGTACAAGGAATACGTTAAAAGTATTAAATTACTAGATTCAAATCTCCCTTCTGCTTTCCTATTGAGTAAAATAACTCAAAGCATTTTGGGGGGATGATTTTGTTTATAGTTTACCATTGTTTCCCCAAATGTGAGAAAGGGTCTAATTTATGACTTTATGGTACTGTCTTTCCTCATCTTATTAAATGTCATTTTCTCACCCAAATAATGGCTCTCTCATCCAAATAGCATCTGCTTGCCAGTAACAGAGCTGGAAATACATCTTTTAATTAAATGCTTATTTTGTTTTCCCTAGGGACAATGAATTGTAGAATTCCTTTCTCAAGATTTACTGTTTCCTTTCCCTTTGTCTCAGTCCCTAATACACATTCCACTCGTCCTCTGAAGTCACAGCCGCCCCATCTGGATGGGAAGTGATGGACACAGATCCTTAATCACACCGAACACTCCGTTCTTGGCACCTCCGTCTCAGAAAGATAGCAACAATTTGGACAGAATTCAGAGAACAGCAAGAAAAGTGATTAAAGAGATGGAGGCAGTGACTTATGAAGAGAGATGAAATGGACTACATCTGGATAGCTCGGCAGAGCCACGACTGAGGGGGCTGTGATCACTGTCTACCAGCATTGGAAGGAGGTAAGCGCCAACAGAACAGAGGAGCTTTTTCGTATGGACTGGGCAGTAAAGAGAGAAGGAGGAAGAGACAAAGGAAAGGAGAGAGAGAGGAAGTGTTCAGTCATCCCTTGCAGGTTCTGGAGAACAAGGGATTGAAATACAAAGAGAACGAGCTGGGTCTTCTCCCTTGAGGGTGCAATCATGGTTGGCCTGCATCAAGGACACAGCAAGGGAAACACCAAGCAGCATCCACAACACTTGAGCTGGCGTTTTTCACTTAACCAAGTGCACATGTTTCATTTTCATGTTTTTTTAACACTTTTAAGTATCCCTACACATTAACATCATAAAATTATCAAAATGAGCTTATGCCCCCATGAGTTTATTTTAAACAACGGTAACAACAAGAAGGAGAAAACTGAAACAAAACATTTGAGGCAATCAAGAAAAAGGCAAAAAAGTCTCTCAACCTAAGTTTCAAAATCCTTTGTTCTTATAAAAATGTATACTCCAGACACAATTTAGATACAACATAATGATAAAAAAAATTAAGGTTATTTTTAAAGAAAGATTTTATTCAAATTCTCTTACTGTCTTTTCCTGAAATTGAGCAGATATAAAGTGCATGCAGGACAAAATTCTGTAGCTGGCCCAGAGAGAAAATGAGTCATTCTCTCGTTGTCTAATTATCCCCTCGGCTTGGGCGGTGGCTTCCATCATGCCTCAATTCCCTAAGCGCTGAACAACAGCCCTCCTAATATCACTAATATGAGGTGCTGGGATTCACCCAATGTAGTATCTTTCATTTGCAAGGATAGTTACTATACAACATAAATCAAATTTTTAAGAGATGTCCTAAGAATTACCATTTGTATTCTATTACCAGGTTCCTTGTTCTTAGGCCCCCTCAGTCACCTACTGCATGGTACGCATCCAACAGATAACTATACGAAGAATACGACAGGTATCAGCACTACCATTTGTAACAGGATTTATGTCCCATTTCACAGGTAATTTCTAGTTTTGACCTACTATGAGGAATGGACTGAATAGCATAGAGTATTTTTTTTTTTCAGTTTTTCTTTTTACTATGCATGTGCTATGTATTCAAGATTCCTTTATGCTTTTTGACCACTTATTTTTTAGTACCAAATAATATTCCAATGCCTAATGTACTAAAATTCACTCACCCGTTCACTGAAGGACATTGGTGCTTGCTAAGATTTGGCAATTATGAGTCATGCTACTATAAACATCTGCTATTTGATGGTATCTCATTACTATTTTCATGTATGTGTCCCTGACGGCACATTATGTGAGGGTTCTTTTCATAAACTTACCTGCCATCTGCACATCATCTTTTTTCCATTAAAGTCCCTCACGTCTATATTGCAAAAAAGTTGTTTTGTGCAGTTGAATTTTAAGCGCTTTTTTATTTCGAATGAGAATATCTTATGAGATATGTTTTGTTAACAAAGATTTTGCGGCAGTCTGTGGCTTGTGTGCTCCAGATAATTTTCAGGAAAAAAAATAATTGATAGTTGATTGGAAATCTTCATGGTCTATGGTATTAACATTTAGGTAGTAGAGCAGCCCATAGATATTTCCACATATTTTTAAATTACATTGAGGTTTGATACTTTTTTCTTCATTTAAATACAATTTAATTTTTATTAATGTATTTCTGAGAACACACACTTATAATAACCCTATTTATAAAAAGTGTTGTGTTGGAGCCAGAGATATAGTTGAGTGTTTGGAGTGCTTGCCTAGGAAGTGTGTGCCCCTGGATTTGATCTCCCAGCTTTATGTACTAACCACTTGCGGTGGTACATGTCTGTAATCCCAGCACAAAAAAGACTTAAACAGGAAGATTGTCATGAGTACTAGGTCAGCTGGGCTACACAGGGAGGTCAGGACCAGCCAAGATGATGGAGTGAAACCCTGTTTTAAAGAAAGAAAAAGAGAAAGAAAGAAAGGAAGAAAAGAAGGAAGGAAGGAAGGAAGGAAGGAAGGAAGGAAGGAAGGAAGGAAGGGAAAGAAAGAAAGAAAGAAAGAAAGAAAGAAAGAAAGAAAGATAGATAGATAGATAGAAAGAAGGAGAGAAAAAAGAGGGAACAGAGAGCAGAGGTACCCAGCATTTTTGGCACCGGAGACAGGTTTCAAGGATGTTTTCTCCTGGGAGTGGAGGAAATAACAATGATCGGATTACCACCTAAGTTCCACCTCAGATCATCAGGCATTGAATTTCCATAAAGAGCACACAACCTAGGTCCCTGTTATGTGTTGTTCATAGTAGGGTCCGAGCTCCTGTGAAAATTCAGCGTCTATTCATGTGCCAGGAGGAGGAGGTCAGGCAATAAGAAATGGGGAGCAGCTGTAAACACAGGCCGGGCTTTGAACACTGGCCTACCGCTCAATTCCTGCTGGGCGGCCCTCTTCTTAACAGGCAGCTTACTGGTACCATGGTCAGCGAGTTGGGGACCTCTGCTGCAGAGAATGCCCAAAGGGGCCGATGGGCCATGATCCTGAAGTAGTCGAGGCACTATAGGGTTGCTCTATTACTTTTTGATTGAAGTATTGATTTCTAAAACATAAACTTAAATTAGAATTTTTCAAACATAAAAAGTATCTTAACAAAAAGAAAAAAATGAGAGCAGCTCTACCTCGTCTGACCTCTGAGAAACATTTTTTTTCCAAGAAAAATTTTTTAATGTCTGCGCCAAGAAGTGGTCTCTGGTCTTTCTTTGTGGAGGCCATACCGCGAAGCAGGCTGAAGGGGCCCTCCGTGGCTGCTTGCAGAGGGGGAGGAGGGAAGGGGCGGACTCCCTGAGTCGCCACGGAGACATGAGGCCCATTTCTCTGTGAAGCTAAACTTCAAAACAAGCGGCTAAGAGATACAAAGGGAAAAGTGTGACTGCTCTGACAGCAAAAACAAGCAAATATCTCCAGAGGGGATTAATCCCTCTGCTTCAAAGTAACCAAAACAAAGAGAGCTGAGCCAACTTCACAGGAACAACACCTGTCCTTCAGGAAAGGATGAGCTAATCAAAGGGAAAACAGTGCATATGTGACAGCTGAGCCTCTGGGATGGCTAATGCCAGATAATGCATTTGTATTCTCATTCCCAAACACAGCCCCCTCTCATGGAATGGTAGAGTCACAAGGAACCTTCAAGATCACCTGCGTCCAGGACTAGCGTCCCTTTATCCTGTGCGTTTTCCCTTCCGCCACCTTCTGCCCCACATCCCAGGCTCAGCAGTAGCACTGTGCTCCCATCGTTTGTTAAGGAACAGCTTCATTGTAAGGGAAAAAAAAAAAATGTTTTCTCAAATGGAACCCAAGCTTAGGCCAAATTTATCAGGAAAGCTTCAACCTTTGGAAAACCAGTTGAATTTCTTTTCCATGTTGAAAATCTTCAAATGTAAATGATGGTACTCCTATGGGTGTGAAGTATAGCCTCTTCTCCCAGTTTCACATTCACCTCTGGTTGTATACACGTGTTCTCACCAATCGATTGCCACTTTGTTTGCAATAGTGTTTTTCAACTACGCTGGCCATTGTTGAACACAAGGCTTCACGCCTAATCTAATGAATTAGAGTGTGTTTGGAGCTTTACTTCCCACAACCTGGATACTATGTTTCCATTAATTCAATGGTAAAGTCACTCTATTTTTTGTTATAAGTTGTAACAAAAAATCAATGTTTGTTTTTACATGATATGCAATTAAGTTACATTTCCCCCAGCCTGTCTTGTGCAACGGACATTTGAATCTAAGCGTAGGACTTCACATTTATTCCCATTGATTTTCAGCTTGTTAACTTTAGCTCACTGCTTAAACTGACAGTCTTGAATTTTTATTTTGTTATTCAGAATATTAGATAACCTTCACAAAATGGACCTGAAAATCTGATAAGCAGACCCTCTACTTTGTTATCAAAGCCACTGCTAAAATACTAAATAGAACAGAGCCCAAGGTAAATATAAATGCTGCTTAAAAGAGACTTTCAGTGCTGAGAACGTAGCTCACTGGTGAAAGCGCTTGCCTAGGATTGGATTCCCGGCACCACACAAAAATTGGGCAAGGTGGCACATGCCAATGATCCCAGTATTTGGGAGGCTAAGGTAGGAGGATTGCCATGAATCATAGTGAGTTTAGGACTAGCCTGAACTATAGAGTAAGTCCCTGTCTCAAAAGTGATAGACAGATACATGATAATAGATAGATAGATAGACAGACAGACAGAGAGTGAGAATGAGAGAGGCTACCCTTGTATTTCATCAGACAGATACATATATTTTAGAAACAGGCTCAATCTTCTCTTTTTTCACTCTACCATTTTTCCATTTTCAGCTCTTAAGCAAGGCTGTTGTTCCTGACTGTTCATCCCTTTTCCCATTTTCTTTCCTCTACAAATAATGTAACTCAGGACTCAAGACACACTCAAATAAGACAAAGCCCAAGAAAGACTTGCTCAAAATCCCATGGTCTTAATGACAACATATTCTGCCTCCTCAGAAATGGAGGAATCTACTGAAGTGCCGAAGACAGATCAGAGATCAATGACTCACATGTTATAAATATAAACAAGAAATCAAGACCAGCTGTTGCACACAAAAATATTCTTCATTGGTGAATTTATAAGTGTGTTCCTTAGCTAAAGAAAAGCAAATTAAATTCAGAGAGTTGGTAAGTCAAGAGAAAAGGATCTCATAAGTCTCTCGCTCTGTTCACAGTTAGACTCTGTTGAAGTAAATGTTCAGCTCAGCAACCAGCACCCACTCCAAACATCCCCTGCCTTTATTTTCAGTTGCTTGTTACTTCAATTTAGACTGATTTATCCTCCCTCACAACTCAACCCACAACTTTCTCATTGCCTGACCTGAGGCATGGATAGCAATTTTCAGTGCAATCATCCAGAGGATGTAATCAGTGCAATTAACAGATGGATTGGGAATACTACATGAAGCCTAAATTCAAATCCCCTAAAATTACTGTACTGTATCTGTACATACTCACACTAAACAAATATTTCTTGGGATAAGTTTCTGGCAGTAGGATAATGATTGAAGTGTGAAACTTCTGAAGGAGTCGAGCTCCCACCACCTCCAATTCACTGAATCGCTGTATATTAGGGAGCACCTACAGAGTGTCTATTTCAAGCAAAATGAAGAGAAGGGATGTGATGCGCTGTTATTTCTCGGGGAATGCCACTTTGTTGAAGGAAAGGCCATTAATAGATTCACAAAAGAATAACTTAATGCTAGAACTGAAAAAAAAAAAATAATATGAGATTGAAAAGAAGATGAGCTGAGTTGTATTTTTGGTTCTCCAAGTAATTTATTCTAAATCCCATGAGTCATCATTGTATCCTCCCCCAAATTCTGCACCTCTCTTTCCTCCATCCCATTCTTAGGCAGGGTGAGATGAATGAATGGTGCTGGAGTTGACAGAAGTGTATATGACACAACTAACCCAAATGGGCTCATTTTCATTCACAAATTCATTTGAACACTAATCACTGACAAAATTGTGAGTTTTTTTTTTCCTCAGTAAATATGCTCTCTCTGTATATATTATTCTGTAAATTACAATGTTTCTCCTATTTCCACTCCTCTCCTGCTGTTAATTGATACCTGCTGAAAACCTTGGTAACAAATGAGCAAAAGAGATTTTTTATAGTCTTGGTAACAGGTTGAGGAAAAAAATAACTTCCATCTCTAAATCTCCTAATTTGGTATAATACTTTTTATCTCTTTGGAAAAATACGTCTTTACCTAGGTAGAGAGGTCCATTCTCAAACCATGACTCAAGGACTTTTGTTCCCTCCATTTGTCTTCCTCTCCTGCATAATACATCATTCCTTCATCGCTAAAGGACAGTTCATAATCCCATAGATCAGTGGTGGAGGATGGGAGAAGCAAACGAAAGGACTGGGGAAGTCCTTATGCTGTGGGTGCTTAGAGGATGGCTTTGAAATGGCTAGCAGGCGCAAGAATGGAGTGAGGAGTGAAGCTCCGCCTTCTGTCAATCAGCAGCGGCTCCGGGATCTGATAGGAGTGTGCAAATGGAAGGCGGAGCTTTACAGGCTCCTTCTAAGGCCATGGACCTGTACCAGTCCTCAGCCCAGGGTTTGGCGAGCCCTGCCATAAATAACTCAAAGGCATTCATATTCGAACATACTCTATAGAGTCTATCCTCAAGAAAGCCAAGGAAAAGAGAGAAAGGAAAACGAGAGGAAAGTAAAGGAAAAGAAAAAAGAAAGGAACAAAGTTAAAGGGAGAGAAGGAAGGAAGGAATGAAAGTAGGTAGGCAGGCCACACCCTCCCAGAAATTGCCTAATATACCATCTCTCTGGGTTCTTTTACTCTCGTTTTACTTTCCCTTCTTCCCTTCCATAATCTAATCACTTATCTGCTCTCATAGGTTTCTCAACTTTACAATCCACCAAAACGTGCTTGTCTCTATGATTCCCATGTCACCTTTTCTTACTGTATTACAGAAAGGAAGCCTCCCGGTGGACTACACCCTCCTCCCTCCCACACTGTCCTCTCCAATCTCCCATGATGCTCCACGCCCCCTGGTATTTCCTCAGCTCACTACATATTTCTCAGGATCTCTTGCTTGCTTCTCCAACAAACACCAATACTGACATATTCCAACAATTCTTCCATGCTTCCTCTATTAATTAGCTTTCTAATGGCGGGACAAAATACCTGACAACAACCACTTAAGAGAAAAGTAGTTTATTTGGTTCAGAAGCTTCCGCCTGTGGTTGGATGTCTTGAGGGAAGAAATATCTTGGCAGAAGGGTGGAGCTGAACAAAGCTACCTTAGTTCTTGGTAGCTGAAAAAAAGTCCAAGGGAAGAGTGCCAGAGAGGAACGATGCTGGGCACCAGATATGAGCCCTGAGGTCATGACTCCATGGCCTTCTCAGACATACACAAAAAAGTACATTACTAATCTCCTGGGCAGCTCCCAAGTTGGCAAAATAGCTTAACAAACCTACTCTTTCGGCTAATAACTTGCACCTACTGATCTCTTCTAGACTTATGTCTTTAAAGGACACATAATATGTTAAATGCTACCAAATTACATCTCCAGCCCAGATTTATTCTGTGAGCTCTAAACTGTCTATACACATCTACCTGTGCATATCTACCAGGATTTTTTCATTATTGATATCCTCACATTGATATTCCTCTGTCATTCCCCCAAAATAGAAGAGAGTTATAGCGAGACCAGAACTTAATGGGCTAGCTGGTAAAATGGGACAAAGCTAAAATACTTAAAGGGTCAAGAAAGTGGAAGGATTTTAATTGTAGTTGTGGTTAGAAAAAGGGGTGTTGAATTTTATTGTTACAGTATGTAAGAAATATTTTAAATGACCAGGATAAATCCCTGATTAATAGAAAGATCATAAATAACAATGAATTGAAGTGTACAAACACCAAAGAAGCCAAAATATTTTGAAGTGTTCTGCTGGTCAGGCACATGGAACTTAGTATGACATGGAGTAACAGAAGGAATTGGGGTGTAGTGGCTGAAAAAAAATAAAAAAAAATAACAAGTACTAAAAAAGTATAGATATTATAAGCCCCAAAGAAAGTTTTTATGAGATCAGAAAAAATACTGGTCCATAATAAAAGTAAAATAATACATTATATATTATTATATAACAGTAGAGGTTAGAGATAATTTGAACACATTGGGAATATGATCATTCTCCACGTCCTTCTTGGTTTTCTGATTACACTCGGGAGTAAATCGGACTTCAATTTAGGTAAGCGATGGGGAGAAGTTAAGAATGTACGAAAATTAAATTATCATTGGTCAGAGATTCCAGAATACATAGAGGAAACACTTTACGAGTTATAATAGCGAAATAGATTAAGTGAGTGAAACTTGAGCATTGGGATAGGCATGGAAGCACAGGAGAGAGGAGATGATGTGAAGGTGTAGATAAAGATGACAAGGACAGGACACAAAAGACATTAAGTTCACAGAACGTTCGTAAATGGAGCTTTAAAGCTACTGTCTCTTGTGATATAAGAAGTAGTTCCATAGCTTGGTGTGGTAGTGCATCTCAGAACTCAGGAGGTCAAGGCAGGAGGAGGACTGCTTGGGTTCTAGGCCAATCTGGGCTACACAGTCAGGCTAAATAGAGAGAGAGACAGAGAGAGAAAGAAAGAGAGAGATCTCTAATGGGGTAAAATGCAGATGGTTCCAATGGATATATGACTAAAGTTTTTGGATTTCAACAATAAAAGTCATGCTGCTAATTTATTTCCTTTATTAACTTTATAAAATTATATACACAAAAATTACATGGCACTGATAAATCCGGTTTCTCTTTCAGCTTATTATTATTGTTATTTTAGTGGGTGAGATTTGTCCATGGTATCTATAGCTATTCCTTAGGGTCTTGAAAATTGTAGATATGAAAGATATATGTAGCACATGTGACACCCAATCATCTTATTAATGTGTCACCAAACTGACTTGCTAAAAGTATATCAATGTTCCAAAACCCATTCTGTCCCATACCCAAATAGTTTACTTTTCAATGATCAATATACAATATAATTGAGCAGATCTGACTGAAGTTTATTGAGAACACATAAAACAGCTAAAAAGTTAAACATTAGAAATTATTTTTAAATAAAATGTTCATGAAGATGATGTTGATTTGATGTTTCTAAGTTCATTGAATGAAGTTAACTCTTTCTACAACAGGATAGAAGCAATAAAACATTTTTACACACAGTAGCAGCAGGTTTGATTTTTTTTTTTTTTTTTTTTTGAGTCTTAGGGTCTTTCAAGCTTCCTAATCTTGTTCACTAACCCAAAGCAAAAAACAGCCAGATACAATGAGGTCTAAATTCAGATTCCTAAACTCAGTATCTACTCCTCTGCCCCAATTCTTCAGTTCTTTTCCTAGAATTAGTTGGTTCCTGGTCTCCAAGATCATCAAAACTCCACTGTGTTTTGGACTGGCATCATTCTGTTTTATAGTCCTGAACTTCCCAGATTCACTTTGCCTTTTCTTTTTAACACTGTAAATTAAATCATACAGGTTTTAAGCATATTAGTAAACTGTTAGCTATAATTGCACTGAGGATTATCAATTAGAAATGTGAAAACACTAAGCTAGATTTCACTAGGGAAAGCAGAAGTCCATACTAATGAATGTGTGGTTTCACAGAATTGGGTTTTGTCAGCTTGCCATCTCCGACATGTGACTTCTATTGATATGTCACAGCCCCAGATGTTAAGTCTTACATCATTAACACAGTCTAGCCAGGCAAAAAAGGAAGAAGGGAAAAGTCAGACACAACTTTCTTGCTCAAAGTAACAGGACTTTGAGTCACTAGCTCACACCTCTGGGAAGAGAAGTTTGAAAATGCATTTTTTATGTGAGCATCTGTGTGTCCACTAAAGATACCTATTACTGGAAAAGAAAGGAATAAATATTAAAAGCTTACTGTATTTGCTCCACAACAAGAATGGTCCCAATTTTTGGTAGCACCTTAAAACTATACATTATTATGTAATCAAGCCAAAAGTATATATATTACAGTTAATTTAATTTAAAATTATGCATTTTTATGTGTTGATTTATTTAATGTCTATCTCTTTCCATGGCTCCAAGACAGCGGGGCTTGTCTCTTTTTAAAGCATTTTATAAATGTCTTTCTATCACAAATAATTATTGTCCAAATAAATTAATGTACAAAAGAATCTGTGCTGAATAGTGTTGACCTCTCCCTTCTTCAGCAAAGGCTCAAGCAT
Organism: Ctenodactylus gundi; assembly: GCA_004027205.1. Lineage (NCBI taxonomy): Eukaryota > Metazoa > Chordata > Mammalia > Rodentia > Ctenodactylidae > Ctenodactylus > Ctenodactylus gundi. The sequence goes on from PVKB01000045.1 coordinate 1,002,815, forward strand.
TCCCAAGTGGAAGAGAGAGAGACATAAAAAAAGAGACAGCTCACTCCTAGGGTCAGGTCTGACTAAGCCCACTCACTTACAGGGATATGCCTGTCCCTTAGCCAGGTCTGTGCTGCAGGACACAGAGAAAAGCAGCAGGACTCCAGACAGCCACAGGGGGCAGTGGTAGTGACACTCTTTCTTTGGCCTAGATTTATTGTTATTACGCTTCAATGGCTGTGAAGTTTAGCGCATTTTCCAGCCCCTAACATCCATTTGGTCTCTTCTGGGGGCCCAGGTAAGATAGCGGAAGCACTGCTCATCCACAGCCACAGCTGGCAGCTTGGTTTTAGACCCATAATCACACCAATCAGCATTTCCTACACAAAAACTTTTTCCCAACCCAAGAGCCAAAGGCCCCAGTTGATGCCACCAGATTTCTCTTTCAATTCAAGCCTTACAATTAGGCAGCTTTGTGTATTTTTTTTCGATCTTACGCATTATGATGGTTATTTAGGCTGTGCACAATAGTCTCCAAGAATATGCTTCCTTAATCCATGCCTTCCTCCTACTCAGCAATGTTGCTAAAAAATGCAGTGGCATTCAGTGAAGGTCACAGCAAGGCTGGTCGTTAAGGCAACAGGCAAAGTTTCTTCGCCTTTAGCTTTCAGCTGGAGGAAGCACAATGCAGAAGCCTCTACGGAGCCTCATGTTGTCACACCCTTTTCTTTGTAGCTGGGCAATCTCGGCCGCATGGTAAGACACACACACACACACACACACACACACACACACACACACACACACACACACACACACACTACACACCCCCCCTCCCCAGTAGGTTTTTCATATAGCTGTACCTTCATAGGAAATAGATGGTCAGAACTACTTATAACAAGCCACATACCTGACCTACCTTTTATGGTTAAAATTCTCATTGAAAGGAAGTGGTCATTTCTGTTGCAACTGTGAAAAATAGAAGTTTTCTTATAGCATCTAACAGCTATACAGTAAGTGGGTAAGAACTAAAAGCTATGATCATCTTTTCCCTCCGTACAAAGCCGTTCTATAAAGCACCAGACACTAAGTAGCCACAGTAAAAATAAAAATTCAAAATTGAATCTGAAATTATAAGTTAGTCATCTTTGATGGAGGAATGCTACTTGCAGATGTAGCACAGGGATGTCCTGGCATCTGTGTTTCTCTACTGTGGGGCAAGGGTAAGCAGGACAACAGAAGGGTAAGCCTTTTATATGCTTCAACTAAGAAATGAAGGTATTTTTTGTTTTTGTTTATTTTTCATCAATATAGAAACTCATAAAAGGACATAGAAGAAAGATTTTGTGGACCTTTTGAGAAAAAATATAAACAAAAAAGGTATCCTTAGGATATTCAGTAATGCATTTAGTCAGTTAGAATATTGGATATTGAAAGTGTTTACAAATATTATCAGGACAGAATTCTGCTTTAAGTGAATTCTGAGTTATCTGAAGACCCAATGGTTAAAATTTTTCTTTGTATTATTTAAAAAAGGCCCGCAAATGGAATCAATATGTCCTAATAGCCAAAGATAGGGGTCAAGGACAATGTAGAACACACAGGAGGGTACCAGAAATGTACATATTGAAACAAAACAGATTAGTTTTTTAAAAAATAATAATATAAATTCTTTCCTCTTACTTTAGTAAACCACTGCTTAAGTTTCATGGTTCACTGTTTGTATAATCCACTGTTGATTTTCTCATCCAAATAAGATTGTCTAAGAACCCAAACTTTCATGTATGGAAATTTTTATTGATGTTATATTAGTTAATTTTGCATGTCATCATGATTGGATTGAGAATCATCTAAGGTTTTAGTAAAGAGTACTTGTGGGTGTGTCTATGAGGATGTTTCAGAAATGATTGGCATATGAGTCAGCAAATTGAAAGGGGAGACCTGTCCTAAAATGGTGTGGGCAAGTACCATATGTCTAGTCTCTCTTCCCCTGTCTCTCTCTGTCTCTCTTTTCTGGCCAACATGAGATGAACAGGTCTCATCCACTCCTTTTTCCTCACAATGGTCATTCTGCCTCACCAAAAACCCAGAAATACAGAAATCAAGTGATCACGGACTGAAACTGGGAACCAAAACAAAGCATTTTTCCTTTACATTGCTACTCCCAGGTCTCCTGTCACAGAAATGGGAAGCTAACACAGATGTTCTCTAAGATTTCTGTAAATTCACAGACCTTGCACAGTCGTGACTCAACCTTGCTCACTCCCATGTCTTGCTCTCTGGGCTCATGCTCATCCTGTTCCCTTTTGCTCAGCTATTCTCTCTGCCACGTATAGATTTGAACACGAAGGGTATTCTTTTCCATGATACTGCAGATACTGCTTTTGCTACATGGGGAGTTGCTAGATCCATGAAGTCAATCAAGTTGAGTGAAGATGTCTGCTGGCCAGGTATTACAGCACGTAGCCTACTTGTTCCTGGTGATAATCATTATATTTAATTTCTCACTGGCTAGTTTTTGTTCCAAGTCCCTGGATCCTTCTATGAGGCTGGATTCCTAAGTTCACCTTATGGAAGCTGCAATGTTTACGGAGAGTTGCTTGTATCTGTCCGGGTGGCCATATGGTATCAGGACTCCTCTAGTTTTCACTGTCAGCCATACCTACTGAAGAGCGGAAGAGTGGGAGGGCAGACAGATGGGAGGCAGGATCCTCTCTGGCAAGCTAGCACCAGCACTGGCAAAACAGGCTGTTCTCCTGCACCTTTGTTCTGTCCCATCTTGGAAATATGGTACCAAGAACTCTCTTTCTTCTGAAGTAGGTAATAAAAGACTAATTTTGACTATAGTGGTATGAATTATTATGGACTCATAAATTAAATAAATCATATTTCAGAATCCAGACAGATTTGATTTCAAGAGCTTAGTAAGTAGAGATAATGTAAAATGCCTCTCAGACAGTGGAAATTGGCTGACCCTCAGAGAGAGAAATTAGCAAGCAGCAGCACGGACTAGGAGAGATTAGCCATTTGTAGCAGTTCCAAATTTTTATCAATTTTTGAAACTAAGCCGATTTGGAAAACCCGCGTTTAAGTCAGATGACATGGGCAGAAACTTGCAGAATCAAGACTGGAAAGGAAAGCTGAAACCCAATTATTTTATCTTAACCAAAGTCAAGAAAGAGGAGAATGGTTTGGATAGTTTCATAAAGAAAGCCAAGGGACAAGGATATGTTGCCAGTCTATACTCCAGGCTGAAGGGATCCTTCATGAAAAAATCATGGATTTTCTTTTCAAATACAAATACTTATGTTCATTGGTGGAACAAAGTCCAATCATACAACGTATCTCGATGTCTATAGTTCACTACCGTAAAAGCCTAACTATATAGGCATTATTCTTTTTTATTTTACTTTATTTTTTGAGACTATATCTTACTCTGAAGACAAGACTGGTCCTAATCTCGCCGGATAGCCCAGGCTGGCCTTGAGCTCATGGCAATACTGCTGCTTCAGCCTCCCAAGTGCTAGGATAAGAGGCATGTGTCACCACACCTGTTTTATGTGGTACCAGAAAAACAAATTCAGGGCCTTGCACTTGCTAGGCAAGCGCTCTAACTGCTGAACTATTCCTCTCTCTCCAAGCATTACTCTTGCTCCTGGATCACCATGCAACCTTTTGATAAAAATAATTGGATCTCTAGCCACGGGACACCTTACCTACTGCTATTGAAAACTATTATGCTTTAAAAAAAAAAACACTGAATTAGAGACATACAAGATATCCTTACGATTAGTCAGTTTTGAAAGTACAGGCAGAGTTAAGGGTATAGAAAATTGGGGGTCTGAGGTAGTAACCTTCGAAAATTACATCACCTTTGTGAGGCCTGAATCAAGTGTTTCCAGTCATCTTGTACCTGGAAAGGGTATGGAATTTGGAACTTGAAAGAGGCAATTTGGCCCCCAAAAAGGGTGCAGTTCTTTCCCAGCCCAATTGGGTGATCAAAATTGTAGAAGTATCAATTATTTTGCATATCAGATGACATAAAAGTAAGCATGTATGGGGGAGGGAGGTAAAACCTACAAATCAAGAATCCGCAAGCTTCTTTCTGTACAAGACAAGACAGTAGATATTTTCAGATTTTATGAGCCACACGATCTTTATCACGATTACGCAGCGATGCAGTTAGAGTGAAAGCAGACAGAGGCAACGTGTAAATGAATGAGCAAGGCCATGTTTCAATAAAGCTTTCTTTATAGAAACAGGTTATGAGGTATATTTTGCCCATGGCTGTGGTTTGTTGGACTCTGCAATTGATGAAATATATTGAAGAGATATTAGAAACCAATAACGATGGAGACTGAAGTGATTTAGAATTTGAGTCAAATACACTAATATCTATATATACATTTACTGATTTAAGAATAACAGAAATGTAAATACTGTAATTATTTGATATTAATAAATTATTGTTAATTTTAAATAATGACCGCTGTACTAAAGCTACATTTTAAACAATCCCTATGTTTTAAAGACATGTAATAAAATAATTTTAGATGAAATGATTCAGTGTTTAAGATTTACTTCAAATTTTTGGAAGAGAAATAAGATGGATACATAGAAGAAATAAAATCAGTCATGAATTAATCACTGCTGAGATTTGTTGACAAGTAGTGGTCTTTGCACTATGACATCTACATAATAAAATAGTAATTTTATTTTGTACTGGGCATCAAACTCAGGGTCTTCATATTAAGCTACATCTTCAGTCTATTTTTATTTTTAATTTTGAGACAGGGTTGTTGTTGTTTTTTTTTTAAAAGATGTCAAAGATGGGCTCAGACTTGCAATCTTTCTGCTTCATCCTCCCAGAGAACTAGAATTACAGGTCTGTACTACCAGGCCAGGCCTATAAAATACTTTTTGAAGTTAAAAGTACAGAATTTATCTCCTCTCTATTACACACACACACACACACACACACACACACACCCGCCCACCCCACCGCACAGGTTGACAGCTCAAAAAAAAAAAAAAAGTGCACAACATTCAGAACTTAACTGATGAAATATGTGGCATTGAAAACCCTGTGTTAACCTTACAACTCTTGCCTTAAATGCCATAAAAATAGTTTCCTGAGAGGTGCAAAAGAACATGACCTTGCTGAACAATGAAGATTCTGATCGCAGCTCTGTCAGATGAGCTGCTACTTTCCCCTTTACAGCCAAAGGGTATCCGATCAAAGACAGGAGCAGTGGACAGAATTTCCTGTGAGAAAACATCAAGACCGGGGAGCCAACTAAGCCAGGAAAACACCCAGAGAGCTGGGTACTGGGGGGCGTAAGGTCCACCTCTCCAATCACCACATATAACATCATCTAGTTCTTCCCTTGTGCTGTTCTCTTATCCTGGAATGATTTCTACCACCTGCCCAACTGCCTCTCAAACATTAAAGCTTCATTAAAATGTCACTTTGAGGTTAAGGCTCTTCTTAGTTACTTTTTGGTTGCTGTGACTCAATACCCTACTCCCACAAATTTAGGAAAGGAAAGGTTTATTTTAGCTCACAGTCTCAAAGGTCACAGTCCATTCAGAGATGGCTGGCAATAATCAAAGTACATGGCAGAGAGAGAGGTGGAGGCAGCTTCTCCAGACATCACAGACAGGAAGACCAGCTGAGGCTAGTGGAGACTAGTCCCAGTCCTCCAGGAAGGCAGGTGCAGCTTATGTATCCTTTCAGGTCTCTGCCCAGTAACCAGTCCCTCCCGCATCCAGGTGTGGCCACTCCACACCATTAATCCTAACTTAACTGCAATCCACCCTCCAGACCAGACCCCAATCCACCAACATAACATGGTTCCATTAAAATACATGAGACTTTTGGGGGACACTCCAGATCCTAACCACAAGGCTGAGCTCCCATAATGCTGTGACCACTATAAAAATAGTCATTATAAAAGCTTGTATCATAATCTACATGCTTAGTCATCCAGTAACCTACCCCAATTATTCCTGGTACCCTTTAGAACAGACAGCATCCTCTTTTTGCCGTCCATGGCAGGCTATGCAGGGAATAGTTTAAAAGCCATCATCAAAACACATTTTGGGCAAGTGCATGTTCACTGACAGAAAGACTCAGAAGTAGTCATTGTGACCTTATACAAAGCCCTGCAGTCACAGTGGGTCTCCTAAAGGTCGCAATAGCTTTGTCCCTTCTCCTTGTAGATTTAAACATGTCTAAGCCGGCCCAGTGTTACCTCTACCATTAAGTCTTTCCTACACTCGTGTGTGTGTGATGGGTGCAGTGATGATAATTCTAACATCACTTCACATGTACTTCAAGACAAGGTCATGTCTCTTGTCATGAATGAACTCTGATCTCAGAAGGGTAAGGTATTTGCTTAGCATGCTATCTGTGTACTATCAATTCCAAATTGAGTGAATGAATGAATGACTTGACTTGCTTTATTTAAATACCTCAAACTTCAAATTGCTAGCAAGAGTTTCTTGGAAAACCTTTTAACTTGTCAAGTCTGCTTTCTTGTCCCTCTTTAGCTAGAAATAAGTGTTTTACAAAGCTTTTCTCCCATTTTACTTTTTTCTATTTTTTCACTATTATTTTATTTTGCTTGAGACAGGATCTCACTATGTAGACCAGGCTGGTCTTGAACTTGCTATGTAGCCCAGGCTGGCCTTGAACTTAGGGCAGTCATCCTGCCTCAGCCTCCTAAGTGATGAGATTGCCAACTACATGTCTGTAAGAGCAAAAGTCAGTTATGGGGAAGGACGTTCTTTTTTTTTTTTTCTAGGGATGATAAAAGGTTTTAAATTTTAACTTTTCTTTTTAGCATCTCTCACCCCCATTGTTTACCTTCATTTTCTCTACTAGTTATTGTTATGTTCCAGAATTTCTACAACACTTTTACATCAAATTTAGTTATAATCCTTTTAAAGTGGTTTGATACTTTTCAGCTTAAGATTTGTGCCACTTTAGGCAAGGGAAGAAAATTCCTAAAGTCTGGAGTTCAACTCCCTGGTTTCTTAAGAACATTGTTTTAGACTTTATTGAAAACAAGTCAAAGAACAAAGGGGAAGAATACACATCAAGAAGCAGGCAATTGACAGAGCCAAATATAGGACGCCATGCTGCCAAAAAGCTAGCTGATTGCCTGGACACTAAATTGCCAATGAGTCACATTGCCAGCTATCCCTCATGTGACTTTCCCTGTCATTGCATAAAACAATATAAACTGTTCTCAAGCCACTAGGAAATAAAATTGGGGAGCCTGAAGACATTTTTATTTAGCTGTAAAAATGACAGTTCGGCAAAAGCTTTGGCAGAAAGCATATGAATTCTGAGATTAAATGCAGCTTAGATGCAATGTGATTAAAACCAATAATAAAATTTCAACTAGGCTCATTTTAGACTCCAAGGAGAGACTTCTGTAGAATAGCGTTTAGAGGCATAAGCTTAGAAACCACACTTCTTTGGTTGAGAATTCTACTTTGCCAGTTACTTCAAAGCTCTATGTTTTGGTACTTTTACCTACAAAGGGAGTGTGGATAAGCATTGCATTTGTTTACTATGAAGATCAACAGAATTACTATAAATGAAGCAATAAGCATAGTTCTGGTCTCACAGTAAGTGTTGAGTAGATGCATTCATACAACATAAACATCAACAGACACGTAGGTGCACATAATGCTCAACTTCATTGTAAACCTTAAATTTTGCACTTATACATATCAATAAAATGGGGAAAAAGCATCAACAGACCCACATATTTGGATCATTTGTAACTAAAGGGGATCAGGTAACATGTTGCCAGAGGTGGTTTTGATATGAGCTGCTGCTGAAGGGTGCTTGCTGCAATCAGTAATCATTGCAACTTGCAGATCTTGTGATCAAATTATTTCTTCCAAGGCAAGACTTTGTATAATTTACTGTAATTCACTTGCATGACATTCTCTCCCTAGCCAGCTATTGTTCTCAAATTATTCTCATATTGATTTAGAATAATCCGATTTGACCCTTATTTACTGTTGCCAAGAAGTTTAAACTGAAGTCCTTGGCAGGCAAAAATACAAGTCCTCAGACCAGTAGTCCTGGACTAATCCTTGTCATTCACAGCCTTAGGGGAGAGCAGCACCTTGCCCAAGGGGCACCTTCGTGTGCCGTTGGCTCAATGCTCTGTGACTGTGCTGTGAAAGGCCTCGCTCAGGAAGAAGCTGAACGTGCCACTAAAGCGCCACTCTGAGTAAATACTTGGGAAGACGAGTTTATTTCTGTTTTAACCCTCTGAACTGAGGGCATGTTAGGGATCTGAAAGTTGAGGCTATCAAAAGAAAGCTTTTAAACCATTAAAACCAGGAAAGAATTTCCAGAGTAGATATAAAGCTATGGTAGCTCAAGAAAAATATAGAAATGTAGGAGATTTTATCTTATTTATTTTGAAAAGAGGTTTGTAGAACATGAGGAAAACAAAATGCTAGCAAATACGCGATTTGATACTTTAGGGCAAGCATTTGAAAAATACGCACACCTGTGAACTCTGAAGCATTCCATACCACACATAATGTTTGATTAATCATCAAAGTGATTACACTAAGTGGCATCCACAGTAATTTAAACAGATATATAAATGGTTTGTAATTACAGGATATTGGGCTGTATAATTCATTTGCTTAGGAAAGTGGTATTTGTTGTGTAATTACTGTATCTATGTGAGATATTTGCTTTGCGTTTAAGGTACAGTTTATCCTAAGCTTGCAAGCTACCAACAATCATCGGTTCCCTCGTGTCTAGACTAAAGAAGTCTTTAATAAAGGATATAGCCACAATTACCTTGGCAGATGATACACTCCATAACACTTAGAAAGGCTGAGAATATGGAGAGATTTATGGTAACAATATTCAAAAGCAAACACAGTTAACACTGGATTTTTCTACACCATTGAAGGGTAGCCTTGGTGTGGCTAATAACATAGCTTAAAAACTATGCACAGTATAACACAAGTCATGGGCCACAGTAGACTCATTTTGTGGACTCCAGGAGTGTACATCCAATATTGCTTTGAAGCCAAATACCATGCCCAATGTTCACTGGAAAAATATATATGACCCCCCACACAGATAATAACGCAGAGTACAGGGAATGAGCTGAAAAGAAGAAGGAAAGTTTTATTTTGAAAATCTTTCTCCCATACTATAAATATAATGAATAGATTTAGTCACTCCTATGAACCTGACTGCTATATAATTGTGTCCAATTGTCCATTTCAACTAAGTAGAAAGCGAAAAATAAGTGCTGCTTGTGTGTGTGTGTGTGTGTGTGTGTGTGTGAGAGAGAGAGAGAGAGAGAGAGAGAGACAGAGAGAGAGAGGGAGAGAGAGACAGAGAGAGAAAGAGAGAGAGAGAGAGAGAAAGAAAAAAGAAATTCGGGTTAATTGGAAGGATAACTTTAGTTTCGCATGAGTATTTGAGATCTTGTTTTGTTTTACATTAATGCTGTGAAAATCACCAGGATCTAAAAACAATTCTTATAACAGAAAGAAATGTACAACAAATAAGAGATTTACATCTGATGCTAACTGGACATTTTGAAATCTCTAGACTTCTATAACAATGCGAGGCTTACAGGGAACATAAGTAGGCATAAAAGTGCTGGGTTTCAGGTACGCAGTTGGCATGGGCAACTTGGAACTACCTGGCATCATCCTTGGACGGTCGGAGTGCAATGAGCAGCTAATATCTCAAACATGAGAAGAAAGGAGACATTCAAAATTAGGCATATACTTAGAATATGTGCATTGAATACATTGTATTGAGTACTTTTGAGAGAATTGTGGCCCCAAAGAATTATTAATAAGCATCCAGGTATTAATAAAAGAAAAAGAGTTAATGAAAATAAATAACATACAATGTGTGCTTTATGGCAAGAGAAAAAAGAAACGAGAATAAGGTCCTTGTACAATGAAAATCAGTGTATCTGGTTTGACAGGACCTATCTGGACATATTAAAGTTGTAATATTTTGAGCATTCAGTTATATTGCTGCAGTTAGGCATATGTAAAAGGATAAATAAATGGAAAACATTGACAATTCCTTCAAGCACTTAAAAATTACTCACAAATAGGTTAAAAATGTTTTTCTTTGTTACCAGAAAAAAAGACTAAGCTACACCTGCACAAGTTATATTAAACGTAAAATTTCAAAACATGTAAGGTTCATGAACAATAACAATAGCAAAAGACACACAGAAACCATGAAAGTGTTCATGCCTTTTCAGACTTTTTTTTTAAAAAATAATGTCTTTAACTTGGCCCTGAAAATGCAGAGTCCAGCAGGGGATTAGAAAGAGCTGGTGGCCAACTGTGTGGAAAGCAGGGTACAAATTTAAAGAGTGCCAAGCTACAGGTGTAGTTCGGTGGCACAGCATTCTCTCTCTAGCGTGTGTGGGGCCTGAATTCAATCCTTGGAACCACCAAAGGGCATTATTCAAAGTATTTGAGAATGTATATTTTCTAAAACACCAACATTTTCATTAGTCTCTCTTTGTTGAATAAACCTTTTATTTCCAGCATATTGTTCCATCAATTAATTTATAGCTAATGGCTTACACTAAAAACAAAATGCTTTACATATGACATTTTAAATGTTTAAATATCAAATGTATATTATAACCACATTAAAACACATTGAGTATTTAAGTTTAGTTTATTTTATTAAGACCAGGTCTTGCTTTGTAGTCCAGCCTGGTCCTAAACTCATCATATAGTCCAGTCTGACCTTGAACACAAGGAAATCCTCTGGCCTTAGCCTCCCGTGTGATGGGATTCCAGACTTGCACCACCTCATACAGTTTATGCGGTGCTGGGGAATCAAACAGAGGCCCTTGAGTTTGCTAGGCAAGCTCTTAGCTAATGAGCTATTCCTCCATCCCCAAGTATTTAAGTTTAAAAGAGATTTAAAAGCTTACATCATGAGTTTTTCTCTCCTCTCTCAACCATATTCTTTCTGGGAAAGACTGCAGTAGCTGATATCTCCTTCATTTTTGATTGACTCTACCCTCTATGGAGCCCTCTACGACCATTCTTCTAAGACTTGCAAACCATCCTTTAATAGGCTAAGTGCCCCTGTACTGTGTGCTTCTCTTTCTATGGGTTCAGTTGTTATCCCGTGTATTTTTTTCTATTTATTGTCTGGCTTCTTTAAAAAACAATCAAAGAAAAGAAACGCAAGTTTTGCAAGGGCCTAAAAGCGCTTGTGCGTGATTCAGTTCTGAATCTTCAGCATCTAGGAGATCTTATGACATAAAGTTAGCTTCCATGAACTATTTGTTGAGTAAGTAGATTCACTCCCATAATTTCGATCGCTTCTTGAATTTCATTTTCAAATTCGTTTCACTGTCCTACATCTCTTGTCCGGGCTTAAAGTCTGTACATTCAGCGGATCCAGAATCACTTGAAGACATCTGTCACTCAGATACTCAAGAGCTTGTCGTTTGGCTTCCTCACATCTCCGCAACACCCCTTCTATTCCTGATAATCTCATATTCTCTCTGTGGATGATACTGAGGATCTCTCCAGACATCAAGTAAAAAAAAAAAAAATAGTAGGTGTGATTCCACAGATTCTTGCTGCTAGACACTTGTGTTTATTCCTTGCCTTGGTCTCTTCCTGTTTTTACATGTTACAGGTTATGACATGAAACTCAAGTCAGTGGCCTTACTGAGGTGTCCTGGTCTAGGAGAATATGGTAGCCTCGTCATCGTCTTTCTGGCTATGTTATACACCGCTTCAAATTTAACTTCAGCCATGCCCCTGTCTCTCCTGGAACCATTCAATGGAATTTACAACAACAAAATTTAAAGGATAACGAAATCTTTGGTATGGTTTTCCATCTGCACAACCCAGCAGGCTGTTTTTTTTTTTTCTTGTATTTTCAGCTTCAAATCAGTATATCCTTCTCTGCTAGCTCACAGATTCCTTTATCAATATTTTTACTCCCTCCTTCAATAAAGAAAGCTGGTGGCATATGTGAGTAATTCCAGCACTCAGAAGGCTGAGGCAGAAGGATTGCCATGCCAGACTGGGCTGCATAGTGAGTTTAGGACCAGGCTGGACTAGAGAGAGAGAACTCGTCTCAAAAAAAGATGAAGAGAGGTGTTCTTTAACATGAAAACTCTAGTCTGTTATTGAAAACAGCTCACATAACACCTCTGCTAGTAACTATATTCTTTTTTGTTCAGATAGACATCACAAATTTTTAATGTATGCCATGTCCTATATATCAACACATGCCACCAAAACTGCATATTCGTTGCACATCTCTATCCTGTCTTACCAAGCTCCAGATGAGAGAGACCATATCTAACTCACCTTTGCAATGTCAGGACCCCTCATAGCGGAGGACACAATGACCTACATAAATCAATGAATGAATAACTATGAAACTGGGGAGAAGTATCAAAGATTGAGAATAGGAGAGGATCTTAACTGCTTAAAATACAAAGTAAAGAGTAAATATATGTTTGTGAGCAAGGAAGTGAGAAAAAATTGCACCAACATTTCCAAATGTTCAAATCTACTATCGAGACTATGAAATTCTCAAGGAAAGAAGGCAGATCCAAAAGTGAGGAAGCCATTGATGAAACCTAGAAGTAAGACCAGGAAAAAAAAAAAATACAAATCTTCCAACCTTTCAATCTACATTAGCTGTTCCAATAGCATCGCCCACAGCAACGAATGCACTTATGATACCTACAAACTTTGGCTTGCAGCTCCCACGTGCTCACTCCACTGCAACTTTCCAAGGGCAAGGTTATATATTATTTGTCACCATGATGCAAATATTTGCCACAGTATCTGACAAATGGAAGAGACACAGGAATTTTGCTTGAATAAGTTAAACAGAAAAATAGCAGCTCAGATTAGAGCAATGGAATTGAGGAGAGAGAGAAAAAATATATAGAAAATACAGTATGTAATTTCACTGGAGATTTTCTGCCAAGGCGGCTCAGTCTTGCTTCTTGGAGTTCTACGCGTGAGCTCAGGGCTCATTCATTATACACTATCTCTTCATTTTATCAAGATGTCTTTCTGTTTTTCACTCTTGATTGCTAAATTTCTTCCTCAGTGCTTGGATGGCTTTTTGGCAAATAAACATTCAATAAATTCTGACTGAACTATATTCTAGGTCTGGGCTTTTGACAACCACTCTTTCTGCTAATCAATCCAAAGCTATGTTTTAAAAATCTACTTTTCTGCCACCATGCCCATGTTTCTCTGCAATGATTCCTGCCACGTGTCCCTAACCCTTCTGCTTACAACTGTCTCCATGCCAGTACCCATCCCCACACCCTCCTTCACTGAAGTTGTGAATAGACACCCACACTCTTCAGGTCCACCACTCCTGAGCTTCTCTGAAACTGGAAAACACCTTGAAACATTTGGCCCTAAATGTATGATCCCTCAATACCCACCAAAATTACTTTGAATACGATTCATTTTTTTTCCCAACAGTCATGACTTGGTCAGAAAGCAAACACTGACGTATTGAATTATGGGAACTGTGACCACGTGAGAGTTTGTGATTGCTGTGTTCCACTACAATGAATTCACTCAAATGAGGCCTTTAGAGCTGCACAATTATGTATAGATGAAAACAAATGTTATTGTTTCAAAGGGCGTTAATGCATTTTGGTGAGAGCGAAAGTGATAAATAGTAGAAAAATGCAAACTGTACAGATAGAATCTAACAAGAAAAATACATATTATTTGATATTCCACCATAAAGAAAAAATCATTATGAGAGTTTTATGTATATCTTTCCAGACTTTTTCTCAAGTCTCATACAAAAATGAGCATATAGGAGGTATGATTGAAATATATATCGAATATTTAATTTTTTAAAAAACAGTATTACAATAAAAGACCATTAATTCACATCAACATATTTCTCCTCACTTCAAATACTCTTATTCTATTGTTCCTGCCACTATCTGAAGCAGTTCTGGAAGTCCTCATGTGTGAGAAGCTGTAGTTGTGCTGTCATTATTGCCTCAGTGTCCTGGATTGAGTCAAAAATGCTTAATTGTGATCGGGGTTTTGGCTTTGAGGAAGAGTCAAAAGCCTCCCATGGGCAGACTCAGTGAATAGAGTAGGTGAGGTGCAACATAACATTGTCATGAGTCTGATTTTCTGTTGGATGCACTTGGCAGTGATGTTCACTGTGATTTTATTCACACCTCCTAACACATGTCCAAAAGAGGACTTCCGTAACCACTTCAGAAAATAGGAAGAACAAGGGATAAGTGTGTTCAAAGCATAGAGGGAGGGATTAACAGGGATGCGTCTTTTATTATAACTTTTTGAATTTAAACATTCACTATATATTGTGATTGCTCATATCTATCTATCTATATACATAGATAGATAGATAGATAGATAGATAGATAGATATGATCGTGTGCCTACCCATTTTCTCCAGTTGGACCAGGATGTGTATTCAGGCTTTGAAATTTGTATATTTTATCTAACAATGCATTATAAAACTATATGTATACATATACACATATGTGTAGTCATTACTTAATGCTGGTTAGGAGAGTTTTGTTTCAATATTTACTTTATTATTATTTGATAACTTAATATTTCATTAGTTTCTCTCTTTCTCCGACATTACAATGTATGCCCTGATGTTTGTTTCTATATATAGACATACATCTTGGTGCCCCTGTTTGATTAGACACTTTATACAAATCCCGTAAAGCCAGAGCTCTTATTCAGTGATCCATAAAACTTTTGGATTCTAAGTGCCTTGCTATTTTTGTAACTGTTCCTCTGGGTTCCCAGAAGACAGCAGTCTAGGGCTAAGGCTTTGTGGATTACTATCTAGTTCCAAAGAACTGATCTGAAAAGAGACAACAAAAGACAGAAAGTGCTTTCTTAAGTGAAGTAGTAACAAAAGGGCTCATATTCACTGTACTGTCTAATGAAATAAGTCCATTAGAATAAGGCCTACACTGTGAATCTTAATAATAGCAAACTTTGGAGTGAGTGCTTTCCAATATCACTTTCAAAACGTCAAAAGATAAAAACTGCTAAATGTAGTATCACAGTTAATAGTGTTGATAGCTTCTGGGGCCAAGTTGGTAGGTGGAAACTGAAAGATTTGAGCTCTGAGCATACATCTTCAGTTAAAGAGCCCAGAATGGGGTCTTGTACATAGAGTCCCAAAGCTTGCAAAGATGGAATTAATCATTGTAGCCTTTCAGAGGCACTGTTGCAACAGACATAGAAATGCAAAGCTGAAAGCTGAGACAATATTTTTAATACATGCAATATACGACAAAAGCAAGAAAAAAATCACCACCAAAATTTAGATTCTCGTGTACACAGATATCACACATTTTACATGTCTGGGGCTCTTGGTGACTGTAGCCCGGCCCTATTGTGAACATACAACATCTAGAGTTAAGTGTATATTTGCTAATATGAAATGTTACAAGTGCTCAAGCGAGAGAAGAGTTATGGTTACTGTGGGAAAGAGAACTCTGAATTTTTCAATTTTTTTTGTGTTGTGAGATTTCAGCCATCAGGTTGCATTAGCATCATTTTCTACATTTAATATTTAATAATAGACTGCTCCATTGTCACTTTCAGGAGAGAAAGGCTCCCCCTTCACCTAATGTATGTAAAGTGATGGGATTTATTTTAAATTGAATCCACCAAAAAACACGGGTTCTTTATCAGTTAGAAGTGACAAGTAATAGGCCCACATTCTGCCTTCAATTAAACAATTTAATCAAAATAGTAGTTAAAAGGGTTCTTAATTTTTTAAATGTGAAATGCATGCTAAGGGGTCTGGCCGATCTAACATCTATAAATTATCTTATTCAAAAGATATTTTAACCATATTATTTTGGAATCCTTCCTCGCACAACAGTTTGCCCTACGAGCTGCCCGTACTACCAGACCCTCAGCAACACCGCGGTGCTGTCAGCCGCTCTGCGCCAGGCCCGGCCTGCCTATCTAGCCATCACCTTCTACATCCTCAGTGGAAATGCTCTAAGTTGAAGAAATGGACACTCAATGGTTACGTAAAGTATGACCAGAGGGAAAAGCTGAGATTGAAGCCAGCAAGATCTGTTGGACTCTGGAACAAGCCGTGCCTGCTGTGCCCTATGTCTGCTGCCGCCCTGCTTGGCAGTGTGTGGCCCAACTCAACTATGTGTCCCTCTAAGGCGACATGGTTAAGTAATAGCGGGCACCCTGCTCATCACACTAGCTAGCCGACTGCCATAGCGGTGACTCGCGAGTATGCAGACACACTGGGGGGCACGCACCCAGGCTGCAGCAGCGCTGGGTGGGAGATCCACGTGGTAAGGCGGCAACGTTCTCAGATAACCCGGGCAGAGTTTGAATCGCAAGGATCCTACTACGTGTCTCGCACCATGTCTAGTGCTTTTTCACGTGAATGCCTCTGCCTCTCATGACGACACTGCAGGGCATTTCCTATGTGTGTTCCGACTATGCACAGCAGAACGCGGAAGCACAGAGAGGTTACGTAACGTGCCTAATTTCCCACAGCTGCTTCCAAATCATTTTTCACGCACCACTTGCTTTTATAATTTCTGCCTGCCGCTTACCTACTTCTCTCAAAACAAATGCGACTGTGTTCTGCTATCTTGCCTTCTTAGACATCCTAACCCTCTCCTCCCGTCTCCTTAAGCGACCTGTGACCAGCCTTAATTGGAGGATTGTGTCCTACCTGCACCTGCGCTTCTGTACCTTTAAGTGCTCCCTGACTGTGCGGCCTCCTCACAATGACTTTGCAACAGACATTCTCATATATTAAAAATGGATCACGCTAATGCAACCAGTATGCTCTAATTCATGTTGTTCTTAGCATGGAGAAAGAAGTCACCTCCTCCCGTTAAACGTTCAAATTCACCAAGACTCTGAAAGGGGTGGGGAGAAACAAGCCTGCATTTAAGAAAAGGTTAATGACTCTAAAAGTTCCGGACAATAGCCCTTCTCCCCTTTCTCTTCCTCTTCCAGATTTTCTAACCCATCACTGGAATTAACCTCCTAAGCGCTGAAGCCATCAGATACCCAGGCAGTATCTGGCTAGCACATCAGCGGAGCCCGCGCTCTGAAGAAGCAGGAGCCTGGCTGCAGCTGGGGGAGCTTTGATAAGCTGCGTGACAGCCGGACGCTGCAAAGCAATTAAAACCGCCAAGGGCTTCTCCCCCCACCCCCCATGCCGGCCTCTTTCTTCTTCCTCCACAGTTGAATAAAAATGATTTGATAAATTATTCTTTTCAAAGCTAATGCTCAGGAGGGGGTGGGGAAGAGAGCCAGAGAGAGAGAGAGAGAGAGAGAGAGAGAGAGAGAGAGAGAGCCCGCACCACTCTGGAGTAGCCGCCATTAACATGAATGCCCAGCACTCAGGCAATCTGTACAGGTCCATTGAAGAAGGAATGCAACAGAACACAGGGACCGAGGGAGCTTTATGTGGAAGCACACAGTAAAGAGAGAAATGTTTTTCAGAGGCTCACAGCCTGGTAAGCCTGCTAAGACTTGAGTCTTTGACAGGCTAACCTCCAACCCTAAGAGTTAGCTCAAACCCTCAGAGGAAGGAATAAACCTCTGTGGTCCCCACGGTGGCAGGGACGGGCAGTGTGCCCTGAGACCCCCCTGTGAATAAAAGGAAAGAGAGATCTAAAGAGTCTACCAAGCAGCTTAAGGAGAGCTGTGGATCTCTGCACAAGAACTTAAAAAAAAATTCAAAGTGTGCTCAATACATCCATGTTTCCTGAGTCACTTTCATGCTTACATTTATATACAGGAAAATAGATTTTGGGGTTTGTTTATTGAGATCAGGTCTCACTACGTAACTGAAGTTGGTCCTCCTGCCTCAGACTCCTGTGTGCTAGGATTACAGTTGTGCATTACTATGCCCAGCCAGAAAGTTAAATTTATGATGTTTCTACTGTATAAAGATGAAATAGATAGGTTTCAGATTCCAAAACTATTGGAGATATCATAGCAAACACAGAGCCACCAGACATATTTGAAGAGTAACAAGCTTAAGAATTAAAGCTTCCTTGTTTCTGACAGAAATATGAAGGAAAATCTTTGGTCTCTAATGTTAATTCAGAGAGCAGGAAGACTGATATATTACTAAAAATATGTTTCACTAAGCCATCTAGGGATTTTACTTCACAAATATCTGCTCTAAGAACAAATGACAGTTATCATTATAACACGAGACATTATGACATTATAGTTTGACAAATATCTTTCTCCCAAACACTTCCCTGTGTCCAAAACCACTTCACCTATTCCATTCTATTTCATCATTTCTCTGTATTTGAGGCAAGTAAAAAATTGAAAAGATGTTGCTTTCTCTGGCCCCTTGAACTTGTGACCCTTTGTAAAACATTGATGAGAAGGCAGACCTTGTATATCCAAGTGGACAGTATGCCAGTGATGTACTGGAAAGTCAGAAGGAAGAGAAGGGAGACAGCAAGGGAGAGGTAAGAAACATGAATAATAAAATGTAATTATGGAGGTCAAATGAAGAGACACAGGGAAATTCGTAACTGTCTTAGTCACTTTCCTTATTATTGCGAAAAAAAAATACCCAAATCTGAAATTTAAAGGAGAGTAGTTTATTTTGGCTCACTTTTCAGAGGTCTCAGCTCATAGTCAGCTGCCTGTCTGGCGGAAAGGGCATGAAGGAATGGCTGGGCCTAGAAGAGTTGTTTAACCCCATGGAAGACAGGAAGTAGAAAGGGAAGAGAGAAACTCTGGGTGAGAAGACACACTTCTGAGTAATCCTTTCATTGATCCACCACTTCAAACCAGGCCTGGCTGGCACCTGTGAGACTGAAGGAACATTTTAGATCTAACCATGCATTACAGAAGGACTCATATACACCTTACTATGTAAAATAAAGTGAGGCTGTCTCTGAGAGACCTCCAGGTCTTAACAGTTATAACACTGCAAGTTCAAAGTCTCTTTTGAGACTCAAGGCAAATTATTAGCTGTGAGCTCCTGGAAAAAAACAAAGAAAGCTAAATTTTTCCAACATGCAATAACACTGGATAAACATTCCCATTCCAAAAGGGAGAAATGGGAGGATAAGCAGCTATACGAGAAGCAGGAAGAATGACACAGTGGCTAAAGTGTTTGCCTTGTAAGCACAAGGCCCCAGTTTGATTCCCCAGCACCATATAAATCTGGGCGTGGTGGCACACACCAATAATCCCAGCACTTGGGAGGCTGAGGCAGGTGCAGTGTCCCCAGTCAAGGCCAGCAAGGGCTACATCATTGAATTGAGGATCAGCCTGGGCTACAGAGCAGGACCTTCTGTCAAAGAAAGAAAAGAAAGAAGAAAGAAAAAAAGCAATAAGAAAAAATGCAATACCGAAATCCAGCCAACAAGCATTATGTTCTCTATTTGTAACCGTTCAGGCTGGGGTGGCACGTGAGCTCCAAAGGACTTGGGCAGCACAAGCTCTATGACACTGCCAGCTGAAGTCGTCATAATGTCTCTCTGGTGGCTCTGTTTTTTGCCTGTGGCTTTCTCATTAACTGTTCTAAGGCACCTGACATCTCTGACTTTCCGTGGAAGTCTTACACCTTCAGTTTTACTGATCACCCTTTCAGGAAAGGAGCAGCTATGTCATACATTTTTGCCTACATTTCCACACCTTTTTTTGAGAAGGGATTTTGTTCTATATTTCCGGCTGAATCACTATGTGACCCAGGCTGGCCTTGAACTCACAACATCTCTCCTGCCTCAGCTCCCTGTGTGCTAAGATAACAGGTGTGCACCACCACACACGGTTCATGTGCTTTGAGGGAACTGAACACAGGACCTTGCTCTTTGTTAGGCAAGCATTCTGATGCTGAGCTACATTCATGACCCCTCCCAGGCCTTCTTTTTAATCTTTTTCCAGCAGTTTCCCTGGCCATGGCCACAACTTTGCAGTCACTTCCTTTCTGACAAAATCGTAAGTCATTTCAAACCAATTCTTGTTGTTTTTTCTTATTTTTACTATAAATATGGCTAAATGCAGCCATTAGTACCATGCCACAGCCTAAATGTTGGCTGCCTTTGAATTTCTACCCAGAGTTCAGCTGGTTCAATACATCTTAGTCTCCAGCAAAGTCTCAGGACATGGTAAAGTACAGACATATTTTTAATCAGAGTGTAATACACACCCACGGAGTCCTATTCCCGACTGAAACCCCCCGAGTCTGACTTTTACTTTACACATTCATGTCAGCATTCTGGTCTCCTGAATTCCAACCAGAGCCTCCTATCACACTTGGCTTACAGTATTCTAGGGTTTCTCTGGCTGGCAAGGCTTCTTAACTCTTCCTGCAAACCAGTTACAAAAGTTTCTAAACTGCATGGTTAGGCGCAGTCAGAGAAATGGTGTCATTTCAAGTACTAAGATATGTCTTAGACACATTTCTTATCCCTAGAACAAAAGGGGCATACTAATCTAAACACTAGATATAAATAATAAAAACAATAAGAGTCACATTTCCTTTATAGTGGGAAGTGATTTAGATCTCCAAGTTAAACATACAACTGGTGCTTCCTGGACAGTGTCATGATCCCCACTTCTTACCTGCGTTGAAGTAACCATGATGCTGCAATGCTCTGCACCACATGACTATCTGCATCACTAAAGTCAATTAAGAAAGCAGTTTAGCATGGACTAAGTACCAAGAAACAGGCATGAGTACAATGAAGTTGTGTTCTTGGAGCATGTTTAACCTCCTTGAAAAAATGCATATGCACAATATAAAATTTCAATATACTTGGTATAGTGCAAGAGCACAGGAAAGGTTTCTAACGCGTGTTAGAACAAAAATATGGAAGAAAAACAAAGAAAAGGAGATGAAGTTCTTGAAAGTTGAAAGTGGGGAAAGGCACACAAGATAGTTCATATCAGCTGAGTAGAAGGAAAAAACACGCACATGTATGAAGTAAACAAGAACACTGAGATACTTGATCTTCTTAGAGTGGGATGTCTCGGATAAAGGAAGACGTGGGCACAGAGAGTTGAGCAGGAACCAGATCACAAAATAATATCTCTGTGCTTGGAGAGAATCTTCACTTGCACATACCACTTATGTCTACCATCTCAACTCCTCAGGCTTAGTGAAAAGGCCAGAGCTAGTGTTACGGGGTGCTGGGACATCATCTGCAAAGGAGAAATCAATAGTCTAGGAACTGAGCAAAGATGGAGATTGAAAGAGACTCTGGTGGTAGCCAACGCATTTTATCCTACGAGCCATAGCTAACAACTGAAGGATCTGAAACACGGGAGTGCTATGAGTATATGAGAAACCTAAAAGAAGATATTCTTGTAGAAATATAAAAGATATATTATGCAATATAATAAAATCAAGAATGTGAATTAGTACGTGATTTACCAGACCACCTGGAGAGAGTGACCTCGATTTGAGATTAAGTTTGTTGACACAAAGAATTCAGCCATCTTTCACATGCATTATTGATTAAGGTTTTTCTCCCATGAACGACTACTTTATTGAAATTCCTCTTGCCAGACTGACCTCAATTTTCAGTGAGGGTCCTGGGCAAAAAAGCAACTGATACAAAACCTCAAGCAAAAGGACAGAATGGTTGCCAAGAAAGAAAGAAAGAGAGAGGGGGGGAGGGAGAGGGAGAGGGAGGAAGGAAGGGAGGAAGGAAGGAAGGAACTGAAGATATTACAGTGTTGTAGGCAACTGTGAGAAAAGACACAGGAACAACAGGCATGTTACGGATTACACGGTATTTCTCAGGCTGTGGTCAGAATTTGGGACCTCAGGTAAGGCACAAACATTGAAAGAAAGTAAACAGGCAAGTTTCACCTTAAGCATTTTTTTTTGTTGTTGTTGTTGTTGTTCAAGGGTCACAGAGAAGCAAGACAGAAATTGGATTACAACTGAAAGGGGAAAAATCAGAAGCAGGGAGTTGAATTAGATGCTGATCATGGTAATTCATAGATGGGAGGAAAGTGACTGAAATTAGGAGATACGTAGAAGACAGAGTTCACAAAGTTAAAGAAAATGGGCAAAATTATAAGACATATATATATATATATATATATATATATATATATATATATATATGTAATTATAGTCAAAGTACAAGGGTGGACAAAAGTTTACTAAAGAAAGTAGTCATCCTGTAGGATGTGTTCAGGAGTCAGCTGAAAGACAATTAGAATACTGTACAAAGAGAACAGCGCACAAGGGGTGAGCCAAGGGTACTGTTTTAAAAGCAGACACTGAAGGACCATCCATCAAAGGTATCTCAGCCTTTCAGTCCTACTGCTAGCAGGTGCCACAACCTTATCCATAAAACATTCCCAGGGTGTCACTGAATTGAAGCATTGGGGATTATGCTCACTCTGAATAAGCAATCACTTCCAGGGCGCAAATTATGACAGATGGTCTTCTCCTATTTTTCTACTACATACACATGTACCAATGTGGACACACATGCTGCACGCACACATACTCACACACTTACATGCTTCTTTTAACGTGTTTAGCTGCATTAATTAGACACAAAATGAGAAAGGCAAAAGACCCCAGCAGCACACTTCCTGCTTCTGTGAGTTATCTGCTTGATTGTACACTTATTTATTCCCTCAGCCCTTCCTAGGATTCCTAGAGCTTATTTAGACAGTGTTCCATACTGTTTGAAACAAAACCAATCGGGATATCTTTCAATAATCGCTGAGTTTAAAATATGAAATTCCACATCTGAGCGTGGTCTTCCGAACTTATCACATCCAACTCTTGAAGTCATGCAGACATCCCACCACAATGTCCAGTTATGCGCTGAACGAGCTAGAACAGCTACTGGTTTGTACAATCAGATCACTTATTAGTAGTTATTTCTTGAACCCAAACCAAGCTTCTAAATTCAATCCTACAAACTATTTCTTTGTGTCATTTATAGTCAAAGAGAGTAAGTTCAGTTTCTCATTCTACAACATTTCAAGAACATGATGAATTATTTTTACCTCTACTCCACCCCCATATGGTATAGATTAAACAATTCTCTGTTATTCGTGTATTTTCTTACAAGGCATGGATTTTTAGATAACTATAAGCATGATTACATTTACCTAATTTCATGTTAACTTGATAAAGACTGGTAGGATGTAAGTTATATAAAGAGAACTGAATGTAATACCTCTGGATGGCCAGAGAAGCTGAGATAAAGCTATTCTTCTGAGAAATTTGCTTCTAAGAGTTCCACCTGGACAATATTACAAATAAGACACTGTTGGGTTCACCAACTTCAATGTAATAATGGTCTAGATAAACAATAAGGATACTGTAAAAATATAAACTAGAGTTTCAGTTTAGAAGTTCAGACCAAAAACACCAGCCCCATTTCAATATGAATTGAAGCAAAAATGATTCCAAATAATGTAGAGTACATTCATAGAACAGGAGACGGCAAAACAAGAACAGTGGAAGGGGGATGTATGACTGTGAACAAGCTAAAACGTGGACAGAACTTTCACAGCCCAATCAAGAAAACAGATATGAGATTTAAAATTAAAGCAATAAAAATATATGACCAACTTCATGCTAATAAATTTGAAAATTTAAGAAGTTTGGAAATACTTTTTAGAAATAGGCAAAACTTATCAAAGTGATTCAAGGAGAACTAGCGAGCTTCCATAGTCCTATAGTCAATCATTTAAAAACAAAATGGTTTAAGAAATCTACAAGCAAATGATTTAATTTAGGTTGTTTAAAAGAGGCTCTATCAAATTCTAAGAAATCACACTAACTGAAAAAAATTTCCCTATTGCATAAAAATAAAGATGATTGCCTGATGTTATAAGTCCAGAAAAACCCTGAAGAAATGTTATATTAGAAAGGAAACATATAAAGCAATCTCACTTATAAACTCAGATAGAAATATCTTAAGAAAAAAAACCTAATGAGGATGAAAACCCTCAGAATATAGTTGTTTTTGTCTCAGGAATTAAGAAATACATTAATACTTTAATATATATATATATATATATATATATATATATATATATATATATTAGATTTATTCTATTTACAGATTAAAGGAAAGCAAATATATCTCAATGATGACAGCCTCAATGTGATTGTAATACTAAACATTTAATTACAAAGTCCTTCAGCTAGTTAGAAATAGAAGGGAACTTTCCAGACTTGGCCAAAGATATCAAATTGTATAGGAAAGAAAGGAGGAGAAGACACAGAGGAGGAGTGAAAGTTACGTTTCTCCATCAGGATGAAGCTGGGTATGAAGATTTAGAGCTTGGAAGAAGAGCAGAGCTAGAAACAATTCCTTTTGGTCATCTTGGAAAAAGTGATTTTTGGTGACAGAACATGGTGAGAATTTGCTTCTAGTCCATTAGATTCCAAAGTTCACATATACTTCAGCATAAAATTGCCCCATGTTATTCACTCTTTTGACTTTTAATCCTTTAATTTTGTTTTATATTTTACTAATAAGTTTAGATTTTTTTTCTGGCTTATAAGAAAAACAAATGCCAGGCAAAGTCTTCCCTTTGAAGGTGACTTCTGATTGTCTCATTTCGGCAAAGTCTCCTGGGGCAAAGTCACTTGCTCAAAGAATCCATGGAATGGCAAGAAAACACTGGGAGCAAAAACCTCAAAAGGCATGTGTTGGAAACTGGCCACATGTACAGTCCAGACTGTGAGGAACAGTTCAAAACTATTTGATATGTTAATAAAAGACAAATTATTAAAGTGAGATTTTTTGAAAATTATGGAACTAAAATTTAGAAATCTAGTATGTTACAGTAAACACCGAAAAATATAAGTAGTTACTAATTTGTGTTTTATCTGGTGGGAATTTTGGTCTCAAATTACTTGTACATGTGCAGCATTTTCTAGGTTAATAAAAATAAGGGTCATAATCAGCTTTCCTCAATTCCCCAACCAGTCCTGTGGAAATGCACTTAAGGAGAGAGTAAATGAGGGAAGTGTAGGAATTACTTGGAAGATAAATGTCAGAATTGTAGGACAGCAAGGAGAACACAATTTAACAGGATTTCCTAGAGCAACGTGTGCTGATGAGAATATCTTGGTCTTTGTCCCCAAACAAGTTCTATTTTTCTTTAGAGTTTTTCAAGCATTGATACATAGTCTCATGAAATTCCGTACTTCTTATGAAACTCAAATATTCCATTTGGGCCACTAATTTTTCTTTTCTTTAATAAAAAAAAAATGATCTTAAAAGATAAAGTTAGATTTGGGCCTGGTGGCATAGGCCCGTGAACCTGTCACTCTAACAGGCCGAGGCAGGATGATGGCAAGTTCAAACATGGTCTTGACCACCTAAGGTCTTACTGAGACCCTGGCTCAAAAACAAGTGAAGATGTATCTCAGTGGGAAGGCCTTGAGTTCAATCCTCAGTATCATTAAAAAAAAAAAAAGGTAAAACTGAGACACACTAAAATTTTGACAAGTTTAAAAGAGAAGAGAATCCAAGGACTTATAGAGTGGATACTAAATACCTGATTAGAAGTTGTTCAGAGCTATACTAGGGATGAGGTTGCTGAGGGGAGGGCCCTCTAT
The DNA here is from genome assembly GCA_004027205.1 of Ctenodactylus gundi. NCBI lineage: Eukaryota > Metazoa > Chordata > Mammalia > Rodentia > Ctenodactylidae > Ctenodactylus > Ctenodactylus gundi. The sequence goes on from PVKB01000045.1 coordinate 1,028,436, forward strand.
AAGATGTCTGTGGAAAGAAGCCAGAGAAAAGATACTTTACTGGCTAAAATAGAAAGGTCCTAGTTAAGAGGTGAGTTGGTGGTTTCAAGTTGGTAAAGGGTCTAGTGTGAGGTCAGTGGTTTCTGATTGGCTGTGCTTAAATTTTGTCTCACACTTCACACTGGGCTTCTGTTTGCTGTCATAAGAACCCAAGATGCAGAAGCCATCTCATCTTAACAGCTTTCCAATTAAAAAAACAATAAAAATTAACTGTCAATCTAGAAAATGAAATGAATAAAAACACAAAAACTGTCACTGTGCAATAGCCACACTTATTAATGTCTCTGAAGTTTGGCAGCCTTGAAATAAATTTCTTCACACACCGAGGGAAAATTGCCATCTGCCATACTCCTCCATCTCGGATGGTGGCATATGTGTCCTCCAGATCTTCCAGGTTTAAAGTCTTAAACAATCGAAAATATTTCCTTCCTTAAGGACACTTCATAGTTTAGATCTAGAAAGGCCCCCCAGAGACTCATGCATTTGGATGGTCATTGGATTTGTGGGGATTCATTATGTGGAGCCTGCTCAGGAGGGGTAAGTCACTGAAGGCGAGAGCTGGATAGGTATATTCTTGCCCCAGCTTCTCCTCAGTTGCTCTTTTTCCTGTTGAATTTCTCTGAGCAAGCTGCCCTTCTCCACCATGGCCTTCCACCATTGTTGGCTGACCAGGCATGGAGTAACTGAGACCTCTGAACTGTAAGGTAAAATAAAACTTTCCCCCTTTAAGTTGTAGGCTTCTGGCAGTGGGAAAGTGGCTATGGCAGGACACCACAGTCAGTCAGCAAATCGTTCCACATCTTTCTCTGGAATCCCCAAATTTCCACATTGCTACTGATCACAACGGCTGGCCTCTGCCTCAAAATTCCTATCTGTTTTTCTGAAGCCCCTTTCCTGGTCTGATCTCTCTGGGGTGTCTGAGCATGTTACCCTGCAGTTACAGAGGGTAATCGGATTGTGTTATTTAACCTTCTCTGCCAAAACCAGTCCATGTACCTTCCCAGGATCTAGATCCAAAACCTTCTAGCAAAAGCTTTCTTGCTAACTACCCACCATTTCTCCTGCTTTTCTCCTCAGCAGAGTCCTGCAAACCCAGAAAACAAACCTGAATATGCTTGCTGTCTCGGTAGTTCAAATTCACACGTCTGTACCTTCACCCTCGGTCAACAATGCATTCTTTACTGTCTGCTGGTTTATTTCTATCTTCCTTCAAGACCCAAGTCCAGGAAGACCTGATTACTGACTCATTTTCACAGCAACTCAGTGATCTTCCCTGGACATCCCCTGAACATCCGTGTGGAGCCGTGTGTGTCTCTATGTGTACAATACTGCTAGTCTCATACTGTATTTCCCTGTAGCTGCTTTAAGTCTCCATTTAAAAATATCTAATTACCCCTTTTTAAAGTGTTTTATTGTCATTGTTCAGTAGGCGTTTCAGTGAAAACAACCTCAAAGCTGAAGTACACAGTTGGCAAAATAATGTAAGACTCGTGACTGGATGTATCGATAATTTTAATAGGTTGAAAAAATGGCACAGACACTAAGAGAGGAAGTAAAGGGGAAGTAGTGAAAGTATTGCTCTTGGGAATAGTGGGGAGAGGCTTGGTATTACCACTGCACAGCATGTAACCTTGGCACATCTATGTAACTGGACCCTCAATTACATAGAAAATGAAGAATTACCTGGAGAGGCTAACTTTAAATCATGTGGACAAAAGTGATTGTCGACTTTTAAGAATGGATTGAAACGTCCAAGTGCAGCAAGAACACTGGAACATTCTAGGATTAAGTTTTTAGGAACATTCACCCAACAGAAGATCACAGAGAAGAAAGATTAGATATCAAGACCAGAACAGAAAAGGAGATACTTCTGGCTGCAAGAGGTTTTAGAAACTACAGGCAGTCACATCAGATGCTATTCATCATTTCAATGAAGTGGAAAGCAACTCTAGTCAAAAGTGAACTTGCCAGGTTATCAGACCAAATGTTCTGCACTAATCTTCACACTTAGTGTTTTTGAGTATGTTTGGGAGGTAAAATAGGTATGCCTCTTGGTGATGGAGCAAGGAGTACTTCAAGTTCAGTCATGACTACCGATAGACTTTGGATATTCTTCTAGGACATACAGAGTATCTGACAGGAAGTGGTACTCTGAGCTTGGGCTCTGATAGGTCGGAGGGGTACCTTGGGATTGAAAGCGCTGCACCTTCCTCTGTGTCTCCTGGAGAGGAACTGCCTGGAAAGTGCAACAGCAGGAAGCAGAACCTCCAATTACACAGCGACGGCCTGTTCTCTCCCATCATACCAGTTTTTACTATTGCGCTTAATTAAGTGAATCAGACTCAGAAGATCAAACAGTGTGGTCTCTCTAACATGGGAAACCCAAAATTTGAGTAAATAAAAGAGCTAAACCAGAGTGAAAACAGGAAAGAGGGAGATGGGTTTTGTGGAAAGAAAGAAAAGATGTGGAAAAGGTTTGGGGAAGGTCAGGCGGGGAGAAGAAGGGATCTGATGGTGCCGTGTGGGTCACCAGTACCCCTAAGTTTAATGTTACCACTGTGCATCACAAGTACTCATAAAAATAATAACCTCGGGTGAGAAAAGACAAAAAAAATACTCTTGTTCGATTTCTTGAATGATTTTATGTGCTGCTTATTATGTGCACTGCTCATGGCCAACCTGAGGAGAATCTGGGGTAGATGAATATTTCCATTATTCTAAGAAAACCAAGACTTAAGGAATACACTCAAGATTTACCCAAATACAATCCACTGGTTACTTTTCGCTCCTAGAGATTCCCTCCTGCTGTAGACTGGAATGGAAGAGTGGTGTTCCGGCATGCCTGTACTCGCACTACTTCAAGGCATATGGATGCAGTGCAACAGGGTCTTGTCAGAAGTCTGACGGATTGCGCAAAACGAGGTGGTGTGTCAAAAGGCAGGGTGTCCAGGAGAATATGTAGCAGCTAGAAAATAAATGGAAATAATGCCTGGCAAGAAAAAGGAAAAAGGAACCCAGGAATGCCGGTGCACACCTGTAATCAATCCCAGCACTGGGGGATTGAGGCGAGAAGATTGCAAATTTGAACCCAGTCCAGGCAACTTAGTGAGTTAGCAAGAACCAGTCTCAAAATAAGCAAACAAAAATAAATAAATAAATAAATAAATAAAATGGTGGGGATATATGGCTCAGTGTAAAGGCTCTGGGTTCAACCCCCAGTATCAGAAAGAAAGAAAGAGAAAAAAAGAGAAAGAAAGAGAGAGAGAGAGAGAGAGAGAGAGAGAGAGAGAGAGAGAGAGAAAAGAAAGGCAATTTTGGTATGGGGTGAAGAAAAAATATTCAAATGTAATTCAAATTGTAATAAGGAAATAGATTCTGAGAGAAACAAACAACATTAATAGATAACTTTAACACAGGCTACAAAAAGAAAAAGTGCCTCTCTACCCCCTCCCTTACTTAGAGAATTTGTTCACTAAAGTGCATCTTTAAAAGAATAAACTTAGACTTGCTGGCCTTGAGATACTTCCTGACTCCAAAAATGTTACAGATCAGGGAGTGTAACCCAGCGTGTTTGCCTTGCCGCTTCTGTCCAGGCCCTTGCCCAAGGGCTCCGCCCCTCCCTCCTTTGGAAGTCAGAGGAGATGGGAATAGGGAGGAGGAGGTCTAGGCAAGGTTAGCAGGACCATTTGTGGCCATGTTTATGAGGCCGGGCGAGGCCACAGCACTGTCTGGGGGACCAGAACGCCCCAGCAAAGGCTGAGACAACTCTGACCTTTTCTGGCCTTTAAAAATACAGGGGATCAGAGGTAACTTCTAACACATTGCAGACATGCAATAAGTTTAATTTAGATAACGAGCCGCTAATTCCAAGCATTTCCCTTTGCATCTAAGCAGAGAATCGCTTTCAGACTTCAGCGATTCTGATTCTCTCCCTGAAATACTATACTTGATGACAACGTGTTTTCCTGGAGTTCTCAGGGATCTCTTGGAAAATAGGGCTTTGTAATGTGTGGTGCCCATGCGCTCACTCGTGATATGGAGGCGCCCTCTACTGGCCTTGTGGTTGGTTGCAGCAGGCGTGAGCGCTAGGGTTTTGGTTACTAATTCCTTGAGACTAAAATGTGATTATGGCTAATGAAGTGAGTACCATGGACAGTACCTAATTCACACTCTCTCTCTCTCTCTCTCTCTCTCTCTCTCTCTCTCTCTCTCTCTCTCTCTCTTTCACACACACACACACACACACACACACACTATTCATTCATTCATTCAGAGACAGCCTCACTTTGTAGCCCAGGCTGGTCCTGAACTCACTATGGAGCCCAGGCTGGCCCTGGATTCATGGCAATCTCCTGCATCAACCTTCGGAGTGGTGGGATTACAGGCATGCGCCACCATGCCTGGTTTATGTGGTGCTGGGGAATCGAACTCGGGTATATAGAGCTTAACCTCTGAGCCATTCCTCCAGACCCCCAATATGCCATTTTATAGATAAGCATTTCCCTTTATTTTGTGTTTGTTCACTGTGCTATGTAGTATTTTTTTATTTGTGTTTTTTTCCCTATTTCCGTAACTAGGCTTAACTTCAAAAGGTCAGTTTTTCCTATGATAGTGATCTGAGTTCAAATGCAAATTCTCCACTTACTAGAAGTGTGGTTTTTCCACTTATTATAGGTATTACCTAGGGTAAATTAATTGATTTCTCAGAAACTTAGACTCTTGGCCTTGGGAAATGACGTTACTAGTATACTTTTAATTCTTGCCGTAAGAATTAAAATATAAAGTGTCAGTTCAAATGTCTCTGGCATGATAGAACGTAAGGTTTTATGTCAGTGGTCCCAACCTTTCTGACACCAGGACCGGTGTAGTTGAAGAGCATTCCCCACCGGATAGGGTGGGGGCAGGGGTGCTTGCTACACAGTAGGTAGTTGGAGGACAGCTTTGCAATGGAGGTAACCTAGGGGAAGGGGGAGTGAAGCCCCGCCTCCTATCAATCACCAATGGCATTAGAACCTGATAGGAGAGCGCTGACAGGAGGTGGGGCTTTGCTCACAGCTCACAGCGGGCTGCCCAGCTGCCCTGTCCTTCCAAGGCCACTGACGAGTACCCATCTCTGGCCAGGGATCGGGAACTCCTGCTCTCAGTAATGAATAGATAACGATTATGTTTCATTCCCTCACATCTTCTCATGAATTTAACTGGAAATATGAGAATCACAATTAATAAAGGTTATTTTAACTTAAGAATCCTACCCAAATGAATAAATATCTTTGCAATAGATTCTCGGATCGGGCAATTCACTAGGAGAAAGGAGTGGAGAAAGACCTAAGTCAGCACTGCCGTCTTCTTGCCTCATGCCCTCCAGGAGCACATGCAGAAGAAGCCCGTGTCTTGCCTGTCCCCAGCCCTGCTCCCCAGCAGTCCCTAGTGCTCCTTGTCCTCGCTCCAGAGGTGCTGCTAGCGATAACCCTTGGTCACCTGCTTCGCTCCCCGTCTGCCTTCTGCGGTGTGAAGGCACGCGCCCCCAGTTCAGGAGCGTCTGCCCGTGAACACACACTTGCTTTCCACTGTTCAGCGCTTCTCCCACTCGGCTCCTTCGCTCTCTGAACCCGCATCAATGGTGCTGCTTTCTTGCTTTATCCCTTTCAAGATGGGAGCTCCACATAACAGATGAGACAAGCAGCCTGCTTCGGGTAATTCATACACTCTATTGTCAACATTCCCTCTTTTAAATTATCCCTTTCTGCCAGGAAGAACATTAGATATCAAGCTAGAGAAATAAAAATATTAGACTAATGCACTCAAACTAGAGAGCACAGTTCATTTTCTGACCCTGCCTTGAACAAATACTGCAAAATGCAACTAAATCCAGAATGCAGAAAGTAAAAGTGCCCAGATGACTGTGCTGTCATTTGGCTGGGGGGTTGTAATGTCTGAAGAACCCAAGGTATAGTGTGAACGTCTGAGTCACACTTTATTCCAAATAAAAATTATCAAAGGTCCCTTAGAAACAGTCTTCACTAACATGCTATAAAAACAAAGCATCAGCAAAGACTTTACAAAAATCTAGATTCTGTTACACATCAGAATAATCCTACACCAAAATTAAATAAGGCATGTTGTCTGTTCTTTGCTTCAAACATGACAATCTAAACCCAAACACTCTCTGAGAGAAGGCAATAGTTCTTAATTTAATAAATTCCAGAATTGCTTTTATTCTGCTGTTAGTATCACTTGAATTTTCTCCCTTGATAGCTAACTCTATGATTTCTATCTTAAACACTATATTATAGATCTGACTGCAAGATTCATAAAGCAGGTATGGTTGGTGTTGACTTTGACCTCTAAGGCATCTCTCTCTGGCAGCTATTTCAAGGCAGCAGAAACAGAGTAGGCATACAATTCAGATTTGTGCAATTCAATTACACTAAGGTAGTCATGCATAGTGGTATGGACCTGAAATTCTAAAACTCTAGGAAGCTGAGACAGGAAGATCACAGCCTGGACAGCTTAGCAACTTAATGAGATCATCGCTCAAAATCAAAAATACAGACTGGAGAGATAGTTCATTGTGAAATCCCTGGGTTCGCTCACACACACAGAGTTCAATTACAAAAATAAAACTACTACAAGAGAAACCCAAACTTATCATCTTTCCTTAAATATTTTGAAATTCAGATATAACGTGGGATCAACCTCAATTGTGAGATTTTTGAGTACACTGGTAGAAATCTCTAAAACTTTAAGATAATTTAAATCTATAAAAATTACTGATTGGTTTATAAGTGGTAGTGACAGGGTTGAGGTGGGATGGGATTCACCATTGCAAATGATTTCCTGTTGTTCCCTTCCTAATATCTCTCACTCTCTCATTCTCTCTCTACTTGAAGCTCTCTGACTTTTTGTACTTACCTTTTTTCAGTCACATGTAATAAATACAAGAGAACAACTGGGTCATAAATCCTGTTTCAGTCAGAATTTCAGTGCAGACACGCTTTTTCTATAGACCTCAATGAAGATGGAAACAATTCAAACTCCCAGTCACTTCTAATATCCAACTAAAACTTCACCCAGCTGCTGCACTTCCTCAAATTGACTATGTGTCTCTTCTGATTCCGATGCATCAGCTTAGCAACCTTCCTGGCCAGAAATTTTTTACATCCATTGGCCTCCCAACACTTCAAAGTCACAACCCCAAGTAACTTTCTTAGCTCTCCCTCACTAAACAGGATCAGATTTGGGACCAACAGAATCAGAGTGGGGCCAGGCACCCCCACAAGAATATCAGTCACGAGAAATTTGTAAATAAATCTCAAGAGTTGGGCATACGAGGGACCCCAACACAGCCTTTGGGGGTTTAAAGCCCATCTCCCTGCCCAGGTGAATACTGACTTGCCAGGGTAGAAGTCAGGGCAAGGAGGCGTGCACAGCCACTCATTCTGCAGCACCTGTTCTCAGGTCAAGGAGCGAGAGCCAGAGCACAGAGAGGAGGATGAAAAGAGTGGCATTTCATTTTCAATTCCAATTGATATTTTATTTATCTTTCTTCTGAAATGCTCCATTTTCTTCCCTAGGAGCCTGCCCTCAAATTTCATATGGTTTCTTTATTTCATGCTTGTTTTTCTCCTCTCTTCTCTCCATCTCTCTCTCTCTCTCTCTCTCTGTGTGTGTCTCTGGAGTGGAATTAGTGTCTATATTTGGCGAAAGAAGTTTTTATCCTCAACTTTACCACATATTCTCCCTCTAGCAGAGCCCATGAACCCACATGAGAGATACTGAAATGGGGTGGCTCAGTCATTATTTTTAAATTCCACAAAAATCATAGCTGAATATTGTGAAAAGAAAAGAAGGAAAAAGCTGGAGTTATCCTGCAAAGAATACCATTCTCCTTTTGTTCCTGCATATGATTTCTATTTACTCTCAGGATCCCACACCGCTTCCAGCCCTCTGCCTGACATGGAATATCTGAACACCCAAATGATCTGAGCATTGAAGGTCACATAGCTCATATGGTTGGTGAAGGAGGTACATATTAACAGATTTTATCAGGGATGCATGGATCCAAAGGGACATGTCACATTACTGAAAGAGGAATTAACAGCTCTGAAGAGAGCAAAAAAGGAAAATTCTATGTCGTGGCCCACATATGGCTTACATGAGGGAGTGGGGAAGTTTTATTTTTTTTCTGCCAAGAGCCATATTTATGGATATTTATGATATAATTCATGGGTCATATGAAATTACCAATTTAAAATTTATCCTGCTATATTTATTAAAGCATTTAATTGTCTGACCCCTAATGGTTGTCTTGGCTGGGCTGGACCAAACAATCTGATAGGCCTCATGTAGCCTGGGGCAAAGAAGTTCCCCATTCCACATCTGTAGGAACATTGGCATGGCGAAAGTAGCCTCTTGGAGCAAATATAATTTTAAAAGGAAAGAAAACTCTGAGTTGAGGCCTAGAACACCAACATTTGGAAGTCAGCAGGAGACGATGAAGGAAACTGAGGAACAGACAGAAAGAAATAAAGTGATAAGGATGTGGTACCATGGAAAACAGCAAGAAAAACATTGTAAGAGAAAAGGCACAAACAACTGTGCTGAAATCAGCTCAGAGCTAAAATAAAATGAAGATTGGAAAACGCTTGTTGAATTTGGCAACATGTTGCTCACTGGAGAATTTAGCAGAAACTATGTCCATGGAGTGATACCAGGAATCAGCCAAATTGGAGAGAAGCGAATAATGAAAGGAAGTTCTTTCTAATTTAAATTTAAAATAATGAAAAAGAGCATTTGAAATATCAAATAGGAAGCGGGAGAGTTTGGAACAGCACTGGCCTTTTGTGCAGGACAATGGGAGCTAGGAGGGATCAGATGCAGGAACAGGTGTGCATACTCACCAGTTCGCTTAAACGCTTAGGACACAGGTCCAACCAAAGAGAGCACGTGGAGACAACAGAGATCACGCATGCATCTCTGCGTGCTGTAACTGACGGGCCTGAGTCTCTCAGGAAAGAAGAAGAATTAAGATTTAGTAATAGTGCAGTGATGCACCCATGGAGAGAGGAGAGAGTCCAGACAGAGACAGCCCCTTAATTTAAGGAGAGATGCTTCTTTACAGGGACTGGAGAAGAGAGAAGGATCCTAACTGTAGATGGAGGCCAATTCATGGAGCCGGTACCCACGAGGCAGACAGAAAAGCTGCGCTGCCCGGTGGATGCATTTTCCTTATGGAGAAGGTTGTACAGTGTCTTGTCATGAGGGCATCGTGTGTTACTGTGCCCTATGGATAAGCAAAATAAACTCATTAAATGTATTGACCGAGATGAATGTAATTTTGGTTTGGGGCTTTAGCACATTATCGAAAGACAGAGCATAAGAATGCAAGGTGTACATTACAATAAATGTAAAGAAATACTTCGCTATGTTTCAGGACAGCTTTTTGAAATTTTTCAGAATATTTATTTTTAAATTCAATCTGTTTCCTGAGCAATGCCATGGTATTATGGCAGGGTCTTTATTTGGTGGTGTTGAGATTGTGCATCTACTAGGTGTCAGCGGGAATAATTGAAATGATAGCACGTGGTGTAGGCTGCTTTAAATATTTGCTGATGTTCCACCAAACATTATTTCACTATCTAGAAAAAAGTAGTCATTATGTAATAATGCCTGCTCATAAATATTATTAGCAGATGGGAAAATATCTACTTTTGGCTTGCTCAGTCTTTTCAATTTGTGATGATAAACAATTTATAAAATAATAGGCACGCAATTATTGCTTATGACACAAGTAATATGGATGCAAATTTAGTCATCTTTAATGTTTTGACAACTTTGTGCTGGATGATATTATCTCCTCCAGTTTCTTAAGGACTAAGGTATTATTCAAAATACTCAATATTTTCATAAACACTACTTCATAAACAAAAATTATGGTGGCATTGAAGACACAACTCTGAATGTTGATTAAAAAGTAGAATTATATTTAAATGGTTTCATGTTTTCAGATAATTTTAATGAGTGTGGGAATAGTAATGATGCTGGAGATGCTACTGCTAGTGATAGTCATGTGCGTGTGTGTGTGTGTGTGTGTGTGTATATATATATATATATATATATATATATATATATATATATAGGCATGCATTTATATAAATATGTATGTTACAAACTTGTAATAAATATTTTCTTCTAAAGCACATTCTTAAAAGTGACCAGTGTCCTGAAGGACACTCCTAGTTCATGCTTTTTTGTTTTATTTTTGATTTTTGATAGGGTTTCACTTTGTAGCCCAGGCTGGCCTTGGACTCACAGCAATCCTTCTGCCTCAGCCTCCTAAGTGCTGGGACTAGTTCATGTTTGACTCATAGTTCTTAAGCAGTGAAAATGAGGAGGGATCTCAGGTCTCTTTATGCGCATAACAGATTTACAGATAATACAAATATTTTTACGGTATTGACAAAGGACTACTGCTGGCCCAATCAGTTTAAAGAAGGAATATCTTTTCCAGATTGTGAAAACATTTCTTGAAAGAAAGTTAATTTGGGCCAGGATTTGCTACTTTCTTAGAAAGACTGTTCTATACGTTACCCTGGATGCACTCAAAAGAGGTCTTGAGAGAGTATATATGGGAAGTGGCTGACAGGCCAAATTACTAGCTGATGAGAGAAACGTTTGCAGGAGCGAAATATGCCAGGACTTTGGATCAGTTCTGAGACGAACTATATTGATACAGAAGTGGACCCAGAGCTTATATTCTGTCATTTCAATGATGAAAGTGAGATTAACCAACTGTGGGGGCTGGGGATGCAACTCAGAGAGGAAGGACTTGCCCAGCATGCGCAAGGCTGGGTTCCACCCTGCAAAACAATCAGCCCACAAAAGTGGTTCTCATGACATTTATACTGCAGATAACAGAATTTGAACACCTTAGAAAAATGAACACATCTACGACAAAAGAATATATACTTTCATGTATAAATTTAAAAAAAAAAATTCTTTTTTCCTAGACAGGGACTTGCTCTGTAGTCCAGGCAGGTCCTGAACTCACTATGTAACCTGAGCTGGCCTCAGTCTCCCAGAATTCCTTCTTTCCTCAGCCTCCCAAGTGCTGAGATTACAGTGCCACCATGCTCTCCGCTTTTGTGGTGCAGGGGGATCTAGCTCAGGACCTTTTGCCTAACTACTGTGCTATTCCTCCAGCCCCCCAAAACAATTCTAAATGAAAGCAGAAAGTCCCAGGAAACTATATATGTAATACTACTTTATAAAATTTAAAAATAAGTAAAATAAATTAATCTATTATTTCACTTCATAGGGCGTAACTATTTTATTTAAAAAGCAAATGAATAATAATGATGAGTAACGATTCCCTCTGAGGAGACAGCTGAAAATAAAATATAAATGAAACAAATAGAAGCAAATATGACTGACATCCCAGTCCTTGGAGTGTCCTCATATAACACTTGCTCTGTGGCCAGGCACGGTGGCTCTTACCCCCAGTCCCAGCGCTCTAGGAAGTCGAGTACAAAGATTACAAGTTAGAGCTCAGGTCCCGCAAAATAATGTGGTACTCACTCAAAGTCAAAAATAAAAATAGGCTGGGGATGTAGCTGAATGCAAAGGCCCTGGTCTAATATTCAGTGTCGCAGAACAAAAGTGGCTTTGTAAGTTTTTGTTTTGTTATGTTTGAGGCAGGGCCTCACTCTATAGCCCAGGCTGCTCCTGGACTCATTACAGAGCCCAGGCTGGCCTTGGACTCATGGCAATCCTCCTGCCTCACAGCCTTCCAAATGCTGGGATTCCAGGTGTATGCCACCACTCCAGGCTTACGTGGTGCTGGGGAATCGAACTCAGGTACTTAGCACTTGACTAATCACTTGCTAGGAAAGCACTTTGACTGCTGACTCATTCCTATTGCCCTGCTTTGTAAGTTTTATGATATGCTATATGTGTTTTTATAAACATAAATGTGTATGTATATAAATTATCAATTAAATAAAAATAAAATAGAAGTCTCAGCATTAATGTCTTGTTTCCCCAAAACATAAAAACACGCTGTTTTTAGAACACTGCAGTCACAATTCTCAATATATGAGGATTTACCGCATAAAAAGCAACCCACAACACAACAGCTAGAAGGTAGCGTTTACACAGGGCTCTGTTTTCTTTGCCAGCAAATTGCACCTTTGCTCAAATGTCTGCAATATGCTCCACACAACACTTAGGACTACATAACAATACCTAAGAAACAGACATCTACTGGATTCTCATTACAGGTCAGACCATCAAGATGCTGACCTAGAACACTCATGCCAATTTATAAGCCTTATATATACAGAAATACAACTTTCTGTTATACAAACTAAAGCATGACAATGCTTTGACATTGTTTACTTTTTCTTTTTCCCTAAATCACATGACACTTTGTTTCTTCACAATTAAAAATTTATAGAAATGTAGGCTATAACCCAATAACCTAAATTAAAAGTTAAAATAAACTAGCTGCTGCTACTGTCTCGTGTCTCAAAAAATCTGGCAACTCTTGATTGTAGGGAGGGACGCCACGAAATGCTCACTTTTCAGCATGTCCTCACCTCTATCACCAAAAGACTATTTCTCTAAAATTTTATGAGTTGCTGCTCAAATTCTTCTGGGGGAGGATCATGATAATTACCACTGCTTCTGCAGAGTTACAAATCTACTACATCCATTTCAGCCAAAAGATATGTGTCTCAAAAAATCATTTCTCTCCTACATAAAGCCCTGATGCAATTATCTGGGCAGACAGGATTTCCTACGTGGGTGACAGTCTCAGAGGGGCCTACCACAATACTTCCATAATTTTAGGATAGTAGCTGTTAAAAAAATATTGCAGTGTCACTCTCTGAGAAGACGGTATGTCTAATTTACCAGGCATATATAAACCCGTATGTATAAAAATGGTCTCGGGAGCTTTTGTATTCCTCTGGTCATTCGTAAACTGAGAACCTGTGGACCTAGAATGTTGCAGACTGCATACTCGGTGAACACCTTTTGGGGTGGACATGAATAACAGGGCTGAGGTTTGTATTGAGAGCTTATCACTATTTGAATTGCTGTGACTATCTCTGCCTTGTTTCAGTCTCATCTAAGTTCGCCTCTATCCTGTCACGGTAAGGAAATCTCTAAAATAAAGATGTAGTCATTCAACACACTTTCCACTATTAAAACCTTCCCTGTCAATTTTTTTCAAAGAAAGTTTTTCCCCCCACCATTGGGAGGAAATTTCCTTTGTAAAGTGTCCAGTATCCTTGACAATCTAGCCTCTTTTTCTATATTAAGCCTCCTGTTTCACGCAGCTCACCTGACTTGGAGTCACATGGGATTTCTCATGCACTGTTCTACTCTGACCCTTTGCACGTGCATTCCCTCACCTGGAATATCATCCTGTGCCTTTATAATCATGTAAGTAATTATTACTTGTCTGGGTTTTTTTTTTTCCCAACTCAGAGTGGGTTTTTCTCTTCTAGATGACTTAACTAGCCCTCACACTGTGGAAAACAATTTTTATATGTAGAATGAATAAACAGGTGCAAAGCTGAGCAATCAGGAAAAATTCATTAACACTGAAGAGAAAACCAGAACCGAACTGGGTATCCAAAGACCTTTTCTGACCAAAGTCTGTTACCAATTCATCACAAAGACATTTTCTTTCAGAGTTTTTGTTCACCTTATGGTAAAATCAACTTACTGAATTACATTTCCTTAAATATCTTTCAGCTCCAAATTTCAATCGTGATGACCCTTTCTACTTAGTGTGACATGTGTCCAGGTATGCACCTTGACATGCTGTACCACAGGAAGTGCAGGTGTGGACGGGCGAGGAAGGCTGCACCAACGTGCATGAGTTGGGCCAGAACGACCTGGTAATGTCTGCTATGTCTATTTGGATAAGCGTTTCTTTCAGTTGCATGTTCTTGCTACAAAGTAAAAATATAACTATGTTTTCATTGTACACTTTTTTTTTTTTTAAGACAGGGCCTCACCCTTCAGGCTAGTCTTGAACTCACTATATAGACTAGGTTGTCCTTAAATTCATGGCAATCCTCCTTTCTCACCCTCTTACCTGCTGGAATTGCAGGCATGCGCCAGCTTGCCTGGCTTTTGTGGTGCTGGGGAATCAAGCCCACACTGCCTGGTGCTCTCTAGGCAGTGTGCTACCCACTGTGTTATCCCTCCAGCCCTTCATTGCACTGTTTGTGGTCATCTTGCGAGTTACAAAGAAGTAGGTTAGTGGACAGACTTAGAAGCTGATGCTCTTCAATTCTCTTTTAAAATGGTTATTTAGGTTTGTAAAATGATATTTCTGGTCAAAATGGATTAGAGAAGGCTTATTTTTGTCACTAAGCTTATGAGGGGGAACAAGAACTTGACTACTTTGACAAACCCCATTTCCCCTTTGCCAGACACACGCTGGGTGCTGGGTGAACACTTTCTGGGTAAAGTACCTAACCATCAGCCTACTCAAATATATTAAGAAGACCAGTAAAAAACACAGAAGAATCCCATTAACTTAATCTTTCATTTTGCAAATATGTGTTTGGACCATTTTTAAGTGATTTATGAAGCTTACTTAGCTGTTGTTATTAAATTTCAGAATGCAAGTTTTAAAAGAGTAAGGAAAAATTGCAATCCTTATTTTTAAAATATCTATTCACTTATACGTGGTCAATATGTTAATTACATTTTATTTAAACTTGTTCACTACTACAGCAATCGCCCAAGAGAGCTGCCTTAGAAAACTCTTTCCAATCTGTTTTTTCTGTAATATTTAAATATATTTCACATTGAGCAAGGTATTTTGTTGAAACCACATATTTGTATAGAGATTAAATTATTCACATATTCCCTTTTCTCGAAAAAAAACCACTTCTTTCAGTTACTAATAAAAATAGCTTTTTTAAAGATTGTTGTGCATGTAGCTAAATGTATCGGTACTTAAGATATTATAAGGATGAATGAGTCACTGTTTCTGGCCTCAATAAATATATAACCTAACAAAATAAATGAGAGGTTACCTTCAAGGTAAAGGGAATCTTTTGCATGTACTACTGCAAGTAAAATTCTTTTGTGTATAGAAGGTTTAAAGAAAGAAACCTAACTTTTTTTTTGTAATCAGAGAAGCTATAAAAAGTAGGGTTTGTATAATAATCTTATCCCTGAAAGAGAGATAAATTAATTTCCTTCATGAAAGAGAAGAAACAGGTGATTCTTGTAGCAAGAACTGAACAGGAAACAGTGGGACTTGGGAGACATAAAGGACAAGCTCATGCATTTAGCAGAATCACAGAGCTGGAGTTTCCACTACACAGGCACATCCCAGAAGCTAGAATCACTGAGGATCCGTGTGAAGAGAGTGACTTTCTTTCAGTAATCTTTGAGTACCCATGAGCAATGGATTTGCAGAAGTGGGAGCTTAGAAGCAGGAAATAGAGTTCTCATGTTGTAGCTTGCTTAGGAACACATCACGATAAAATTGGGGTGCTGGTACTATACCAATGGAAGAACGACAAAGGAAAACAGAATTGAGAAGAGCCAGTGTAGTTTGGAGATGAGTTTGGAGAGGGATGCAAGGAAGAAAGAACTGTAAAAAACGAATCCAGGTTATGAAAAAAAATGATTCTCATACACAGAGAAAAAAATCTGGAGGAAAATCATAGAGATGTTAATGTTTTTCACTTTCTTAACATTTACTTTAAAAATACTGAATTCCAGATAACATGGTCAATTAAAAGTGTGCCCATTTGGAAAGTGAGTTTGAGTACAGACTTCAGGAATATGAAGATACTGACTACAGTGATTGCTCGGGGATTTCTGACAATATTCTTGCCACAGCAATCTCAGGGACAATTCCACCACACGACATAAGTATTTGAATTCCTAAAGAGACATCTGTAACGGTCTCCCACCTCCCTATTCACGCCTTTACACCTCTTGATCGCCAGATTTTTACCTAAATTAGTTGAAAACTTTATAAACCCCAAGTCACACATCTTATTTCTGCAGTCTGATTTCAGGTACGAGTGTAATATTTGAAAAGGAAAAGAATGATAAATGGTTTTAATATTTTTGTTTGTGGTTATTGTTAAGATTACTTGACATGAGTAACAGGACTCTAAATATCTGGTTTCCCTTAACGGTAGCCTAGTTACAGCCAATCATCCCACAAAGAAAACGCTTATGATTTGCTTTCTAAGGCAGCGTGAAGCCACACACAGAAGTCTGTCACCATCACTATTGCTTCTGAGATCTCTTAGAGGGGGAAAAGAAGCCACCCTTGCAGTGGAAGGGGCTGACTTGGTTGCTCAGGGTTCCTTGAGAGCAGGGAGGATCCCCACACCCCGTGTCTGCCTTCAATGTGCTTGGTGTCTTCTGGGGCTGGGAGAAGTTGGGAAAATGACTTCCTCTCTCCTTGCTGAATCCACCTCTGAATTTATAAAGTGCTAACTGTACTTATGCTGACTTCTCCCTAAAAAGCAGGCAAGGGAATTAGATGAAAAACTGTTGTGCGTCATTCTCTTATCCTTTCCAGAGATTTTTATTACCGGCCCTCGATTAGCCTATTAAGAACTCAGAACTTGTTGACACCATTTAGCTAGCTGTCTGGCAAATGCCAGAGTCACTTACCAAGTAGTACTCAGCATGTGTTTTTTTCCATGGTAATTCCAGAAATACCGTGAAAGAGGTAATGACACCTACAGGAATGAATATGCCTACGGGAATCACTAAACTTTAAATTTCTCTCTCTCTCTCTCTCTCTCTCTCTCTCTCTCTCTCTCTCTCTCTCTCTCTCTCTCACACACACACACACACACACACACACACACACACGTGCACGCACATCTTTATATCTGAAAATAGGTTCTATACAGTCTCCCACTTGAAGCTCTGGGAATCTCAAGGTGCGATCACTTCTCTGGCCAGTGGAGGGCGAAGTTGCCCTACTTTTGCATAAACTTCAACCCCAAGGCCTTTGGGGAAAAAAAAAAAAAAAAAAACGGGAACTTCAGGGCCATCTGCAGAGAGGAGGCACACAATCGAGGGAGGACTGGACGAGTGGGCAGGCAAATCTAAAAGCTGCCACATGGAGCAGTCCCAGAGAGCCCTGCGAAGTATGAGAAGAAAATGACAGTCCGTGCCCTGCAATCTAGAGCTGTTGTGCGGTGGACTGCATTAGCTTCACAGAACAAACAGGAACTTTCCAATTTCATCCACGTGCGTGCTTGGATTTAATAACCACTCTTTTTCTGAAATTTCTATTACCAAACTAACTTCCACAAATCTCAGTATTTTCAAACAATGCAGAAGGCTGACTTTGACTTTCTCAGCCTACTAGCACGTTGATAGGGATTCAGTCAGTGGTCACTAGGTTAGGAAGGCCATCACGGGAAACACGACTCATTGTATTTTCTGGGATTATATATATATTTTTCTCACTTTAAATGTGTGCATTGACTAAACCTAGTGCAAACTAGTAGCTTTCTAGATTTAAACAAATGGTATTTTAACATAAGACACCTGAGTTATTTAATTCTTGGCCTCCTTTCCTATAGATCACCCTGGAGGTCAGAATTCAACCAGCACAATTAAAGTTTTTTTTTTTTTTTTTCCTTATTCACAGATTCAGCTCTACACTGAGCAATGCAGTCTCTATAAAAATTATTGTGGTCACTGGAAACTCTTAGTTTATGCAGAAAACTACCTTTTCTTGTTTTCAGTACTTGTTGAAAGTCCATGATACACCCATTGAGTTATAGCGTGCGCGTGTAAATAGTAAAACGAACAATAACTGCATCTGAGCCGGGTAGGGGATGGGATGAGCCCAGAGGTGAAGCACTCACTTAGCATTCACAGGGCCCTGGGTTTGACATGACAAGCAAATAAATAAACATATGAAACAGAATCAAAGTCTTCCTGAAGGTAGATCTGTTCAATCTACTCTGAAATTCCAGACAATTCCTTTCAGGACAGTGGCCATAGTTACTGGAGTTACCTTTCATTAAGGAAAGCAACACCGTTCAAGAAATTCTGGCAAACATCTAGGACCAGGTGAGAAGACGACTCTTGGAGAGACCGATTCATTGAGATCTTCTGAAGCAAGGCAAGTGTACAATTACAAACCTACATAGATGCGCTCTATTGCCGAAATAACCTTGTTAAAGCTCAGATCGACTCCTGTCACTGTCCTCCCTTGATGTAGAATGCTGCCCCACCTTTCTTGGCCGGACTCTGGCAGGTTCCTTGGACTGACACCAGCTCAGTTCTCCAGCCTGCCTTCCGTCTGCTCTTGGATCCCCATGTACCTGAGGGTCTGTGTTTACATCTCTCCTCACAGATCCCTGGCCCGGTCTCTCTCCAGAATTCAACTGGCATGTAGAGTGACTAGGCTTTGGTATGTGTGGTTTACCTCTCCAGCCCCACACGTGTGTGCGCCTCCTGCTGACATGATCTAATCAGCTTCTCCTTGGAAATCTCCACCAGAGAACACAGGTAATCTTACTCTTTCTCACCGTGCCTCACACCCAGACTCTCTCATGATGTTTACTCCTTTCTACCTTAAACGGTAGTACTTTAGCTGTAATCCCAGCACTCTGGGAAGCTGAGGCAGGAGAATCACAAATTCCAGCTCAGCTTGGGCAACTTGACCTTAACTAGAACCTTGTCTCAAAATGCAAAAAGGCTGGGGATATGCCTATGATATGGGTTCTGTCTCCAGCAAGTAAAAATAAATTACAAAGTATGTAGCTTTTCATGGACATCTTTATGGATGTATGTTCCCTAGTAGCCAAAACTAGATAAATGGAGAATCCATATCTAGTACATTTTTATTCTCTAAAATACTTAGTACAACACTCAGCCTACACAGGCATTTACTAAGTTTTTTATCAGACAAGTTAACAAATTAATTAATTCAAAGTTTCTGTTGAGCTGAAGTTATTCTCTAGAAAACTATTTAATAAGTCCAACAGTATTTAAACAATCTGGTTTCATACAAGATTAACTGCAAGGTAGTCATCTAAATTCAAGTTACCTTGCTGAAGAGCAGTTGCTTAGCTCAAAAAACCCTATGAACTATATATTTAGATAATAAGAAGGAAATAAACACCTTCTCTATTGTCTTTTTATTTAAATACACACACACAATACATGATGGTTACAATAAGTATGAGTATAGTATGCTATATATATCGTATCAACATTACAATTCCTTTCCTTCTGTGATTTTTGAAGGGATTATGTCAACTTCGGGGGATAAGGAACCACACCTCCATTAGGATTAAAAGTTGGGAACCACCCTTAGATTGGGAATTGAGAACCAGCCTAGATTCAAGTGTTAGGGGCTTGTGGTTGGCCAATGAGGGAAGAGCACCCACCCAGGGAGGTCCAGCTGGAACCCCAGCAGCATAAAAGGAAGGAGGAAAGAAGATTTTTAGATTCTTCCTCTGGGAAAGCTCTCACCTTCGCGATTGTCTACGGTCACCGACTTGCTACACAACGCAGATCGTCAGCACAGATTCGCTCCAGTTTCGACTTGTGCCTGTCTGTCCATTGCTGCTCTTCTGTCTCTGATCTTCAGGCTTCGGTCCTCACCGGAGATCTTCAGCAGACCCTCACCACACTGTCTGTCCTGCAGTCCCGGACGGGAGATCTGCTTCACAGCTGAGCAGCCATCTTGGACTATCTCTATCTTTGGATTTATAACCCTTCCTAATAGACCTTTTTTGATAAAATCTGTAAATTCTGTCTTTTGAAAGAACCCTAACTAATACACTCTCCCACATTTTTGCTCTCCTGAACCTTCCCCATCACCTCTAGCTCCCACTAACTCACCCATTTTGTTCTATAAAATGCCTGTGCTCTGGCTTTCTCCTATTAGAGAAACGATGCAATACTTAATCTTTTTGTATTTGATTCACTTTCCTAAGCACGATGGTCTCAAGTTGGGTCCATTTCTACAAAAGTTTCAAATACATCTGTCTTTATGGAATGCATGTATACCCGTGTTTATAGCAGCACAACTAACTAGCTGTTGTGGTTAGGATCTGGAGTGTCCCCCAAAAGTCTCATGTATTTTGATAGAACCATGTGATGTTGGTAGATTGGCATCTGGTCTGGAGGGGTGGGTTGCAGTTAAGTGAGGATTAACGGCATATAGTGGCCACACCTGGATGCAGGAGGGACTGGTTACTGGGCGGAGACCTGAAAGGATACATAAGCTGCACCTGCCTTCCTGGGACTGGGACCAGTCTCAACTAGCCTCAGCTTGTCTTCCTGTTTGTCCCGAGAAGCTGCCTCCACCACTGTCCCTGCCATGTACTTCGATTGTTGCCAGCTGCCCCTGAATGGACTGTGACCTTTGAGACCGTGAGCTAAAATAAACCTCTCCTTTCCTAAGTTTGTGGGTGTCGGGTATTGAGTCACAGCAATGAAAAAGTAACTAAGACACTAGCTAAAATATGGAAGATGCTAAAATATCCATCAATAGACCAATGGATACAAAAGTGTGGAGCATATACACAATGGAATACTACTTTTCCAGTAAATGCCTTCTCTATTCTTAATTATTTTATAGTTCTGGACATATATTTTTAAAAGTTGGAATTTGTATGTCTACAACTCTATTGCCAAGTTAAAATCCACCTTTTTTCTTGTGCTTTATTGTCAAGATTGAGTGATTTGAATCTCACATTCCACTGCAGCACTGAAATTCTAGTCTTCACTATAAATATTGAACATAAAAGTGTATTATGGAAGGCAGTACTAGTGACATGTAGTATAACATAAATACGCGACTTAAACCTGCAAAGGCTATGCCTGCTTTCTCAAGTTTTAACTCTGTGCCTACCCAAATATGGAGGAATTCTTTTCTCAGTAATTAGTTGAAATCAAGTACAGGACCTAGAGAAAAGATGAATTCAAATGAATAACTTTTGCTGTGTCCGTCCACGGTTGGAGTAGCATTGTTGAAAATTCTGGGAGCCCAAGTAGTATCTCTTAAAACTTCCCCATAGATTTTCAGGAAGGATGAAGGTTACTAGTAAACAAACTTCTTAGGCTTTTCACTTTTTAACTTTTCCCCTCACAGAGACAAGCAGTTGCCCATACAACTAAGCAACTGTTCTTCAGCATGGTGTCAACCTGTGTTTAGATGGCCTTAGAAAGGTGGGCAGTGCGACCACAGCAGCTGACATGTTAGACACACATTTGAGTACCTTAAAAGCAAACATTGGTAACTCCACTGAGTAGTTGTTTTGGTCACCCATGATGGTAAGAGCACACATGCAAGATATGGCCTCCACCCCTCTCTTCTGAGTAAAAATTTTTTACTATGGAAACATATTTCTATGTTACTATGGAAATGTAAATTACACATCCATGCCAATACAGAATTAAAAATTAAATGAATGGCGTGAATCAATATATATTTACAAAGCAAGAGCCAATTTCAAAATAAGGTTGTGATTTGAAATGAGCTCAAATAGATCAGAGTAGGTGAAGAATAGGTAAAAATGGAATGATTGTAACAAAGGACCAATGCGATTGGGGGTGAAATGGCGATTCGTAGCATGCTAGGGAGAAGACCTAGAGCAAGCACCTCCTGAGCGCTTACAATCTGCCAGATGTTGTACAGTGCATCCGTAGAAACTGGTTGTGTTAGAGTACTTTTTTCCCCCTGCTTTATCAATATGTATACATGTGATACATAATATTTACATTGAATTTGAATATTTTGCCCACGTATACATTGCATCAATTACAAATCCTTCCCTGCTCCCGTTTGCGACCTTACCCACTAGCTCCCTAACTCCCTCTATCCTCCCCACTCAGTTCTATGAAATGACTGGGATCTGGGTTTCTAATATTAGAGAAACCATTCCATATTTAACCTTCAGTGTCTAACTCACTTCACTGAGAATAATCACCTCAAGTTGTATCCATTCACCTACAAATTCTTGAAAACTATCGGTGTTCATAGAGGAGTAGTACTTCTTCAAGTGCAGTCCAAACTTGCTACACATGCCAATTGTCAAGTCCCACTATAGACTAACTACATCATTGAACCCATAGTTCTGGGGATGCAGATTACAATTCTGTATTTTAACAAGCTTGCCAGGTAATTGTCATGCTTGCACAGGCTTGAGCACATGGCCAGGTGGTCAAGTCCTAGAATTCTAAGGCAATTTGCATCAGACATTAGAAACAGAAAGCCACAGGTAGGTGTGAACACCACCATTGTTATCAAAAGTGCTATATTTTCAGTTCCAGTTGATCAAAGAAAAATTAGCATAGAGTAACAGTTGGAAAGAAAAATTAAGGGATGTCCAAGCTTTGAAAAAAAATCCCTTAGGTAATACAGTTTCTAGGAAATAGAAGGAAAGGTAGATGAAGCAATTTCATCCTGTCTGAAATATAAATCTTACCTCTCAAAGAAACTGCAAAAAGATGACTATCTAATTTCTCCAATTTGCTCTGTCTTCTGTTTTCTCTAGAGCCTAATCTGGCTGAGTGGAGAACCCTATAATTTTCTAAGATAATTTTTGTGAAGTCTGTCATCTTTTTCTACCATGCTGGATTAAAAAAAATCAATTGGAGCTATTAATAAGAGGAGAAATAAAGCTAGGTTATCTCAATTTTACATATTTTATTTAAAATTAAATATTTTAAAAATATAACCGCTTATATAAAGATAACTTCCTCTTTATTATTATTCACATAAGCATGTGTATGTATATATATGTATATATACACACATATATATGTACACACATACATGTGTGGAGTACTTTATGATAAGCTTCAAAAGTATTCTGAATGTTCAAAGGCCCCGAGGGAGAAGGAAATACAGCACAAAGCTCAGGTGCTAGGTACCATGCTGGGTGGGTCTCTGGGCTACAGACTCACAAAAGATGGGCTGACAATTGACTACTTCAGGTAGAAAAGAAAGCCAGGATTTCACACAGAAGTAGGAAAAGTAGCAGCGTGGCAACAAGCAAAATTTTAGTTGGAAACAAGAAATTCTAAGAAGCTAAAAGTAATCTAGTATAAGATCCTGCTTAAAACAAAGGCGTGAAAGGATGGGAAGTTCCAGATACAGTGTTGTCTGCAGTACTCGATAAACTTTTATTAGCCCAGAGCTGTTGGCAGAAGCCTCTGCTCCCTAGGGTTTTCTGGGAGATAAAAGAGATTTACCCGATCGTGAAGGCCTGTGGGGTGGGAATTATGATTCTCTGTGAGCCTCCAATGTCTGGTCCTTCAGTCTACATTACAAATCACAGTCTACTTTCATTATCTCTGGGTTCTGTCATTTGCAAACTCTCCTACTTGCTACGACGGTTTTGTGATGCTCAAACTAAAATCTTCGTGGAAGACCTTTCACTTGTGTCCTCGCTTACGTGAGTGGCCTTCTGTACCCGGCACTCACGCTGAAGGCAGGCATCCAGTTTGTGCTGCACTCAGCGCATACATTTAAACAAAAATCTATTTTTTCTTCTTTTTGAGATTTCACTGCTGAAAATGGCCTTCGTGGATGTTGCTGAAGTACTGATTTGAATACTCACACACAAGGAGTCTGGGCTGTGCCTGATGGTGAAAATGTGTGTTAGGAAAGTTTCCTTCAAGGAAGTGGTATAGTGTCAGGAGTGAGAACAAGTTTTCATTATGCATTGGTTATTATTAAGGAATAATAAAATAACTCAGTAAAGTGGATCTAAACAGAAACACACATGAAACAAGGTTATGTCAGTTGGCGAAAACTGTTACTAGAGGATTGTAGAAATTGACCCCTATATTTGCCATAGGGGCAAAATGGCTCCGTCGTCATCCTCATCCTCTTCTCCTCTCCTTCTTTCTTTTTTGATGGTGTGGGGGGTGGTCTGGGGATAGAGCTCAGGGCCTTCCTCCCCATTTTTACTTTTGATTTTGAAATAGAGTCTGGCTAAGTCACTATGATACCCATGCTGGGCTCAAACTTGTGATCCTCCTGCTTCAGCCTTTCAAAGTATTAGGGTTATAGGCCTTCCCACCAAGCCCAGCTGGCTCGGGGTGGGATTCCTAGTCAGCTTGTGATTACAGAGCCTTAGCATGTGCCATTATGATCGGGATGGTCACACGTCTTCAAATTAGCATCTTAAAGTCCCAACCGAATCTCAGTGAGGAAGAACCTCTGCAGATTTTCTGATTAGAAAAGAAATAAAGCTTTACACAAAATTCACTCCTAGAAGGTGAAATTAACCTTCTTATCTTAAGAATTTACCATTCAAGAGCCAGTTGGCACTTTCGCAGCAAGTTTTAGAGGCACCTTTTTAAATGTTGTCAGACACCAAACAAAAGTGTCTCACAGGCTGGTTTTCACACATAAGAAATATTAAGTGCTGTAAGAACAGCTCTGCATCATTGTGAGTAAGGACAATAGCCACACTCAGACTCAGCCTGCATCTGCTTCAGACCCACAGAGGAGGCTTCAGAGTTGTGTCCTCATCAGCATTTGGGCAAAACAGGTGTGGATGGGAGGGAAGGAGAAGACAGGAGGCACTGTCCTACAGATGGCGCACTGTTCCACGCGCTGGCCTCTCAAGGCAGGTCTACAAAAGCAGATGGAAGTCTCAAAGGCCACAGGGGAAAAAAACAAACAAAACCTAGGAAAAATGTCCCCTGTGTCTGTGTTGTTTGTCTATCTGTTGACCAAGCCAAGTAAGAATTTTAAAGATATTTTTATCCTCCTTGCGGTCTTAATTTATTGTCCCCATGCAAAGATATTTCAAATAAATAAAATCCAAATCATTTACCAGTAATATCTGACTCCATACTCCAAACTTTCTTAAAAGTCTGGAGAGCTGCAAATTGTTGTGTCTCTGTGTGAATGTATAAAGTGCGCGCACATGTGTGCACGTGTGTGTGTGTGTGTGTGTGTGTGTCTGTGTTGGGGGAACCCTCTGCCCCTGCCTCTATCCTTGCCCCTCCCTCACCCTTTCTCTTCCTCTTCCTCTCCTCTCTGTTACCCTTTCTTCCCAAACTTCATACCATCTTGACAGAGCTGCATATCAGCACCATGCTATGAAAAATCTGGCTCAGTTAATACTATGATCTGAAGGATGTGTGTGGAATATGATCTCCTTTTCTGCTTTCCTCATAAAAAGACATTTGTAAACTACACTAAGCTGTAAAATGAGAGATCTCCTTCACATCATGAGGGTATAGAACTGGGGGGAGGTTTGAGAGGAAATGCTCTGCCTCCTCTTCCACCATTCTGCATTGAGGATGGTAAGAAAAGAGGACTTCAGGGCTCCTTGTATCTACAATCATCCAATGTCAAGGGGATTTAAAGCAACATGGAGAAACCTACAGGGCTTGGGCCTTTCTTCAGTGCTCTAGATCACTTTGTGTTGGGCAGAAACTCTTGGGATAAAAACACTCTTTGAAATGATTAAAGATGGTGATTTCTAGTGAAAAACGTTTCTCCTCACTGCACTGCTGGACTCTGTTGTCTTGTATGCTTACACCTGATGTCCCTCGGGGATTCTGCAGACCAGTAGAATACTAAGACAAGAAGCAGCCCGCCTTTTTCAGGAGAGCAGCAGTACACCGGCAGTTTCAGCGTCTGTGGACACAGTCGCTGCTCTCTGGCATGGAGAAAGCAAGTGGTATACACCGACAGGGTGCTGCTTTCTGCTGCTAAGAAAGTAACTGGGCCTCTTGGAAGGCAGAAGTATCATCCTCAGTGGGAAAAAATGACAGCAAGAAGGCCATTTCCAGTTGTGGTGTAAGGGTGTATTTTGAGGTATACCAGAATACGTTGAAACTCAGCTCATTAAGCAGAGATTAGGTAGCAGCAAATGCCACAGAACTCTTTGGGCCCCTGAAGAAGCCAGGAACCTCTCAGAACCACACTGGCTTCTTAAGAAGGATGTCCCATTACAGGATTTCGTCACTTATGCCTGCTTTGGAATTTCGAGTAGTAGTTTCTAAATAATAACAAAAGTAAAAGGATTGGGGGGGGGGGGTAGTGAAAAGTGTTTTTTTTTTTTTTCCAAGGCAGATTTTTTTTTTCTTTTTTTAATCATGGAAGCTTTTAACAATGACAAAAGAGCAAAGGAGATGACAGACATAGGGTTTCCTCCTACTCTGCGGCTGTTTCCCTTTCGCAGGATTTCATCCCTGTGAGGAAGGTAGCACCCTGGGCATCTGGGATGTCATCACTTCAAAGAGGAGGCTGTCCATGGGAATGCAGGCTGCTAGACGGGAAGCTTCAGGTTTCTTACTTTATAGAAAGAGTGGTGCAACAGAGAAGATCTAAGAAGCTAGTATCTGAGTATAGGTTTTAAATTATATTTTACTTTCAAACCTCTTCTGATTCCATACCAGAAATCTCTAAGCTGCTAGATTTTGAAATCCGTTGATTGTAGATGTGCATATTTCCATCTGTGGATTCTTGTACATTTTTTTGTGTCTGTAGGCAGAATAGCTATGTTCCGTTTATGAAGCTTATAGTCTACAGTCAATAAGTTCTACATAATAAATACATTTATCCATAAAAATTAAAATTAGCATGGGTATATTTACGTTAGTGAAGTTTATCATGTTGTGTTTTCTCTTACGAGTGGGACAAAAATGAAGTGATGCACATTATCCCTTAGCTAGTCAGAGTTGACTTTATCTATTTTGCTTAACTTACAGAACTTAAAGTATTACTTATTTAAAATATCGTTAGTACATTAAAATGAAAGTAACTGAGTATAAAGCAATGCAACTTTAGTTCTAAGAGAGCAAGAAATAAATGGGGTTCAATGGCTGTGAATATCAGAAGGTATTAGTAATACGTGGACAAGCAAATGAACCAGCTGAGTCAGATGGGTAGATGTCACAAAGACCCTCCTAGAGGTTGTGAAGGTGAAAACAAGGAAATTATTCTTAATACACTAGGCACTGGCAGCCAATACTGATTATTGAGAATGCAGCGTTCTGTTGTGAGAGAGGTGGGAAAAACAGGATATTTTGACTAAAGTGATCAAAACAAGATATATTTTAGATTTCTAGATGGAATGCAAGTAGATACAAAACACGTTGCTCTAGTGATATAAAGAGCATTGGCCTCCTCTAGCCTACAAAGTTCACTTGGAAGAGCAAGATGCGGGCCTTTCTCCTTTCTCTATGGAGGAGAAAATAAAAGCTACTGTTTCCCAATTGTTCCGAGAGAGCGCTGGCCAGATTCTCCCTTCAGTGTAACCTGTTTCTGATAAAGAGGTGCGCTATTTAAAACTATTAGATAGAGAGCAAGATATTCAGTTGAGTAAGTGGCTAGCGAAAAGTCACAAGGTAACCTGAAGGCAGAGGCAAGACTAGAGGACGTTGTTCTATTCAACTATTCAATTATTCTACCGATTCAGCAAGCTTATATTTAGTACATCGTAGGTGAAAGACTCTGGGCCAGATACTTGGGAAGCAAAGTCACATACAAGGCACTTGTGCCATCAAGAATGTCGCATTGAGAGATGACTGGAATACAGGGAGCTGAGGTGGCAGCTAGCGGTCTGGGGAGGGTGTCGGGCAGAGGAAAGATAGGCTTTCTGGAGAAGGCGTCTCCTAGAGGAGGATTTCAGGCAGCTGAGGACAGATTGGCTGATCAAAGAGAACTGAGGTACACTGTAGGTCATAAGAGCGAGTGCCAGGATGTGGGAGCAAGGATGACAGTGTGTGTTCAGGCACACTTAGCGAGCCTGTGCATGGCGAGAGCTCCAGGGTCCACGTGGTGACCTGGAACTCACTAGCTAGGCACTGAAACATCACTGAATAAGCTGATGAAGAATGAGAGGTTAAATAATTCATTTTGAAAAAATGAATTATTCTTCGCTCAGTTTCCTCCCTGCAGAGGAGAAAATAGCAGCTATGTCTCCCAATTGTTCTGGGAGACGGTTGACCAGATTCTCACTTCAATATAACCTGTTTATGACAATGAGATGTGCTATTTAAAACCTTTAGGTAATGTTGTTTTTAATTTAACAGATCAGTAAAAAAAAAAATCAAGAAGTTTATTTGGACAAGGAAGTAAGTACATTGCTGGTTTGAATGTAAATTGTGTGAAATTTGGCATTATTTTCTGACTTGAAAATCCATTAAAACCATTTGACTAATTTCTATTAGGAACTTAGCTCATAGATAGACCCAGTTATGGGATCAGTGACATAAGTCTTGGCCTGTTACATTGGTAATGTCTTGATGTAGTTCAACAGTGCTTTGGATTGAAGCTGAGAAGGACCTCGAACACCATTTACTAGAGCTTTGTCTTAGTGTGTCTCAATCTTACCACTCTGTATGCTATGGAATGCAAATTAGCCTTCTTGCATAAAACGAGGATATGTGGGAGTCAATGAGGGAAGCCCAAGGTAAGTGCTTAGCACGGCATCTGCCAAATCCAGGACAATATTGGTATTAGGCTTTAGATAAAGCTATTGGGAGCCACTTAGTGATATTTTTTAAGCTGAAAGTGATTCTACAAGATCTGAGTTGTAGAGTATCACTTGGTAGGACAAAGGACGGAAGGTCCATGCAGTTAAAGAAGTTAGTTGGAAAGGGACTAAAGTTGCCTAGATAAAAATCTAAAGGACCTCAACTAAAGCTTTGGGGACAGAGAAAAGACAGTGTATTGGAAGGTGTGAAAGACAAAAATTCTTCAATTTAAGTGACAGTAAATGTTTACATATCCTATAAATATTTGTACAGAATTGTATCCTAAAGAAAAAAAATAGGGGGATGTGGAATACTACTGGACCAAGCCAATGCAGTGATATTTTCACTGGCACTTTTCTGCCTGGATAGGATTTTTGGTTAGATTTTAACTCAGACTCTTTCCAGAGGTCTGAAAAAGCTCCCATGGATGCAAGAACACAAGTATACCCACTATACATATGCACACATGCATATACCCACATCTGCACTCATTCATTCTTAAAATATATCTTCTCTTCAGAGCTAGGATGATCCTAGCGCCAAAGCACCTGGGGAATGGGATCCTTGTTTGAAGTGGCATCTCTCCACCACTCTTTGGCAAAGCCAGACAGCCCTCTGCCCCTGAGATGCAATGGATTTGCTGAGCAGTGGCATATACCTGTAATCCCAGCTTCAGGGGAACCTAAGACAGAGGATTGCAAGTTCAAGGCTAGCTGGTACACAGCAAGAATCTCTCCCTAAATAAGATAAATAAACTGTAAGCCTGGAGATTCAATTAATGCACTTAGGAAACTTGTCCATAAGCCCAGTGGATTAAGATGGTGTATCTTGCCAACATCAGCACAGATTCTTAAACAGTCCTTTTCATTTTAAATCTGCTCTATACCTAATATATATCCAATGACAGATACCAACTACATCCATTCACAGGGAGAAAAATTTCATAACATTTTTAAGTAAACCATGTGACTAAATGCATAGTAATCCGTCCCATAAATCCACCCACCTCCAAAACCATTCCAAATAACCAGAAAACAGTATTGATTCTGTGAAGGAAAAAAAAAGGGCCGATTCATATTTCTCTTCATTCCCAATCATGATTTTTAACACAAGTCTCAGAAAATGTAGCCCTGATTGCTTTCTACTTCTAAAATTTCCATATGCCTCTTCAAGCAATTTTTCCACTCTTTAACTGGCTGCAGACAGAGTATGTGACAAGAAGGGAACGCTGGTCTCCTACCCAGCCCACCCTGGGGACACTTAAATAAGCTTTTAGTCCACAAACATTTGCATTCAAAATAAAAATCCTCCCCTAGCTAAGTCATGTCAGAAAAAGGCTCGCAGAAAAGGAGAAGCTATCAGAGTAGACCCCAAGGGGGCAATGCACCCCGCAGCGTTTATGGAACACTTGCGAGTTGACTGACTGCTGGCCAGTTTCCAGGGGTGAAGCACCACTGTCATCTTTGTACAATAAATACGAGAAAAAACCAGATCCTCTAGAGCCCTGGGAGGTGGGGCTGGCCCCCAGTGGGTGTGGAGCAGCCTCTGAGCTCTGCAAGCTGATTAGAGCAAGGCCGCTCAAAGACCACTGTGCCCAAATAACATGGCTGTCAGCCTGTCCCTGAAACAGCCCATCTCGCCACTGACAACTTTTGTTTGTTTGGTCAAGGATCCGTGCTCAAGCAGCTATCTGTCATAATGCAAAGCCATACCTCATCGCAGTGTAGACTAACGGTACTCCTTAGTATATTTTTGCAGTAAACTGCTTTCTAGCACGAGACTCCTGTCTGACTAGTGTGAGGCACATGGGTTGAAACTCCATATTGGAGGGGGGAAAGATGAAGGTGGGATTATAGGCCGCGGTTCAAGGAAGGCAGACTAGTTTGCATCCTCAGCAGTAGCAGTAGGGGGCATACTTTTGTCAGCTTCACGATTTTGTTTTGGAGGAAAACGTTCTGTAGAAAGTACCTGTCAGCGTCACATCTAGAACACATAAAAGTTTAACTTAGGCAGAAGAATGTATTGTATTTGTTTATTGTATAAATAAAGTATGGCACTATTTTTATCTTCTAGATAAAGGTGCTATGGTGGAAGAAATTAAATACTTTGATTTTGTTTTATAATCATCTGATGCTATATAATTTAGAAATACTATGTATTAAAAAAAATCCACAAGGAAAATCAACATCTATGTTCTCTTTCAACTCTTTTCTTGATACTCGTATGCAAATGTTTCTCTGGAAAAATAACAAAGGTTGCTTCTAATAGACAGCAAGTCACGAAGTCCATGAGTCCAGAGAGGATTACGTGATAGGCAACCACATTGATTTTGTCCTGGTAAAGGGGAACCGGCTCAATGACAGGCAGACATGCTGTGATGACAATGGCCCTGGGTATTTTCTCCATCACTAGGTACATGCAGAGTGGAAAAGAATCGTCTCCTCACAGCATTCTTCAAGGACCAATCCTTCATTGATCAATTCCATTTGCTTTCATTATCACACTAGTATAGTGAAATAACATTTTTATGTCTGGACACAGTAATAGAATCTCATCTGATGTACCAGTTGCCAAAGTGACTGATCTGGTTTGGATCTAAAATGTATCCCCAATCCCCCATGTGTGTGGATGTTGTAAATTATCTATGAGTTTCGTGAGCTATTGGGAGGTGAGAGTGGTCAAGAGAGGTGGATTATGGGCACGTGGTGCATTATGGGATGTGTGGTCTAGAAAGATACAAACTCTTGTCCTGGCTGCTTCTGAAAGCCCAGTTCCTTCCTCTTGTGATGCCATGAATAGCTGCCTTAGTCCAGTCCTGCCATGACTGGAGGGCTATGAATGCACTGAGACCAGATGAAACTTTGAGCTAAAATAAACCTTTCTTCCTTTAAGTTGTGGGCATCAGGTATCATATTCCAAGAATGAATAAGTGACTAAGACAGTGATTTTCTATATATGTAAACCAGATCTTGCCATTCTCTGTCTTAAAATCATTTAAATCTTCTTGGTTCAATTTTGGTAACTTGCAATCAAAGAAGTCATTCATTTCCTTCAAATTCCTCAACACTCACACACGTAAGGTTTTGAGAGGACATGAGTAGTTCCTTGTAAACCTCTCAACTTCAGCAGTGTCTCTTGTAATTTCACCGTTTTCATTTCTGATTGCTTTGATACTGGCTTTTTTTTTTCTCTTGGTTAGTTTGGCTAGAACCTCATCGATCTTATTTTTCTTCCAAAGAGCCAACTCTTCAATACAAGATACTTTATATTGCTTTTTAATTTCAATTTCATTAATTTCTGCTTTGATCCTTGCAATTTCTTTTCTTCTACTGCTTTTGGATATGGAATGTTTTTGTTTTCTTTGTCCTCAAGGTAAGTTATTAAATTGTTTATTTGGGATTGCTTTGCTTTTTAAAATGTGTGTTTATAGTTATAACCTTTAGGACTGCTTTCATTGTATCCCACAGGTTCTGGCATGATGTACTTCTATTGCTGTTAGACTTTAGGAAGTTCTGATTTCTTCCCTGGTTTCTTCTATGACCCATTGTTTGTTCATTAATATATTCTTTATTCTCCATATACTTTTATAGCTTCTTTTGCTATTGATTTCTAGTTTTATTCCATTGTGACTGAAAGTAAGGGATTATTGTTCACATCTTCGTACTTGTTTAAACATGCCTTATGGCCTATGATATAGTCTATTTTGAAAAATGGCCCATGTGCTGCTGAGGAAAAAAGTGTACTGTATTCATATTGGATGGAACACTCCGTAAATATCAGTGGAGTCCAGTTGCCCCAATGGTGTGGTTTAGCTCTGACAGTTCTCTATTAATTCTTTTTTATCTAGTTATCTAGTCCCATACAAGATACCAAAGTTGAAACCAATACATAAAAAACACCCTGAGTAGATTCATAACAAAAAAAAAAAATGGAAATTGAGGCAGTAATCAATTCTCTACCTATAAAGAAAAGCCCGGGGCCACATTCACTACAGAATTCTATCTATTCTTAGAGAAAACCAATTACTAATACTTCTCAAACTGTTGCATGAAAGCAAACGATAAAGAACATTACCAGAGTCATTCTAGAAGTTAACACTCCCTGATACCAAAGCCAGACAGACTTAACAAGGAAAGAAAACTATAGGCCTTCAGGAACACAGACACAAAAGTCCTCAATAAAATACTTGTGAATAGAGTTCCACAGATCATTACAAGTATCATATACCATGACCAGTTTGGCTTCACCCCAGGGAGGTACAACATACATAAATTGGATATAGAGTTAGCTTTTTTTGAGACAGTGTCTTGTTTTGTATATAAGTTAGATATACAGCATGTAAATAAAAGCAAGGATGACTATCGTATGATCATCTCAATAGATAGAGAAAAACCCTTGGAAAAATCCAACATCTATTCATGATAAAAACTCTGATGAAAACAGGAATCAAAAGATCTTATCTCAAACTGACAGAAGACTTTCAAATCAAACCTATTGCCAAAATTATGTTAAATGAGAAAAATTGAAGGCATTTCCCATAAGTCAGGAAGATGACAAGGCTGTCCACACTTACAACTTCTATTCATCATGGTGCTTGAACCTGTAGCCCAGAGCCATCAGGTAAGAGAATAAAATAGAATGTGTATTAGAAAGGAAAAAGTTAAGCAATCCTTATTAGCAGATGACATGAATCTCTAGGTAAAAGTCTCCAAATTCTCCCCTAGAAAACTCTTAAACCTAAAGATCAAAGCCAGACAAGTTGCAGGATGCAAAATTAATATAACAATCAATAGTATGTCTCTATAAAAACAATGTACTCACTCTGAAAGAGCTGAGAATAATAATCCCATTTGTAATAGCTCCTCAAAAAATTAAATGTCTAAATATCTTTTCAATAAATGGTGGTGAGAAAACTGGTTATCCATATGCAAAATGTACTTATTAACCAAGGAAGTGAAAGACACGTATATTGAAAACTATATTATGGCAAAAAAAGAAATTGAAGACATTGAAATATGGAAAAACATTCCCTGTTCCTGGATAGGCAGAATTAATTTTGTGAAAACAGTCATACTGTCAAAATTGATATAGAAATTCAATACGTTTTCTATCATAAAACCAACAACATTTGTTATACAACTCAAAAAAATGTTAAAAGTTACATGGAACCAAAAGAGAACCAGAATAGCCAAATCAATCATGAAAAAACAGCCAAAAGCTGATGGCTTCATGACGCTGAGTATCAAGCTATATTAACTAACAACACCGATAAAGAATCATTGTATCAGCACAAAAACAAACAGGTCGACCAATGGAATGGAACTGAGAACACAACGACAACCTCAAGAACTGTCACCTATCTGATCTTCAACAAAGGGCCAAAAGTGCACACTGGAGAAAAGACAGTCTTTTCAATAAATGGTGAGAAAAGTGGTTATCCATATGTACAAGAATGAATCTAGACTCATACCTATCACTATAGACTAAAATCAAAACCAAATCAATGTGGACCAAAGACCTAGATATTAAGGTGGAAACCTGAGCCTCTCAGAGGACAAAATATGTAAAACTCTTAAATATATAAGTGTGGGTAAAGGTTTTCTAGGTAGAACACCTAGTGCAAAATAAATAACTTCCAGAATTAACAACAGGACTATATTAAATTAAAAAAAAAACTTCTGAATGGTAAAGGAAACAACAGAGGAGAGAATCAAGAGAAGAGGGGAAAAGTTACTATTTATACCTTTGACAGAGAACTAATAACTAGAATACACAAAGAACTGAAATATAAATATATATATATATATATATATATATATATATATATATATATATATATATATATATATATATATAAAAATCAAAGACCCAACTAAGCAAAATGGGCAACTGAAATGAATAGACAATTCTCAGAACTGGTACCAATGGCCAGTAAATACCTGAAAAAAATGTTTAACATCCTTAGGTATTTGATAAATGAAAGTCAAAACAACACTGATCTAGAATCTTATCTCAGTGAGAATGGATTGTATTAAGAACTCAGGAAGTAGTAGGTGATGGAGACAATATGAGAATAAAGGAATACTGTTAACACATTTGGCAGTACTGTGAATTGGTGCAATCACTATGGAAAGTACCATGGAGATTCCTCAAAAAATTGAATATAGATTTGCCATTTGACCCAGTGATATCTAGTCTGGGTATCTTTCCAAAAGAGTTAAAAGCATCTCATAGCAGAGATACATGAATAGCCATGTTTATAGCAGCTCAACTGATAATAGCTAAATCGTGGAAGATGCCAAAAAATCCAATCAACAGACCAATGAATAAAGAAAATGTGGTATGTATAAGCTGGAGTACTACCCTGCCAGGAAGACAGGTAGGTAAATGGATACAACTTGAGACTGTTATGCTGAGTGAAGTGAATCAGACTTGGAGGATTAAACATCACAGTCTCTCTAGTATGAGAAGTTCAGAGTATAAATAAATAAAAGAGTGAATGGATGAGATGTTGGGAATCAGGGAAGGGTGGGAGGGAGAGAGGGGGTGGGACAATGTGAAGCTGATGTGATGTGTAGGTGAACCAAACTTTCAAGTTTAATATAGCCACTGTGTAGCCCAAATACTAATAAAAACAGAAGGAAAAAGTGAAAGCTCCCATGTACAGAAGCCCTATAGCTATGCTCTTTGGGGAGCATCCCATTGTCTACTGTGGTGATCATACTTGCCTGAGTTGGCCTTTCTGGAACCTCTACATTCCAATAAAGAATCTCTGGCCACCCTCCGCTTGCTCATAGCACCCTGGATACTTTTGTTCGTTGAATATTTCAATTTCATTTCTTCTTCATGGCTTATTTGTTTCTTCAGGCTGCTAGCCCATATTCATGCTTTTGCATGTGTGTGGTACTGGGGATTGCAACCAGGGCCTTTACAACCCGTTTTTTGGTTTTGATTTTGATATAAGGTCTCACTAAGTTGTTAAATTGCTCTGATTGAGCTTGAGCTTGAAAACCTCCTGCTCAGCGTCTCAGAACATTGTGGTTACAGGCCCGAACCACCAGGCCCCCGTATGCTTTCCTTATGACAAAGTACCATTGACAATTAGGTCTCCTCTCCTAAGAAACCATGTTGACTTTTCTTATAAGACTTGTACCATAAATACCCTTAGTCACTATCAAGGGATTTTTCACTCTTTAATTCCAATATTCATCAAAATTGCAAGTAGATATGCATCTACCTGTTTCAGTTAAGCCTTTGGTTTAGACTGCAGAATTTTTGTCTAATTACTGTACTTTTTCTTCTTGGTACTAGGGATTGAATCCAGGGCCTTTACACTGAGTTACATAGCCAGCTCAGTTTCTTAGATTTAGTTTTATAATAGGGTCTTGCTTAGTCGCCAAAGTTACCTAGACCAGGTTTGAACTCGTGGTCCTGTTGCCTGAGCCCTCCAAAATGTTGGGATTTCAGGCCTGTGCCACTGGGCCTGTCATCCATATACATCTTAAGTCGGTGTCCTAACATAAATCTGGCACATCTTACTTATTGTTTGCCAAAAAAATAAATCAGCTATGACTTTCTAAATAGCTTTTGTTCATGTTATTCTTTCAGGAGAAAAACATTAAGAAAAATGAAGCTTAGTGAATAGTTTTTCCTTGAGTGAGCACCAAACAGAAATACTTGGGATTATTTTTCCTAAATTTTGCATGTTATAGTCAATTTAAGATAGGCAGATCCTTATTAGCTGAAATTCCATACCCAAGCACAGTAATTTATATTCCATTCTTTTGTTCTGTATTTTGATCCGTGACAGTTTCAGATACATGAAAATGAAATTAATAGAAAGAAAGGAGCTAGAGAGAAAATGCAGAATCATATTTCCTCACCAGTCAGCCATTCGTAGATGCCTTTAAAATGAACTGTTTTCCAAATTTCTTCATTTAAAACATACAAGACATCAGTTAACCTCAAATTTTCTAAAGAAATTCGCTTTACAAATGTATACTGATATTTATGGTAAACTGATACTGGTACACATGTGTCCTAATACTTTATGATTTGAGAATTATATCTCCTCATGGGCAACCAAAAGCATGTTTATGTATCATATTTGCATGAAGTGCCAGGTGAACACAACTGAAAGTATAATAATATCAGAAATTTTGCTGAAGTGCATTTGGCCTTGGCTGTTTACTCTGCCACTTGATGGCTGTGCAGTCTTCAGCAAGTTTTCAATATCTGTGTTGACCTTCAGGCTCCTAGGATGTAAAAGGCAAAAGTTTTCATGTGCCTTACCAGAGCTTTTGTGGAGCTTAGACACAAGATAACACAAAAACATCCAGGCCAATATCTGATGAACAATAGCGTGTGTTTAATAAAGGCTAATTCAATTTAAATCTAAATCTCTTCCTACTTTCCGGTTTTAATTGATCCCTCTGCATAAAACCATCCCAGTTTCTCAGTAAATTCACTCACGTGTTTGGATTCCTTTGTGTCTCTAAATTCACAATTGGATAGCTCAGACCATAGCGTATTGCAAAAGACAGATTTGCCAATCAGATTATAGACCAATGAAAATATAGGTCAACGATTACAAAAACAAAAGAATGATTATGCCTGGCAATAGTTTGGATTATGTAGCCTCAGCCTTGCTTGCTGTGTTTTCCCTGGTGTCTGAGTCGCTTTTCTGTTGCTGAGACGTGATGCCTCATTGGAGGAGGAAAGGCTTATTTTATTTCACGTTCCAGAGGTCTCAGTCCACGCAAGGTCATCTGGCAATGGCCGTTTGATGAACGGATCTGGTGGAGAACAGGTGCTCCCAACAGCAGCACAACAGGAATAGAGGGAGTTGGGAAGAGGCCCAGGCAAGAATACATCCTTGTAAGCCATACCCTTAGCGACCCACTCCACCATCAGCAATCCACCCCTCCCAAGCAGGCCCTACCCTTCAACAGCATGGGGTATCAACAGTTAAACCACTAATGTGATCAGCTGCCACAATCTAACTAACTTTCAAATACATGAGGCTTTGGGGGACATTCCCAATCCAAATTGTAACACCTGGCATCAGATTGTTCCCATGTGAAAGCCTCTAAGTGTGCAGGGTGGCCTGAGTCATTCTCTTTGTTTACTAAATGATCCACCCAGTCCACTGTGGATATTCACGCTAATGATATTCTTTCACAATGCATTTAATACACCTGGTAAGTAGAAGAAGAAGAAACCTGATCTCCCTCTTGGGTATCATTGAATAAACAGAGGGTTTTATCATGCACTGTGTCATTTGAAAACAAGGGTTTCCATCAGGGGCAATGTCACCACCAGGAGATATAAATTTCTCAGGCATTACAATGCTTTGAGGTGCCTAAATTAGGGCCACAGTACAGAAGATATACAGTGCATTATGTATTAAAATTTTTGGAAGCAAATAGAAAAAATAGGCTCTTGGGATATAGTAATATTTTAAAAGTCTGAGAAAGAAACATTGTCTTAGATGAAACTCTGTTCCCTTCGTGAAATTCTCTTCCTTAAAGAGTCTGTGTGCAGAGCATACCTGTTACAGAGAATAGAAAGCAATCAAACCTACTCGTTTTGGCTCTGCTCCCTTTTGAGCATAATCATTGGAGTTAGAAGTCTGTGAACTTCCACCTGTGTAACCTTAGACACCTACCTTCATTTAATCTCTGTAAAACTAGAACACTTACTCCAATTTTGCAAGGCCAAGAAAGAGATTACAGGTGACAGTTCCCCAAGCCTGGCTTGTGATAGACATTAAGCAAATGATGGCCATGATTATTTCCATGATTGTTGTACGTAGGCCATGACAGGATGATCATCAGCCCTGTGGCAGGGGGTAATCTCAGGCAATGAAACATACGGGGAAAATGCTAGGACCCTGGGCCTGCCTAGCTTCGTTCATCTTTTCCCCTGTAATACAGTGTTAGCATAACTCTACCGCCTTAGGTCACGGAATTACTTCATTACTCACAAGTGATTATATTTTATCACTTTTCTCCTTTGGGCATATACTCTTGCCATTGTGTTGGTTTTATAATCGTGGTGTTGCTGGGTATTGCATGAGAAAATTATTCAAAGGGCTTGCTCCTACCAAATGCTGTAGCAAACCAGCATCTCAGCCAGAGAAAAGGCCTCAAAGTAACGAGGAGGTTGTTGTTTGCACTTCCCGTGTAGTCACCTGGGGACTGGAGCAGCATGAGACTCCCAGACATCTCCTACGGGATGATTTATAGAGGACACGTGTAGCATAGCAAAGGGACTCATTTCATGCTTAAAAGGTTAATTCTTAATTCGATTTGTTTTGGTTCTGGAGATTCAGTGGAAGACGAGAAAGGCAAAGAGGAATTACAGGCACTGTGCTCTTCACAGAGAATAGTGGGCGGGTATAAAGAAACACGCGGAAGGAGTGGCTTGGTGTTCCTGTGAATTCATCCAATTAGGTTCTCCGGAACCCCCTACCAAAGGTTTCACTTTCCCATGTCTTCTCTGTTCCGGTACAGGCTGTCCCTCCTTTCCATTGCCTTTGCTTTTAAAATACATCCACTCCTACAGGTGCGTTTTGTATATGAGTGAAAAAATGAACAAGGCAGGAAATGGAAATCTGGAAGGATTATATATGTATATATATATATACATATATATATATATAATACACATATATAATCTTCCATTATGCAGTATCTTCCTTTTGATATATGTATATACATATACATATATATGTGCATATTTATGTGTGTACACTTATAGATACACATATACATATATATACACACACATATATATGCATACTCTTATATATACACATATACATACTCACACACACACACACACACACACACACACACACACACACACACATATATATATATATATATATATATATATATATATATATATCAAAAAGAATATACTCCCTAATAAAAATTAGGTACAATTTAAATATATGTGTATGTGTCTATGTGTGTGTGTGTGTGTGTGTGTGTCTGTGTGTTTTTGAGACTCAACTAAATCTGATGAGTACAAACATCCTTGAGAAAAGGTGAGCAAAAATATCTTTGGTGATATTTAGGATATTTGAGGTACTTTAGAGTGATTTGAAAAGAAAAAATTAAATGGACACGATACTGCAATCACCAATAATAGCTCATTTGTGTGTTCACCTCCTGGTTTAGGGGTGACTAAGCCCCTGGAGGTTTTGATTGTAGAATGAACACTTTTCTCCTCTAAAAGGACAGAGGTTAGATGATAGATTTCCACAGAAACATGGTAATAACCTTGCAGCTCTAAAAACTAATTTTTTTTTTGAGACAGAGTCTTGCTCTGTAGTCCAGGCTGGTCCTGAACTAATTATGTTGCCCAGTTTAAAAATCTTTTTAACTCTTGATTGTCAACATTTTCTCAATAAGTGCATTTATGCCTCTGGGAGCCCTAAGAAAGACAATAGGACATATGTATAGGCACATGCTTTTAAGGTGGGAGGAGAAAGAAGAATCTTGCCTAATTGAAAGTGCCACAGAAATTCGCTTTATAAGCCTAATAGAACTTTCTGGCTCGGGTTTAAGCCCATGTATTGGTACATCTTTCTTCCCTCATCATAAATCTTAGCAAAAAGACCACTGAGAAAAGGAATGCAGAAAGGTTGGGCACCATACTCGAAGGCTTGCCATCAAATACACTTGAAAAACAAGAAAAAGAGGTTCACTTAAAAATTTACTTTCCACCATCTACAAAACTGAAGATTTCAAAAGTCTAGCTCTTCCCCTGCCCTTCTTACGTCCTTTAGCTGTTGCTCTAGTAAGGAATGGCAACAGGCTGTCTATAGCCAGCTCTGGTCTGGAGCCAGGCTGTCAGAGGTGAGGGGTGTGGGAAAGGCCAGAGGCCACCATAGGTAACCTCTAAGGCACACAGAGAGTTCAGAGCTCCTAAAGTGTGACCCCCAATGTGGTCATCGTGAGAGATTGCGTCAAGGGTGGGCCTGTCCTCCCATTTACACTGTACCCCCCCCCCCCCCAGATGCTTTCACTAGCTAACAAATCGAGACTTTTAAAACACACACCATTATTTGCCTTTTATTTCAGACCTTCCCAATGGCTGACAGGTTCTTTATAGTTTCTTGATATACACATAGCTCTTATACTCATACTTTTAAAAATCAAGCCTGAGTCCTACTTATATTACTTTCCAGTGTAGGGTCCTTGGCAATCGTTTTACCTTGGTATGTCTTATTTTTGTCTTTCATAAAATAATAATGATGAAACTGACTTTCAGGAATTGTAGAATTAGATAATGCATCACGTGTTTAAGGTTGGTATGGCAATACTCTATCATCATTAATATTTATGTTATTAATAATATTTCTGAATAATTTTGTTAGTATAAATTTTACCATATAATTATCTTGCATACAAGTCTAAATTCATGCAAATATGTTTATTTAGAACCCGTTTAAAAATGTTATTCAAGTACCAATCATTCAGGATGTACCTACCATGCAAACTACTCTGAAACGTCAGAGACAAGTAGAAGCTAGAAACTACGTGTGGGCCATCCACTTCAGTTGAACATAGTATGCAAGGCTGTTTCTTCACCACTACAGTTACTTTACATGCCTATGTGTCTTCTCCGAGTGGGAAATTTTATCATGTCTGTGTCTCGGTTACAATACTCAAAATAACCATCTGTCCATCTACTCTGAACTCTGAATTGTTTGCTTGGTCATGCCTGAGTCCATCACACCTTCCTTCTTCCACTAGCCTCTTCTTTCCCCAGTCCTCCTCTGGTGCCCTTAGTACAGCTCCTAGGGGGAGCCTTTAAAGTTTACAGGGGATTCTGTTTACCTTGCCACTTTCATTAAGTTACCCTTTCTGCACTAAACTGGGGGTAGGCTAGAGCTACCTCAACTGGATCCTGAGCATAGAGTGCCTCCAGCTCAGCTTCAAGAGGAAGCTCACAGAGGAAAGGGGTATTTGCCAGGCACTCTTCATATCCACCAGAGGCAAAAGCCATATAACTTTTGATGCTGCCTCTATAAAAAGTATTCCAGATATCTTCTATCACAACTGAATTACAAACTCTTTCTTGAGGCATCTGAGAACTCTAAAGGGCCACCTCTCTTTCAACAGCTCTCTAGACAATTTCTTTGTCACTTCCTTATGTGTACACGCTGCTTTAGACACTTCAAACCACCTGTCCTGCACAGACATGTGCCCCCACAGCTCTCTAGATTGGTATATCTTTAAGTTCACAACTCACTTTCCTGAATCTATCTCATGAATCCATTCTGAATATTCTATTCAGGTGCCTTGTCTTTGCAGAATCTGTGCTGTTGTCGCAGAAAGAATTAAGATTCTGCCCTTTCTCCTTCCTTCTTTGCCTTGGAAGCACCACACCCCTTATCTGTTGTTACACAGTTGTCTGACTATTTGTGTCTCCCATGAAACATGGTGTTAATACAAGGGTTCAAAGTTTAGTATTTGTTTTGGTTCATTATACGGAGTACTTTCAAGATTCCCTGATGATTATACCTTGTTGATGTTGTAAATAATTCTGACTTCTCCAGCATTAGCAACTTGGCTAAATACGTATGAGTGATGCCAACCAAACGAGGGAAACAGGCGGGTAACGCATCCATACAAGACAAATGACTGGAACAAAAAGCTAGGAAGGACATTCTGGTAGATTGAATTTACCTTTCTACCCTGCATCAACATAGCCAGACAGGAGGACAGTTTCAGCATTCCTTAGCTACAAGTGGCACCCACTTATACTTAATGTTTATGTTTTTACAGCCTAGAGTAGATGTGAAAAAGGGTAAAACCAACTAGCTGTTAGTCCTTCTACCGTTTTTAAGAGATATTTCTTAGGTTAACTAAAAATACTATGAAGAATTAAGCTTGAGAAGTGCAAAACTTGGTTGAGCTAATCTAAATTGGGTGGTAATTATTATTTCTCTTCTTGAGGTACACAAGGATGTTGGGGGAAATGTGGTTTGGCAAACACTTTGTTTTTCTATTAAACACTTGAGCATTTTCCTCTTTCCTCTCATTACGGCCTAACTGGTAGCAAGGTGGGAGCCCGACCTCAGCCTTGCAGTATTGGCTTCCTGGTAACATGGCAATCATACTACACCAGCTGGTCACCCACTGAATGGCTGTATAGTCACAGGTTTAGATTAAAAAGCAATGTTCACTGCAGAAGAATTCATACCAAGAAATGATCCTCCCTTCACCTTGTGACCTTTCAACATTGCATTGGTACACAGAGAATAATAAAGGGGTAGCCCATGCTTTGGCATTCATAATGTTTCAAATGCCAGGGCAGAAATTGGAGGTGAATAAGGTCATGTATGGTGATATATATATATATATATATATATATATATATATATGTGTGTGTGTGTGTGTGTGTGTGTGTGTGTGTGTGTGTAAATTTTCCATTGTTAAGTGTCATTCTTGGTTTTCAGGAGTGGGCATTTCAATATTGTGTTTGTGAATAGAGTAGGAATTGGGAAGATGTGAGGGCATTGGAAGGTGCTGATGAAGGTGTAACTCTGTGGAGTATTCTTTAAATAGTGTCCTTCATGAAAATAGAAACATGGATGACTATCCACGATGCCAAAGGCTCAGACTTGGCAGCAGAAAAATAGAATGTGAGTTTCAGCTTTCTAACCTCATTGGTACACAACCTTGAGAAAGCCACTTAACTTTTCAGATATTCAGTACTTCCCATCTATAAAATGGAAACTAAACCACCCATGTCTTTCTCACAAGGCACTGTGGAAAATGACTAAGAATGTACGTATTTTTAGTAAATTGAAACTTCAAAGATTTGTGCAGGTTTCTTGTGATCCTTCAATGCAATGTCTCACCACTGACTTGTACTTGACTGCCAGACCTGGAGGAACCCTCAGAGATGATCTAACCACTTATTTTTTATATCTAAGTAATCTTCTCAAAGTTTTATATATTAATCAGAGAGGGTTTTGGAAGGTAACTGGGCCATAGGATCACTTTGTTCAACAATGGATTAGTAGTTGAATGTGAGTTGAAAGGTGGGGCGTTCTTACAAGAGGTGGGACACAGAGGGAATGACCTGGGAGAATGCCCTCCCATCGATGGATCTTCTCATCTTCCCTCCCAGCCGTTTGCTTCCTGGACACCAATGGCTGAGCTGCTTAGCTCCTCCAGTCCCATCGGCCTTGCTAATTCTGCCTTGGAGCCATCTGACCATAGACTGAAATCACCGAAACCATGAGTCAAAATAAATTCCCCCTCTCTAATATGTATGAGCAAATTCTTTTGTTCCAAGCACTAGGAAATATGACTAATTCACCCTTTCACATGTGCAATGCATGGTCCTTCCTCTAGAAATGTAATCAATGGCTATCAAACTCTGCAGAGGCTCTGATATTGATTAATCACTTCCTTGTGAGATAGATCTGCCGTTGATAGACACCTTTGACTATTACAAGGTGGTTCATTGCCGGTTAACTTAAGAAATTTTTCCACTTCCTTACAGTTATTATGCACTAAGAAAGGAATCTGCTAAGTTTAAAGTATAATCTGATTAAGTTCTCTAAACAATACTCACGGAGCACATCACTTACACACTTTCATGTATGATAAAACTGAAATTTGAACACTTACAATCATTCAACAAAATTTGTATATTAGTGAGTTTTAAGAGTTGGTTGTGGGCAAGTTTTTGTTTTTGTTTTTTTTTTTTTATGTTGTGACACCCCCCCTTCCCCTCTAGAGAAAAGGAGTAAAAGACAGGAAGAATGAAGCAGTTTTAATGAAATGTAAGAATGTGTGATTGATCGTTCCTTTCTTCTCCCTGTCATCTCGCTTGCAAATGTATCAAGACTTCTTTTTCCCTGTAAGCTAAGAAAAAACTATTACCCAATAATCACAGAGGGATGTCTAAGAGTATTAATGAGCTAATATTTATAAGGAGCATTATGATTCTTTAATAAAAGCGTACCCTCACTGAAAATCAAGTATTTTACTGCTTGAACGGTAAAGCGGAAAGCTCAACAGTAAGAACATAGCCTGGTACTACATTTGGTTTTAATGATAGTATTGTATTGGGTTAGCTGAGAACACGGCACCCACAGGAACAAAATCGAAGCAATTAGTTAACATAGATCTTTGGGAAACTGAAATAATAAAAGTACAGGATGCTCCCGGTGATTTGTGTGGTTCGTGGTTCTGCAGAGCCCTAAACCATAATCTTTTTCCCAAATCTGTCAATATCTCAAGTTGTATATTAGCCAGGGAATTGGGAGAAGAACACATGTAAACGTATGTGCAGTTTGACCTTTCACTGACAAAGTAGACCTACTGCTTCTGCCCTCCTCTGGCTCCCCCAGCTTCCTGCTGGCCTTTGAAGATGTCACGAGGCCAGCCCATTATAGTCACATAGCAGTA
Organism: Ctenodactylus gundi; assembly: GCA_004027205.1. Classification (NCBI taxonomy): domain Eukaryota; kingdom Metazoa; phylum Chordata; class Mammalia; order Rodentia; family Ctenodactylidae; genus Ctenodactylus; species Ctenodactylus gundi. The sequence goes on from PVKB01000045.1 coordinate 1,073,402, forward strand.
GGCTAAAAAAAAGTGTGGCTAACTGGGACACGATCTATATTCAAGAACTGGGCTTCCAGTTCATGTCAAGCTGAGATTAGACTATCCTCTAACTTTTAACGTCTCTGGATGGAAAGGACCACAGTGTCTCCTTTACACCTGTTATAGCCTTAAAAATCAGAACTCCTATCTCTCACAACAGTGGCAAAATATAAATTAAGGAGATTGGCCAACATGTAGTTTGCCATGATTCCTGCTGTATTTCTGTTCAATTATCTCTCAAATTGAACATAGAAAATTCATTCCAAAGCTATTATCTTCACTGCTTCAGAAACAGTCAGAATTAAGAAGTTATCTAATTGAGTTAGGAACCACCAAGGTAATTCAGGTTTCATATCCAGGTCTGGCTTTTCTATTTCAGTTTCCCCTCAAATTCTCTGGAATGTTCAGGGCACGACCAGCATAGAAATAAAAATAAAATTAAATCAACTAGAGGTTATATAAGAAGTGGTTCTGACAATGAAATTTAAAAGTCAAAGATATTTAAAAAGAGTATAACAAGTGTATAAAACACCTTATTTCCCATGCCTCTCTAATTTTAGACTTCTCACTATTACCTACAATTCTAGATACCAAGAATTATATTAAAATAAGGCAAAATAAAAAATGACATGAAAAATTAATAGCAGTAGGAAGCACACACCTCTTTTTCTAATTAGAATTAAGAATTTTCCTAAGCTTGTATGAGGTGCCTAGCAAAAAGCAGAAACCACAAACATGTAGATTTATAGGGACACGTGTGAGACTACAATCAAATTGTTACAAAGAGGGATGTTACTCAATTTGGAATACTTTATTTATGAGAGCAATTAAAGTAAATATGGCAATGTTAGCATTCGTTAATTCTGCGTGGTGTTGGAAGGTTGCGATACAAACTCGGCAGTAGCGCCAACATAAGTGAATATACAGAACTATTGGAAGTTAGGATGAAATACTAACTTTGAGAGCTCATTCTACTCATCCTCCTCCTCCTAATTTCTCTATCACAGTGAGACTTATCAGTACATAACATCTAGGTATTTCAAGCCAATACAACAGCTGATTATAAAACAAGTCATATACTTTGCCTTCCCTTGATTTTTCACAAGCCTGCATCTGTCATGTTATTCAAATGCTCCCTTGGCACTGATCTTTCTGAGAACTTAACACCTTCACAATGTAGCATCTCCGACCTATTTCTTCTACAAGGTCATTCTGGAAAGGGCCACAGCTTTTTCAATAATTCCTACCATAAAAGATCATCAAACCTATCAGTCTTCTTGTCACCCCAGTATTTTTTCTCTCTTCCGGTTACATTATTTACAGTGTCTCCGTAAGACAGTGTACAGCAAGCTATGGTTCAACAAGAAAAAAGAAAGAGTAATCCTATGTGTATACTTCTGTACTTGAAAGGAAGGGAACAGAATTCCATTCCTGAGTCATTCACGGCTTTGCTGGGTCCTTTGGGCAAGTCTGACCTATTTAGGCTGTAATTTTATCATCTGTTTTAATGAAAATGCTGGAAAAAAAAGTTTTGCAATTCTGATATTATTTGACTTCCAAGAGCTCAAAATTACAACTAGTCAAACAGTTGAAAACTAACCTCAGTTTCTAAAACAAGTTGGACCTCAGAAAGCCTTGTTTTTGAAGGTTTGGTCTGGTTTTCTGAACCAAACAAAACAAATTGATTTACTAAATTTAACTACATTGTCAATTTCACAAAGGTTTCAAATGGCTAGAGATTGTGCTCTATTTATTTTCTACTTCCCCACAAGAAACCAGTCAAATTGTTATACAGTAGGTATTCATTTTTAAAGAAAAATCTTAATACATCACCCTAAAGTGTACAAAACATGTTGATCGACAATATTTATCTAAATTTACCTTTCCTGTGCATGACCTGAACTATGAAATTATTGATGGCCTATTGTCTAATTGTCTCCATTTGATTGTTTCACAGCTTGATTGCAAAAATTAAACCTGGATATTGATAACCACATTCTTGTAACTGCTGGCTACCAAGTTCATACACTTCCAATAGCTAGGGGATCTCCAGGTTGGACAGATTTGGTATGGGCACCATGTTGACACTCTAAGTGACTTCTGGATTCTCATATCTTCATTATAATGCTAAAAAGTCACACTATCACCATGCATGATCTGACTTTAGCCAACTGAGAGAAAAATGAGGTAGTGACCTGATTCCTGGAAATTACTTTCACTCTCAGTGAAAATCTCTAAGAACATCACGAGTCCTCCCTCTCCTCAAAGTCCAATCCTAATAACAATTTATACCAAAGTCCTCTCAAAGGAAGCACCAGTGCTCATTCATGCTTGTTGGCCACTGAGAAAAATTTCCTACCCATCCTCTGACCATTCTGGTCATTTGTGGACACTATCACATAAGAAAAAGACCTACAAATTCATGAATACTCCAGTATCTCTACGAAGTAGAAAAAATATTATTTTTTAATATTTAAGGAAGAGTTCTCAAAAAGTCATAAACTGCTGGAAATCTCATGATTATAAATAGCATCGCCAGGTTTGCATCTGGAGTTTTGTTTTTATTGGACAAATGGATGAACAGAAGGATGGATGGATGATTGAAGGAAAACACTGTGAGAACTGAAGTTTTCCTACTGGTTTGCAAAGGCCATTATTTATTATATGAAGCATTAGGACACACAAGGCTCAGATAATCCTCAACATGTCACTTAAACATGGGTTAGCTTTAAAATTAATAGCTTCTAGACTAAGCTAGAGAAGTCAAAGGCAATAATGGAGACGCTAAAAAAATTATCATCACTTTAGCATCAGAATTACCAGATTTTATCAGAATACTTTTATCCAAATACTTTAATACAGATTGTCAGAAGAAATAAGGCTTTTACTTTGTCTCTAGGATATAGTTCTCATTTTAAAGAATAATGGATATATTGGTCTCAACATCAAACCCTTAGTCTTTGTGAACATTATCTGTACTGTAATTTAATTTGAAAAGAAAATACATTGCATCTGTTATTGTTTTAAATTTCAATTTCTCCTGTGTTACTTTTCCTAAATAGTCAGGACTGTCAGGTCTATTCAAGTATTTCCAATCTTAGGTGAATGTTTTCAGGACGTGTTTACTAAGTATATGTTCTATATCTAGACATCCTCAAGGTGCATAGTATCCCTGGACAAAATTAATTCTGAAAGTAAAATCAAATGGCAACTTCTTATTTAGCAAAAACAACAATTCTAACATTGTTATGCAATGCCCAAATTAATGCTTTGAAATCAAAAATGGTATTTTCATCCCAAATGAATTCCAAGTACTGCAAATATCAAAAATATGAAAAATTATTTGCTTCATCTTTCAACCAATTAATACATGCCATGGAATCTTTCCAAAGTAGACATTTTCTAAAATCCACGTTAGTTCCAATAGTGTATATAATATAATGTATAACACATCAAAGATGGATTTTAAAGGAACTTGAGATCTATCTATTCTAGAACAGTTAAACTTGAACATCTTTTTGCCTCTCTCTCTCTCTCTCTCTCTCTCTCTCTCTCTCTCTCTCTCTCTCTCTGTGTGTGTGTGTGTGTGTGTGTGTGTGTGTGTGTGTGTGTGTGTGTGGTTCTGAGGATCAAACTCTGTGCCGCATACCTGCTTCTTAAGGATGTTACCACTAAGCCACCCCTACCACCAGTTCCTCCCTTGTCTCTCCATGCACCAATCCACAGCTCTTCAACTAATGATCACCTCTATTTCCGTAGTAAAATTAAAGTCCTCTCGTTATTCTGTGAATGTCCAACTACTCTGAAGCACGGCCTTTTGTCCTTCAAATGATCACCTCTAATCCCACATAAGGATGTTGGAGTCCAGGCATTGTAGGTCCTTTGTGTATTTCACAGTATTTGTTCCCTGCTTGGCTCAGTGAATTTATCCAGACCCCCTGCACTCACAGTTGTTCACTCACAATCAAGGTCAGCCTTTCACAGCCCTGTCGCTATTGCCACGTCCCTCTTCTCCGTGTTCCTGGTCTGGGATTGTTTCCCACCCACATTGTACCAACAATTCAGGTATGCCTTTGACCTATTGCTCTTTATATTTGCAAAGTGATGCCAAACTGGCCCCACACTCCAATTTTTCTCCAACTTTTTCATCCTCTTTAAATTCCAAACAAAATTTAAGTGAATAATCTATTGTTTGACTTATTGTTTTTTTTTTTAATCACCTCAGAGATTTCTTTTTTGAGACAGTGTCTTGCTCTGTGGCCCAGGCTGGTCCTGAACTCACTATGGAGCCCAGGCTGGCCTTGGACTCACAGCAATCCGCCAGCCTCAGCCTCCCAAGTGCTAGGCTTACAGGCCTGTGCCACCATGTCAGGCTTATGTGGTGCCAGGGAATCTAACTCGGGTACTTAGTGTTTGACTTAGCGCTTACCTAGCAAGTGCTTTAACCACTGAGCCGTTCCTCCAGCATCATCCCACCAATGTTAACAATTTGTTTTTCCAGTCAGAATGGCATTTGTAAGGACTACCAGCAATACTGTTTGATAATGCGTAAAGCTTGCATAAAAGCATCAGTGACAGTACTATACTTTTTAATAGAAAGATCTAGAAAAGTTAAGTCGAATGTGCTGGTACCAAGTCATGGTTTAATTTCTATTTAACTTGTGGAGTTTCTACAGTCTCAATCTAAACAGACATTCTAAGTTCTAACTTTATAGAATCAATGTAAGTATAATTAGGAGAACAAAATTCATTCCAGATAGTTCATAAGAGAGAATTTAATCCTAGGAAGATGTCGTGATGAAAACGAAAGAGGTAAAAATGAACTAGAAAATAACGAAGGACACCAGGAATTAGAAAGAACAGAATAGATATTGTCATCTTTCAGATCCAAGAATGATGTTGTTACCCTGCCTGGGAGACCATAGCAGAAACGGCTCTTCGGATGCTGGGACCAAGGGAAAAATGTAGATGTAGGGAGAGAAAGAGCGAGGCACACACATTCTGCTGCCAGCCTTCCTATTGGCTTATGATATATGTACCAAAGTGCACATGCGAACTGCATACCTTGAAATCCAGTCATATATCCTCTGAAAAATGCTATCACACATCATAAATCTGAAAACTTTGGAGAATCTTACTATTTCACTCAAATAAGTCTACAAAGTATTTTTATGTGTACATGCATAACTCTTTACAATTCAGAAAGGTTTTCTGATATTCTCGATATTTTATTGAGCAAACAATTTTCAAGTTTGAAGTACAGGGATCAAATTTTAACTATGTATTATGCAGGAACTCAGAAAAAAACTGAATTAGATCCTTATATCCCACTGCCTCTTACCCACTCAGCCTCGTCGTGCATATGGATGCCCTGCATTCTCAGTGGGAATTGTCCTTGCTTATTTCTAAATTATATCATGTTCTGCTATTTTATTTCTTACTTCTCCATCAAGGAAACTGCTTCAGGAACATTCTTTCTTTGTTCTCTGTAGCAAAGGGGAGAGCAACTGAACTTCATGAAATGCAACCACTCTGTGTGATTTATCTCTAGTTCAGCATTTGATTTTGTGCCCCATGAACTACAAATGCAAGTGATGATATCATTTCTTAGACATTTAGAGTTTTCTGGCGCAACCCAAAGACAAATCACAGTGCTACTAGGAACTAGTAGCTCCTCTGCTAAAATTCACTCCTGAAATATATGAACCTCTAGTGAATTGCATTATTCAATATGTTTCTGCTATTACATACCAGGATATGGAAATGATATGAAAAACAATAGAGTTCTTGTTTCTCTTGAAGAAGCTTGTACTAAAGGCAAAACTCACATCTTCCTGTTCCCTCATTGAGTTACTGGCTGAACAGCTTTTCTTTTCATACTGCAGAGCTCAGCCAAGAATACTGTCATGGTTTGGATCATTAAACTGCAATAGGTGATAATAAAAACAGCACTTTAGACAAATGAAAGCCACAATACCTGTTATTACCAAATAGATGTTTCAGTTAGCTTTTCTGGTATTTCATACCGCAATGATAAGTGACATGGGACTGTCTGTTAGCAACAGCAATATAAGTATGAATCAGGGGAATCAGAAGGGATCACGGGTGATAAATCTGACTTCTTTAGCACAATTTCTGGTCAGGTGAATGAATACACAGCACATGGGTCATAAGCAAATCATTGAACTATAGTCAAAATTGTTTTGCATAAGGATGACATCTAAAATTTCTCCATCTTCAGCTTTATTCTCCAGAAACAACTTCAGACATGATTCTCTATTAACACACACACACACACACACACACACACACACACACACACACGTACACATGCTCAATGGCTTTTAAAATAGATTCATGGTAAATACTATGAAGTTCATTTGTTAACCAGTTCTGAAAATTTATTAAACCTATTTAATTATACTCAATGTTAAGCAATGACTCTCCAGTGTATCTGAACAAAGCTGGTCTACAGCCTCATCATTATCAAAAGAAAATAGCAAATATTTTTTTAATCAATACGACCCAGGCATGTTATTTGCCCATGTAATATCTGTTCTCAAAACAACACCATAAACTTTCATCTTTATTTTATATATAAGAAAAATGAAGAAAAAAAAAAGAATTAAGAAACTTGTTCAAAGTGGTAGTTCCAGGTAGGGTTCGCATGGATTCAATGAGAGACACTTCAGAGTTTCTGAGGGACAGTACCAAAGCACGGTTGCCATGGGTTACGTATTTGTAAGGTTGTGAGTATTTTGTTATAGTGTCTAATTGTTTTTGGGACCCAGAAACAAATAAATCTGGAGCGGGCAGGTAGTACAAAAATATCAGATTCTTTAGAAGAAATCAAGACACATTTCAAACGTGAGGATAAACATAGACTCAAAGTGAAAGTCTAGAGTTTTATATTCCATTCATCCAGGGGAAAAAGAAAAGCAGGGGTAGTGATGCTCTTTGCTGATAGAGTGGACTTTACGTCAAAACTGGCCAAAAAAGACCAAGAAGTTCACTTCATTCTTGTAAAGGGAACAGTCCAGCAAGAGGAGTTGATAATCAGTTACGCCCCAAATAATGGTGCAACCGATTACATAAAACACAAGCTACTGGACTTCCAATAGGAGTGGGGGAATTTAATACCACTCTCTCCCAAGAAGATAACTGAACTAGACACAGGATTAACAAGACATGGAAGATCTAAACTACACCATGGAAAAAATGGATCTGGCAAACATATACAAAGTTTTTAATCCAACAACAACAAAATACACATTCATCTCAGCTGCCCATAGAACATTCTACAAAACAGACCACATTATATGTCATAGAAAAAGTTAAAACAAATAGAAAAAAAAATTTGGATGTGACCCCATATACCATGTCAGGTCATAGTGGAATAAAACTATAAATCAAATACAACACAAACAAAAGATACAACTCAAACAAATAGAGGCTGAACAGCACTCTTAAGTAAACATTGAATTACAGAAGAAATCAAGGAAGAAATAAAAATGTTAAGAGGGACAAACGAGAATGGTTGCGCATCACAACACAACTTCCGGGACAAAAGAAAAGCAGTGTTAAGAGGGAAACTCATTTTCATAAATACATACATCAAAAGAACTGAGAAACCCAAATAAATAACCTAACTACAATACTCAGGGCCCTAGAAAAGCAAGAACAAGGCAACCCAAAAGCTAACAGAAGGAAAAGTTATAAAGATCAGAACAGAAATTAATGAAACTTATTTTTTTAAATACAAAAATAAATGAAATGAAAAGTTGTTTTTGGAGAGATAAATAAGATTGAAAAAACTCTTTCTAAACTCACAAAACAGGGAACAGAAAATCTACATCAATATAATTACTAATAAAAAAGGTGAAATTACAACAGGTAAGATGAAAATCCAAAGGATTATTAGAAATTACTTTAAAAATTTATACTGCAATAAATTCAAAAATCTAAAAGAAATGGACAAGTTCCTAAACACACATCAACCACATAAACTAAAATAACAAGAAATCAAATATCTGAATAGGCCAATATCCACCTATGAAATCTAGGAAGTAATAAAAACACTACCAACCAAGTACAGCCCAGAACATGACAGATTCTCAGTTGATTCCATAAAAATTTAGGAAAGATTTAATACCAATACCTGCCAAACTTTTTCAAGAAATTAGAAAGAAAGAAATTGCCAAAATCATTTCTTGAAGCAAGCATAACCTTAATTCCAAACCCAGACAAATATCCAACAAAAAAAAATAGAAAACTACACGCCAATATGAATACAGATGCAAAAAAAAACCTCAAGAAATTCTTGCCAACAGAATGCAGCAAATCATAAAGAAAAGTATAGACTATGACCAAGTAGGCTTCATTCCTGAGATGCAGAAATGGTTCAACATATGCAAATAAACAAATGCAATACACCACACTGACAGATGCAGAGATAAAAATAGTATGGCTATCTCAATACATGCACAAAAAGCATTTGACAAAATCAAATACCCACTCATAATAAAGACTGAAGAAAATAGAAATAGAAGAAACCTATCTCAACATGACGCAAGCTATTCACAACAATCCCTCAGCCAATCTAACCCTAAATGGAGAAAGACTGAAAGCATTCACACTAAATTCAGGAACAGGATAAGCATGCCCATTTTTTTCCTCTACTCTTCAACACAGTGCTTGCAGATTTAGCAAGAACCATCAGTCAAGAGCAAAGAACAAAAGGAATATGAATGAAACCGAAGAAGTAAAGATATCTCTATTTGCAGACAAACATGATATTCTACATAGAAGACCCAAAAAATCCAACCCAAAGACTCTATAAACTAATAAATAAATTCAACAAAGTAGTGTGTATCCACAAATCAACAGCATTCATATATACCAATAATGAAACCAATGAGAAAAAAAAAATCAACAGAACAAACCTGTTCACAATGGCAACAACAACAAAAAAGAAATGTATATGAATAAACCTCACCAACAAGTGAAATTTCTACCAAAAAAAAAAAAAAACTGCAAAGCCCTGCAGAAGGAGATTGAAAAGGATGTTGGAAAATGGAAAGACATCCTGTGTACCTGGATCAGAAGAATTATTATTGTCAAAATGTCCATACTTCTAAAACCACTATACAGATTCGATGCAATACCAATCAAAATACCAACTACATTCTTCACAGAACTACAAAAACAACTTTAAAGATTATATGGAACCAGAAAAGACCAAGAATTTGTAAATCATTTGTAAGTAACAAGGGCAAAGCCAGAGGAATCATAATCTCAGGCTTCAAGAAACAATAGTACAAAGCAACAGTGATTATGTTTACATGGTACTGCTATAAGAACAGACAAGAGGGCCAGCGGAACAGAATTAAGGATACTGAAACAAACACAAACACCCTTAGTCAACTGAACTTTGATAAACGTGCCAAAAAAAATCCGCTGGAGAAAAGACAGCATCTCAACAAATGGTGATTGGAAAACTGAATCTTCACATGAAGGATCACCACACACTACAATCAGATCAAAATGGATCAAAGAACTGGACATCAGATCAGAAACACTGGACCTACTGGAAGACAAAATAGAAGACATAGAGACAGGAAAGAATTTTCTGAACAGATTGTCAGTTGCACAAGAAAGTTTAGCAAGAATCAACAAATGGGTCTACATTAAACTAAAAAGCTTTTGCATAGCAGAAGAAACGATCAAAAGCATAAAGACACAAACCAAAGAGTGCAAAAAGATCTTCACCAGTAATATATCAAACAAAGGATTAATATGTAGAATATATAAAGAGCTCAAAAACATAAAACCCCTTGAAGCAAACAACCGCATCAAGAAGTGGGCAGCTGAAATGAAAAGAAGTTTCTCAGCAGAAGTACAAATGGCCAACAAGCACATGAAAAGGTGTTGTTCATCACTGGCCATCAGAGAAAATCAAATAAAAGCAATGTTGAGGTTTCACTTCACCCCCGTGAGAGAGACCTACATCAAGAACTCATAAAACAACAATTGTTGGCAAGGGTATAGAAATAAAGAATTCCACTGATGGTTGGAATGCAATCTGGTACAACCATTATGGAAAACAGTTTGGAGATACCTTAGATTTCTTAGAATAGAAATTCTATTTGATTCAGCTACTGCTCTACTGTGCATGCTCCCAAAAGAAATAAAGTCAACATACCAAAAAGATACATGCAAATCTATGTCTATAGCAGCACAATTCGTAATAGCCAATAGGAACACCTACCTGCTCATCGACAGAGGAATGGTTAAAGCAGATATAGTACCTAAACACAATGGAATGCTATACAGTAACAAAGAAAGACAGATATGAAGCATTTGAATGAAAATGGGGCCAACTTGAATCAATATTGTTCAGTGAAATGGACCAAACACAAAACACTGACTATAGGTGAGTGCCCATCTTATGAAATTCACAAAAATAATGGCATAAAAAAGGGCCCAACATGAATGACAGGGTAGAAAGAGGTGCAATAGCTAGCGTGGACAGGGGCAAGCCTCTGAAAAAGAGGTGGGCATGGGTGGTCATTGATTCCCCAAACACCATGTCTCCAGTATGTGGCAGAATTTGAAATTCTTGTGTATAAAAATTTAAAAATAAATAAAATGCTAGGATATTAGTCATCTAGAAAACAAACAAACAAACAAAAAAACCAAACAAATAAATAAACAAAAATGGAGCAGGAGGGCCAAAAAAGGGAAAGGAAGGGATTGTAATGTTAATCATATATATGTGTGTGTGTGTGTGTGTGTGTGTGCACAAAATACCCATGCTCAACTTAACCATTTTGTATTGCAGATATATACTAACAAAAAAGGAAAAATAAAATAAATACAATAAAGCAATACTTAAGGCAAGTTATATTAAGAACTTACTAAAATGGATATTAATGAATTTTTATTGACTACATAATCTTGCAATGAATTTATGAACTACAAAATTTAAATCTTAGTCACAATTAGCTTGACCTCCAATGTGTAATTCACACAGCTACACTATGCACTTGGCATAGTGTGAGGGGTATCTAACGGGTACACTATTAAATTGAAGACAGTCTCACAAAATCAAGAATTTTGCGGACTTCTCAAGATTGTATCATGAAAAATACTTAAGTAATGCTGAAGAGTTGCTTAGTCTAATGCTATAGTTTTAAACACAATTAAATTTCTTAATATTTTGGGATTGCCCCCAAATGCCCTTTCCTCTTTTGGGTCTCGTTCGTGGAACGTTTTGCTAGCTTATTGCTTCAAAACTACTTTCCAAACAATGTTTATCCATCTTCCAGTAAGCAATCGTTGTATGTTTCTTTGTCATTTCCCAATTTAAAATACTAGTTTTCTCATGTATTCAAAACAGCTTTCTCGTGGCTAGTTTACAGGTGTTTGTAAATTCTGCATTACATCACGTCACCGCACAGACGCCACCACCGGGGTTGTAAGGGCGACAGAGTCGCAGCTTCGTTATGTTGCTCATCCACCTGTTTCCAACAGTATTTAGCACAGTTCACAATAATAAGTACTTGTTTGATGATTTTTAAATAATTGTTAAATTGAATACTGCTGGTAAAAAAGATAAACTGTAGCAGAGTTTATTCTTAATGTGTAATTTCACCAGTACCTTGCAGAGTGAAATGAAAACCACATGTTTGCTTAAAACAAATTGAAATAATGTGACCCATTGATCATTTTAGCCATTCTACATTATATGTAAATATACCTGCAATGAAAGCAGCATCCCCTGTTGTCTCACTGTATCTGGTGTAAAGGAATCACCTAACTTCTGTGATTTTAAATTTGCCACACAAGGTTACATTATTACAAGAGTTTTGCATTTGTTTATAAAATTAGATGCAAAAATATGCTAATGTATCATTAAGGTTGAAATTATAATTACACAAGAGTCAGAAAGCTGTTAAAGTTCCCGAAGCAACCATAATTTTAAAAAATCAATGAAAAAATATATATTTTAAATTTGTTCTCCTGTGGTGTTAAAAGCCTAGATATAAAAGGAACTTGAGGGTAATACTTGAGAACAAGAAAGTGAGAGATGTAAGTGTGGAGAAATTTCACTATCTTAAATAATTAAAATCTTTTCTTAGAAAGAAAGTTATGTAGTTAATGAAAAATGCATTCCAACGTAAAATATTTTAAAATTTCAATAACATAAGGTATTAATAACTAAGGAACAGCTTTTAAAGATATATAATTTGATGTTTGCCAAGGAACCTCTAGCTAGAGAGTTGCTATAACCATACTACTAGAGAAAATTAATGTTTGTAATTAGACCAAGAATTTAATACCATAAATTCCAATGCAGCTATTCAATTTCAAACTCTTCAAGATCTGTGGCTCTCTTCAGGACTCACTAATTTACATTTGTATTTTCTTTGTTTTTGGGCTCATTATTTTGGTATTCTAGGAAATGTCTTGTTAACTCCTTTTAAAATGAGGCTTTGAATGGATCTAGTCTCAATAAACACACACACACACACACACACACACACACACACACACACACACACACACACACACACACACCCCTCATAGCAAAACGTGCTTGAGAATTCTTCAAAAGCTTTCAATGGCTGCTTTGGTTTGTTTAGGGCACATGATCCCACAGCGATGAAGTTAAAAATCTCCACTGGGGGAAGTAAGCACAATTATAATCTCATAAATCTCTATTTTTTCTTTGCTATTTTCATAATCACCACAGTTTTATTCCTTGGAGTTAAGGAAATAAATATGCTTTCTTTGTATTTTCCTCTTTATCTTTAAATCTCTATCCGTGAATCTATGCTTATTACTAAAAAGGAAATAGTAAGAAGCTACTAGAAAGGAAAATTGAGCTAAGTAATTGCAAAGAAAATGCACAATGATTTTGCACGTGTGTCACCGTCATTTGTGTCAGACCATGTTAACCCAAAGGATCCTTGATCCATGACATGCATGTGGCCCACTACATGGATGAGTGGGAAACACACGAAACAAACTCTACTACTCCAGTGTCAAATTCGAATTCACCATGTTGCATGCCTCAGTGACAGCAAGAGTGTCATGCGGCTTTTGAAACTTCACCAAGATCTGCCAATCAACTCCCAATGAGAAACCTACAAGGCAGGCAGCAGAAAACCTATGTATGCAAGCGAATGTGTAACAGCACACAGCGCCATTTGGCTTCTATAAGGATATTATCAGGCTGATTGGATTCCTAAGTAAGCCGGTCTCACGTAATCTTTAGTGAAAATAAGACAGAGAAAGAGACACAGTCACTCAAACATAGAGAAGAGGAAAACCGTAATAGAGTTAGTTACTTGCCTCAGGTGCATGACTTTTTCCAGGACAATAGTTTTTGTTTTTTTAAAAACCAGGAACAGCAACTTACCTAAAGGAAGAGTAAGAAAAATACATATTACTAAGCGAATTGCAAGAGCATCTTAAAGGAAACATAACAGAGACTGACGGGAAGAGTCAGGTCTCTACACATAAAAAACTTTCAACTGAATGTCCAAAGTGCTCCTACCAAAACCCTCCTTCTGCCTTCATCCTTGAAATGCTTCCTGCCCTCCAACCCCTGGCCTGCCTCCTCCTGGCGGTGCCCACATCGCCCTTATGTTTGTGGGCATCTCCTCTTCAGGCTGGGTTGGATTCACTATCCCCCAACTGTGTTTCCAAGAAATGACTGAATTTATTCAAAAATGAAGGGTAAGGAATTTGTGACTACATTTCAGACTTTACCTAGAATTCTTGATCAAGACTATTTATGAATTGAAGGAGATTGAATAATTGAACTTAAATCTGTTCCTGGCTTCAGAATTCTAACTTGATGAGCGAAGGTCACTAGAGTGGCCAGAAGAAATAATTTCTAAATAAAATTGTAGATTTGCCCACAGTAGGTTTCAATAAAATTTGGGAGGGGCAGATGGACTCATCTCATACAACACATTTTATTTTCTTCAAAAAATAGGCTTTTTTGTGCATTGGTAAGACTGGGTCAGGGCTTGTGATAGAGTTACTGAGTGTTATAAATGTGGATATATAGCATTGCCCTAAAATTTGTGAAAAACACAAGGGGTGGTACTGACAAAAGATGGGTTACTCGAGATGACTTGAGAAATGGTTGTCATTCCATAGATCATTTAAAAATTTCTGTTTAAAAGCTTTTTCTGCCTAGCACGCCTGTCATAGGGGATGCCTATCAGAACATGTAGGGGATCTGGGTGCTTATCGGATGAGTGACAGACTTAAGATTCCCATATACACACGGTGTGAGGAGCCCAGAAAGCCCTGGATTTCCCAGGACAGTACTCTGATGTTTGCAAAGCGCCTAGTACAACCCAATCTCCATTTCCTTGGGAACTAGCTTGGAAAATACTCCAGGTGTACAACCTTGATGTTCTTCCTGCTGGAAGCTGAAGTGCTCATTTTATGCATTGACTAATTTATGAGTTTAGTGAGAAATTCTTTGTAAAATAAATTCTAGGAAAGAGAGAGAACCTAGAAATGAATTCCCTCTGCACACCATGTGTGTATGGTCCCATTAGCGGTCGCGCAGTGGGCAATCGATTAGGGAGGAAAAAATGGCTTTTTTTATGGTAATGGATTTTGAGCCTCCTGGTGATAATTTATTTACTAGAAATTTTGCAGAGCTGGCTAGCACGCTGATGAAAACCTCCTGAACACGTTCATTTAAAAAGAGAGGGAAAAGTGGTTCGGCAGATTTTTGAGAAATATTGTTATTAAATCATTGGGAACATATTGATAAAATATGCCTGAAAGCTACAGTCCTGTAATTTATAATACAAATTACACTGCTATTGACAAATGGCAATTTAATCCTGCAATTAACTTTAACAATTTAAAATTCTCTGTTGCTTTCTCTTAAGAAAAACCTTGACAGACATTCAGTAACACCACACAAGGCTAGTCAGCAGCGCTGGCTTTCTTTAGAAGCATCCCCACCTCCTTTGTGCTGCTTTGAATAGTTATGCTATCCATCGGAGGAACTCGGAGTAAAATCAGAGGCTTTCCACTTGACTCCCAACCCTATAGAATTCTGAGATAAAAGAAACTTTCCTATCTCAAATTTCTTCCATACAGGAAGAGACAGAGGCAACTTGGCCCTCTTCAAAGAGGGAGGGGAAGGAGGGGGGAGGGACAGTAAGAGAGTGGGAAAGCCCTTGTGTCCTTGGAAGGATGCGTATGTACACAAAATGCTCAACTCCATGGTAAACCTTAAGTTTTGCACGTATACATATCAATTAAATAGGGGCAAAAGAATGCGAACTTCAGATTTAGGGTGACTTGTGTCTCTATTTCATTTCCATCAGGCCCCGCTCAGCAGCAGTGGGAAAACACAAGGCTTCGCTGGAACTTGTTTTGGGTACTTATTCCGTTATTCGTTTGTATATTTGCTTGATTCATTTGTGTGTCATGGTACTAGGCATCGAACCAGAGCCTTCACATTAGGCTGTATTCCCCAGCTCTTTTCATTTTTATGTATTTATTTTTCTATTTTGAGAGGATTTCTCATTACATAATTAAGTTGCGCATACTGGGCTGGAATTATCAATCCTTCTGCCTCAGTACTTCTGCTTTTTATTCTTAATGTGGATAAAATGTATTTGTGGAAATGGTGGTTAGCATATAACACACGTGTTTCATAGGCTTACTTCATATTCATTCTGTGCTGTGCTCTCCTTTTGCAAGCAATAAGATATCCCAGTTGGTGCTGGCATCTCTCTCTCTCTCTCTCTCTCTCTCTCTCTCTCTCTCTCTCTCTCTCTCTCTCTCTGGAGGCCAGGCTGACCTTCAACTCACAGCAATCCTCCTGCCCCAGCCTCCTGAGTACTGGGATTAGAGGCATGCACCACCACACCCAGCTATGTAGTACCGGGGAATTGAACATAGAGCCTTGCTAAGCTCTACTTTCTATTTGAGAAACAAAAAAACAAAGGCCTCTTTTTGACTCAGAATGTGAGATTGAAGTGTGCAGTAGCAGAAGGAAGCCAACTTCCATTTCTTCAAGCCCATCTGTATAATCTACTTCTTGATTCAGGAAATACATAATTAGTGGGCAGTGAGAAGAAATGGGAAATAGTTTATTCATGAAGATTCTTTTCTGGTTAATCCTGTTAGTGTCTGACTATGACATTTAAATTATAGCAATAGAACTGAGAGGGGGCAAAAGCATTTTCAACTTGAAGACCCAGGAATTTCATTCAAATTAATGCATAAACCTATCAAAAAGATAAGGAACAAAAGCAATTTTATACACATATGAGAGAAAGCAAATATGAACATATATGTACTTGACCACATATCCTTAACGTATTCAAACCAAAAACTCACTATATAGAAAAAATGCATGAATTAAATATTTATTTGGACTTAAAAAACAAGAAACTGAGAGAATACATAGAAAAATGTGTAGCATATAATACATATTGAATATTTTCAAAACATAATTTGATAAATATACAACCAATTAGTATATTTGCAAGTACATGCAGAATATTCATAAAAGTCTTCTCAGATATTCCACAAATATATAAATTAATGTTAAAGATTCAATACTATTCACCGTACGTACTTTAAAAAACATAATAAACTCAAGAAGACTGCCATAATTTGTCTGCAAATGATAAAGAAAAAGCTTTCTGCACAATTATTTTGCTAGACATAAATTTAGCAAAATTGTAAAATTAAACTTGTGGCATTTTAAAGCAGTATATTTAAAAATATATGGGACATAGATATGTTTTAGGAGAAAATTTTAATTATTGTTACTTAAAACTGAAAAATATTGGAAAGCAAATGAGTTAAACACACAATCTGAAGAACTTGACATGTCTAAACATAAAAATCTAGAAAATAGTATGAATAAATCAGAAATCTTTTAGATAAATATATGTAATTAATAAAAAAAGCATTTGTTTTAAAAAGTTAAGATAGTGATGTTTTTTACATGCGGACAAGCAAATAAAAACAAAGAAAAACACGAGAGAAAAGCAGAGACATGACTATGACAAATAATGAGGAAAATACCAAAATATAAAAATAAAATAATATTAAAATTAGAATAAAAAGTGAAAGTTCCACACAAATTTAAAAATAGCTAAATTGTAACCTGATAAAATAAACACTACTTATACAACATGACAATTAAGCCCTAAATCCAGGTGATTATACAGTTAATTCTACTAAAATTTCCAGGAAAGTATAATTATTAAATTATATGTGATAAAATAGCTCCTTAAAATCTAAATTAAGGAGTACAAAATTAAAGCTATTGGACCACTTCTATTTTGAGCATATATAAGAAAATTTAAAATATATTACTAGCTAATCAACTCTTTGAATATATTAAATATGTTTATTCTGACCAAAATACATTTACCCCCCAAATTAAAGGTTAACGTCAGAAAAATTAGCAGTATAATATATTAATAAACAAAGGAAACTGCGTGTTCATCTCCAAGGCTAACAATTTTAAATTTCTTGTAACGTTAACTTAGAAAATTACAAGTGGACGTGAGAATTTCTTATAAGATTATATTCCAAAAAAATAAATTTCTGCTGAAATCTTAAAACTATAGTAAGATCCTAAGACATTTTCAGAAACAATGTGAAAATAATCTTAATAAACATTAAAAATAATAGAATGAGTTATCTTAGGCTCAAAAACAGCAGAATCTATAGTAAAAGGCACTGTTTTTCCCAATTTCAGTCTGTTAATTGCATGAAATCTTATGATACATATGTGCATAAGAGGCTCAACTCCATTGTAAACCTTAAATTTTGCACATATACATATCAATAAAATGGGGAAAAATAAATATTGCACGGACACAAATATTCTTGTAACCACACACACACACACACACACACACACACACAGTAAACTATAGTAAATTAGGGCCAAGTGTTTCTATTTCTTTCTTCTCTTTTTTTAGTGGTGGGAATCAATCAAACCCAGGGCCTCTGCTAGTCTAGACAAGCGCTGTATCATTGGGCCATTCACCCCTCCCCAAGGCCAATTTTTACCACATAAGATCGAAATAGAGGAGCGAACTTCCACCTCAAGGCATAATCACAGAGTGCTGTCTGGAAGAAGAAACACACAGATCCATCTCTGGAGCAGAATGACAATATTGCTCTATTATAAAATATACATGCCATATCAATGAGTGAATCATTTTAGTAAAAGTTGGTGAGAAAACTGGCTCAAGATTCTGTTGAAAGTTAAACACAGATTCCTCTCGCACATCCTGTTGAAAGTGAACTCAGAATGAGGTAGGCCTGCACAGGAAAGGTCAAAATACAGCCTATCATGAAGAACTGCAGTCCTACCACTGTGGGAGGCCGAGACAGGAAGATTGCAAGTTTGAGCCCAGCCTGAACAACTTAGAGACTTAGCAAGTTCTGTCTGGAAAATGAACTCGGTCTGGGGAAGTATCTTAGTGAAGGCCCTTATCTTGATCCACAGTATGACAAAAACAAACATAAAAACACAAAATTTAGGGTCTGGAGGAATATCACAGCGGTTGGAACACTTGCCTGTTAAGCAAAAGGCCCTGAGTTTGATTCCCCAGTACCTCATAACCTAAGCAACACAAGGCACAGGCCTATAATCCCAGTGCACGTGAGGCTGAAGCAGGAGAGTTGCTGTGAGTTGGAGGCAAGCTGGGATATAAGAGTCCAGGATCAGCCTGGACTACAAAGCAAGCCCCATACATAAATAAACTAAAAATGGAGAGGAGAATCTATGTGCCTGAGGTGCAGAGTATTCTTAAATAGCCACATCAGTTGTATTGATAAATCGATGGAAGAGTATCTACAATTTGAAAGGTGAGTGCATTCTTACGTTCTTCCCACTGAATGAGATTTCCTCTGTTGTTATTAGCTTGCTAATAACTTCATGTAACTGAAGAACTTTACATAACTAAAGTGGATTGTACCTAATAGAGGCTATCTGTAGCAAGAAAGATAGTTTTGCCATAGGATTGCTAAGCTCCAACCAATGGTGTGCTCATTACAAGTATAACAAGTAACTATCACAGTGAAAAATAGTCTGTTGGGGCATTTGGACATGAATAAATAGGTAGCAGTTTTGTTCTTTGTCCTTTGCTCGCTGCTGACATTTTGTGTGGAAAAGGTATCATCTCCCTTAAAAGACATCAATAATAGACTCTGGATATATTAAACACACATAAAAATGGCACTATTTTGACAGATTTACTCAAATTGTATGCAAATGAAATGCATATTTAATGCAAATATACATGTGGTTCTCTTAACTATTTCCTATGCTTCTCTGTGCCTCTCTGTAAAATGCTAATGGCTCATCGGTGCCTCTTTATTCTGCTCTGCAATTAATTGTTAATACAACTTATGTGTATCACAAAATGGCTAGAATGAAGAAATAAGAGATCTCTGACCTTGACAAGATCACAGTCTAGGTGAAGAGAGAACACATGTTCTCAAATAGCCCAGACATGTTAGGTTCCTGAATTATCTGTCCTGTTTCACGGCACTATTTCTAGATGTCTGAGGGTGAAGAGAAAAGTCAGAGTGTGTTTCTAACTCCTTTTCACCAAGCTGCTCATGCTCAGCAAGTCATCGAGAACCAGTGTTCTTTCAAGGTGGCCTCTTCTCTCAAGTCCAAGATTCCCCCCCTTAGCTGTGCCTACTCGGAAATAATGGGCTACTGAAGGAGCATCTCATTGGCCTCAGTGTCCTCACTCTGAACCTGTGCTCTATTCTCCTACCTGGAAAACCAACCCAGACAGGTAGTTAACACTTTCACAACTTTCCAAATACCACAAACCCTTTGCATACCATCTAAGCCTCTTATAATGCATTCCCTAACTAATTAGATCTTGTGTCACCTTTTAATTTGTCTCCTATCTTTAGGTCATAAGCAAAGATTTTCAATCCCTTTGTGTACCACCAGAGCTCTACTAATGCTGATCACTTTACCTCTGCCATCTATACTATGTCTCCTCCCTTCCTGTTATCTACTCGGTAGACTCCTATGCATTCTTCTGGGGTAGGCTTAGATAATCACTTGTACCCAGTATCTTACCATCTCCCCACATTGGAGAGTGCCACTTCAATATGTACCTAGAAATTCTCATTTTAATTTTTCTATAAGAGGCACAAGAGGCAAATCATATGTAATGCTTAAATATTCACATTTGTATGTACGGCTTCCTTCAGTAACAAGAACCATCCAACATCTACATCTGTTGCAAATAATACAATGATCCAGTTTAATAAACGTGTGTATCCCACACCTTTTAGTGACAAATTCTTGCTAATTATGTTACTCTATTACTTTATTCAGGATTATGAGGAGAAAGCTAATTTTTTTGGGTTCACTCCTGAGACTCAGTTCATGCTGTACATCTCAGACTAGTACCAATGCCATTGCCCATATCACTGACGCATTCATCACTGTCAAATTCATAATTCTCATGACTACTGAGGGAGTTAAATCAATTTAATGGGATTAGGAAACTCCCAGAGAAGAGTTTTCAGTATGAGTGATACATAGTGGGCCAGCAAATGAAGGAAGAACACTCAACGTGGGTGTGGATGGCCCAACCAATACAATGGCAGCTTGAACTAAATTTAAAAAAAGAAGATCATTGTAGCTTCCCCTACTGTGACTGCTCTGGCCTTCACCGTCATCGCCAGACATTGACTAGCTCCTGTCTTTACATCACCAAACTTTATCAAAGATTTACTCCAGTTTCAGGTTGTGACCATCAGCTTTGGACTTTGATCTGCAACATAAACTCTTCCAGTCTCACAGTGATGTTCTTCTGTCTCACTGGACCCTCTAGGTCTTGTACATGTGGTGGCCATGTTGAACTTCTCTTTTTACTTGTAAGTGGCCCTAATAAATTCCCTTATATACAATTTTTGCTAATTCTTTTTCTCCCAGAACCCTGGTCAATACAATTCCCAAAAGTAACTTTGTCATAGATTGCCAGTGTTACCAATGAAACTGCACTCACTTCGTCAAGTGAATCAGGGCTGAAGCTAGTCAGGGTGTGAGTGTTTATTTCCAGTGCCCTCCATTAGACTCTATTATTCTCTGGATAATGAGCAAGGCTTGTTTTTCCTGTTTTTCTAAAGCCTAGATGAAAATATGAAACATGCGAAGTACACAGTACAGTAGATGGTTGGATGAATGAGAGTGAATAAAACATAAAAATACAAAGCAAGTTCCATTTCTAGAGCGTTGCTTTCCAGCCCTCCCCATGTGGCCAGGCTATTGAGAGAATTGACCATAGGGGAAATATCACTGTGGCATCAGATAACAAAGGAAATACTTCCTAGAACTGAAGAGATTTGAGATAAATCCAATAAAATAGTACAGAAATGAAATAGAAAAAAAGTTTAATAAGGCATTTCAGGTTGAATGCAGTAAACATGCAACAGTGAAGTGTAAGAGTCAGATTGTCATTGGGACTTCACAGAATGAAGCGAAATTATGAGTAAAAATCGTAACTGCCAGCCTATGGAATTTACATTAGTTTGCCTTAGAGACCCCTTGTAAGACACGAGAGTAACAGTGTCAGTGCTTGAAGCTCAGATGCATAAGCCCTCTATTTCATTGGTGGGGATAATGCACTACTGAATCTATTATATGAGCAAGAAGAATGCCTGTAGCTCATCATTGCTGATGTAAAACCAGATATTCTGAAGTTTCTAAGAAACACTTTTTGAATGTCATATATATATATATATATATATATATATATATATATATATATATATAACCAGTAACTGAAATATGGATATAATGGGCACCTTATGATTGTGTAACAGACAATAAGAGGAAATATATACGATAGGAAAGGGTAGCAACTAAAGATTGCTGGATACATTGAATTTACAAGAAAATAGAATTTACCAAAGGGAACTGCTAGAAGCTTAACAGTTCTAAATCAAGTACCTGGACTCTCTCCTGGCCACATATGAGCACTTTGATTTTACTTTTCATTAGAAAGAAAAGCACTTTTAATTATTCCCTCGTGCTCTATCTGAGCCCTACTTCAGAGATAATTTTTAAAAATTAATTATTTACTGAGTCAGTGCTCTTTTAAAGTTCCGATGTCATCCAAAATATGTACACAGGTAGAACTGCTAATGGGAATTAGGCTTTATTTTTCTTGCTATTGTTTGCACATGACACTTACTGGACAAATAATGAATGTTTTGTAAATAGATACATGAAAAAAATGACTGTGAAAGCACAATAGGGATTCTAATAGACCATTAGAGGAATCCTAAAATTTAATATGTAGTGACTTATCAACTCATGTATAAAACCATCTGAAATAATACAAAAAAATTTTAAATGCAATTGTCTATAATTATGATTATATTAACTAATCTATTCAGCCATCAGAACAGATATAAAAAATGAGATAAACCTACTTATGAACTATGAGATCATTTTAATTTACATACATGTACAAAAATAAATCAGTCTAGAAGAAATACAAATACAGAAAGGAAAATTTATTTAGC
Organism: Ctenodactylus gundi; assembly: GCA_004027205.1. Classification (NCBI taxonomy): domain Eukaryota; kingdom Metazoa; phylum Chordata; class Mammalia; order Rodentia; family Ctenodactylidae; genus Ctenodactylus; species Ctenodactylus gundi. Next base: position 1,096,007 of record PVKB01000045.1, read on the forward strand.
AAATTCAAACATTGATAATTTTCAAGATCATGATAATTCCAGTAAGGACAAGCTTCATTTGGGACCTCCCCACAGTGTTCATCACAGAATCACCTGCTACATGCTCCTGACAAACATCCTCGCATACCATTTCCATTTTGCAATTTAGGCCAAGTCTTTGCAGAAAATGAAAGCAACATAAAATATGCAGAGAACATCCACATCCCTTCAGGCTTAGGATGAGTTGAGCATCTTTGAAATATTATGCAAATGTAAGAATGTTTTCTGTGGTGTAGGCCATTTCACTAGGGCTTTCAACCCCTCGAGATCTGAGAGAGAGTCAATGGATGAAGAGTCAGATCAGATTTATTTTCACTATGTGTTCAGTTAGGTTATAGATAATTCTACAAAAGAAATTTTTCCTGTCCTCCAGTGTGCATTGCCTGCTCAGATGTTCAATTTTAATTATGAAATCACCATATTAGGAGTTTTTACATTTTTTTCTGGTCATTGTGTTAGACCCTCTACTGAAGACATTGTTGGCATGAGATAGAGGTAATTAGCTTTCATCGTTTCTTTAATCAATCCATGTCACTGCAGGCCAATCTATAATTTTATGAAATATGTTGATGGATAAGATTAGGTAAATCTTATTTATTTTTATAAAAATTAGGCAGAGACATGGGCTCCTTGTTGGTCTATGTAAATTATAAATAGCACCCAGAAGAATTTTTTAAACTTATTTTACAGAGATATCCAGTATCAGTTTAGCTCACTACAATGTGTGAATCTTATTCTTTTAGATAATCATGATATAATTCATTTTACTCTCTTAAAGGCAGATGAAAATAGTTCCTATCTGTTATGGTTGGGTTGTGAAGTTTCCTCCAAAAGCCTCATGTACCCATGGATACTGTGCACTGTTAGGAGGTGGGGTCTGGCTGTTAGGGACAGATACTTTGGGCTTGACCTGGAGCGGTGTGTGCTAGATCTGCCCTTCCTCTCTGAATTGGTCTCTTCTCTCATGTCGTAAGGAGCTCTTTTTCTGCCTCTAGATTGCCATGTGATTTTACCATTTCCTGGCACCCACTCATAAATGGACGGTGACTTTTTGAAACTGTGAGCTAAAACAAATCTGTCCTCCATAAAGTTGTGGATGTCAGTTATTATGATCCAGAAATGAGAAAGTCAGTAAGAGACCATCTTAACCTTATTCCTGTCTCTTTAATATCAAAAAAGCACCAATATTACTCTCTACCACTAGAGGAAGAAGAGAAGAGGGTGATTTATTATCTAAATGCCTTATTTTCCCCACTATTTTATTAATATACAGATGTAATACATAGTATTTACAATAAATTTGGGTGTTTCGTACATCTATTTATCACATCAACTTTACAATCCCTTCCCATTTTCTATCCTCCGAACCCCTCCCTGTCCCTTCCCTCGGCTCCGGCTATCACTTCGTATGGTTCCAAGGAATGTCTGTGTTCTGGGTTTTCCAAGTCCGAGAAACCATACAGTGTTTAGCATATTAATCTTCCGCACCTAAGTCATTTCACTTAAGTCACCACTCTACCTCAGCTTCCTAGTTCTCTAATGGGTTCACAGTAGTTAGATCTTGATATCTCTTCTCTGAATCCAAACAATCCCTTTATTGGGATATTCACCAAAAGTTTTTTTTCCCATATTTTCCTATATCTTTGTTGTCATTGTTACACCTGGCCTTACCCACCAGTTCCCATTAGAAAATAACTATAAGTATGTAGTTCAAAAGACTAATTAATTTGGGAAAGAGAAAAAATAAATAGATAGATAAAATTCAATTGCCTTAGCTGAATACTGGAAGGTACATATTTGTACATTCACAAGGTTATCTTTACATCAATCAGTTTCCTTAGGATAAACTTTCATTAGTGACCTGAAAAATGAATTGCTACAACAATATAAAGTTAAAACTATATCACATTGCTACATTAAATGAAGTCAAATCTATACCACATAAATACACTTAAAGTGACAGACATGAAGGCAAATTTAGTTATTTCAGAATTCCTTAACTTTCATATCTTATTTACTTATATTTCACTAATTACCAACATACTCTTTTCTCAGCTAATTCTCCTCTAGCTGTTGTCGCTTCTTCTCTGGGGTCATTGGTGTCGCTGGTCTCCCTTTCACTTTCCAGGTTTCCTTTAAGTATTTTCTGCAATATTGGTTCAGCTACACCAATACACAGATAAGCAAAAAGCAAGCCTTGAAAAGCAGCTAGAGGAGACCAGAGAAAAAATATACCAGAAGATAATGAAGACAAAAGAAGAAAATAGAGAAGAACACAGCAGAGATATAAAAAAAATAAATGCAGATATTCAGGAAATGAAAAACATGCAGGTAATAATAAGCAACCACTTTGAACAACTTCAGATTAGAATGTCTGACCTAGAAAATAAAGTGACTAAGCTGCAACATACAGACCATGAAGAACACAAAGCAAATAAAGAAAGTGAATCATCGCAATGGCTGATAGACGACTCATGGAGAAACAACCTCAGAATTATGGGAATTGAGGAGAAGACTGAGGACAAACAAAAGGTTTAAAAGACATGTTTAATGAAATGGAAGAAAATTTCCCAAATTTAAGAAAAGAAATGAACATAGAACTATTGCAGGCATATAGAGCACCAAATAACTTTGATCAGAAGAGATCCTGATCATGACACATCATAATTAAAATTCTAGAAACCCAACACGAAGAAAAAATACTAAAAGCGGTGCGAGAAAACCAGAAGGTGACCTACAAAGATAAGCCCATCCGGATAATGGCAGATTTTTCAATCCAAACTCTAAAAGCTAAGAGATCTTGGAGCAGTGTCATCAAAGCACTAAAAGAACATAAATGCCAACCAAGACTGATATATCCAGCAAAATTATCTTTTAATTTTAAGGGAGAACTTAAAACTTCCTATGACAGAGACAGCTTAAATGCCTTATTAATAAGAACTTAAACAAAATTTAATATAAATAAACCTTGACACCATTGAATGTCTCAAAGTTAGCCAAGTCTGTGACATTTTCTACATTCTCTGCTGTGTACGTGCTGCTCTAGTTCACCTGTGACACTCAGAAAGTAAGAAGATTTCCAGACTAGGGCATCAATGTAAAAATTTAGAGTATAAAATTTGAAGAGATTCAGGTTAGCTTTCTTCAAGCCAAGAAGAGTCCTTTATGACCATAATGAAATATGAATTCATCTTTTAGGTGAAATAGTTCTCAAATCAGATTTAGCACCAGTCCTCAAATTACCCCTTTCAAGACTATATTTGTTTATACAAGCCACAAGACTATTACCTCACTGTGAGAAACTTTACTTGGCTCCATTAGCAGATAAGAGCTTTCCTTATACAGTTAAAAATCACTAATGCTGCTCTAAAAAGGAAAATAATAATCAAGCACTTTCTCTGCCCTGGATAAAATTTCTTCCAGGGAGACACATTTATTACAAATTACAATTACTTTATCATGGTGTTTCAGTTTTTTTTTTAAATGACTCACTCTAAATTGGATCTACTTACTACAATTAATCATTTGTCTCCAAGAATTATTTACTTAAAACTTGAATTTGCTGAAAAGCACCACACCATTTTTTACTGGTGCCACCGAAGATAATTGCATAATTAGTAACTGGTTTACAGAGGCATGCTTTTCACATAATGCTGATAACCCAAGTCTAAATTGCCCTTTCCATCCAGGATCCCAAGGCACTTTGTAAATTATTGTGTTTAAGTTACTACTCACACCTGCTCACACCCACACATAAGCTGCAAATAGGTATATTTAAAGAGGTCATTTAATAATGTGATGACTGCTGTGAGGAATTCCTCACTGGAGTGAAATGCTCCAGTCTCAACAGTTGCTCAGAAACAATGGATACGAGTTGAGGTAAAGAAATGAAGAATGTCTGCTCCAACTGAAACTAGAGGAGAGAGCCAGAAAGAATATACTTACTCATTTGGACTCTGGCCAAGATACCAAAGATAACACTCTTCAAATTGGAGAAAGTTTTTTTTTTTAAGTTCTCAGAACTCATCCCTATCAGAACTGCACAGAAATGTGTCAGCTAAAGCAGACTTTCCAGAATCTGAGAGGCAAATATAAAATAATAGTTCTCACCATTAAATCCATTGTGATTGTAGTGTAAACTAGGACCCAATCAAAATATGCGCATCGTTCCAGAGCAGGAAGATTCAGCAAGATTAAACGATCAGCAGTGAAATAAAAGGCGCAACAAGAAAAAGTACCCAGTAATTAGCGGATTAACACACAGGATGGATCTTGCAAGAAAAATCACAGAACTTGAATTAACTTTATTAAATACCCTTTTCTAGTCCTGCACTGTTTCTCTATGATTATAAAAGATGATCGGCTCTCAGGATCAAAACCAAAATAACCACGGCATGCCTGAGAAGGTTCTTAGGCTTGATTGATTTGCTGAAGAAGAAACTGAGACCCAGGAGGAAAAAAGGAGGCAAGTACCCAAGGTCACACAACTGGAAACAATTCCATGACATACTCGGCCATTTTGATTTCAAGAATTGTATGTGGCCCAGGTCCTTGACGACTTCAGATGATTTTAACCTTTGTCAAATGTCCATAATTGTGCAGCTTTGCAGGGCAGAAGCCAAGAAAGATTTGTGAGCATGTGTTTATGTGGCATAAAAGTTGTCACCTTTCTGCCTTATTATTTCTAGGATCAAAAACCACTCTCATACCCTCAACTAGCAGATGGCAGGAGAACATGAAAGCACAAAGCAACATGAGGAGTAAATTGGAGAGAAACATTCATAATAACTATGATTAGAAGAATTGAGCACAGTTCGTAGGAAAATGCATGCCTGCCAAATCCAATTCTACTTTTACTTCTACCTCCCTAACTGGAACACCCAAGGCCTTTAAACACTGACTTGGAATTAAAGTGGATTGTTTGCAGCTGCTCACATGCAGGTTTCTTCTGCTGGCCCAGCCTGGTGTTTACATGGGCCTTGCCTTCCCAGCCTCAATTCTTGCCAGGAGAGGTCATTTGAGAAACAACAGGGTTGCAAACCGAACAGAACGCGGTTTATGAGTCAGCTTGATCCTTAACCAGGGGCTGAGAGTTCTTAGCATTAAGCCATTAGTCCTTGTGCCTGGTGATGAAAAGCAACTCACTGTCTTTGGTTATCCTCCTAACAGAGAGAGCTGCAGGATTCAGGCCTTTTTTTGCTACTTTGATTTAGCTTCTGTCATGTTTTCCTTTGCTCTGTCCAGCGTCTATACATTCTGTGACTATTGAGCAGGTGTGTAGAGCGGAATACAGACAAAACACCGCAATACATGTGAGGGCAGCCGCTAGGACCTTGCAAAAGCCTGTTTTACGCAAGTGGAATTGAGCTTGTTCTTGCACCTGGCTAAGCGCAGCCTACAGAAAAGTCAATGAGATTGGATGGGAATATGGCACATATGTGAGCCCTGAGATGCCACAGCAGATGCCGCCCAACAGGCAAGGAAGTGCAGCTCTGAAGGTGAAGGAAACGGTTCTTCTCCTCCCAAGACACACAGCAGCCTGGCTGCAAGGTGCTTAGCACAATTCCACCAGCAGGTGAGAGCTTAATTAATATACCTCCAGTTGAAAGTTAAAAATCGTTTTGCCTCCAGCTGGATGAAAAAAGGCATTAATTAAATAAAATTTATGCCTGGTTTTACAGATGCTTACTGTGGAATGGGATGTGGACAAGAATGCAGATACTGTTACCATACAGGGAGCATAATAAAGGCTCTGCTTATCAAATTTTATTCTCGGATTGTCTTGACATTTCCCTAAGCTTGCTCCAATAAATAGGAGAAAAATATGCCTAATTTCTTTTTAGTTCTAAATTATCGAGCTAATGGCCTTGTAATCATATGTTAATAAAGCCCTTTGTTAACTCTTACTCCGTCTTGTTCTTTCACAAAGGGCTATCATTCTGTTTTGGAATCAACAACAGCACTTGGTAAAACTGAAGAAATGGACAAATGAACTTGCACTGGAGAAGACTTATTTGGAAGGACATACTAGGATTTATCCACGACCAACGTGGCAGTACTTGATCTCAGCACACTGAGTGGCTGAGGCAGGAGGATTGCTAATTCAAACTAAGCCTGACCCTTTTTTGCAAGAACCTGTCTCAAAATAAAAGGGGCTAGAGATGGTGATCAGTACAGTGGTTCCATCCCACGCACTGGAGGAAGGTCCCCCACCTGTGTGAGTCAGAGCTCTTCCCAGCCCTACACCTGTGCTCTCATAGGCACAGCTCTTTCCACACTGCACTGTTGTTGTCGGTTTTTTTTTTTTTTTTTTTTTTTTTTTTTTTTTTTTTTTTTTTTTTTTTTTTTTTTTTTTTTTTTTTTTTTTTTTTTTGGCTGGAACTTAGTTCCGTCATGAAATCTTGTTGTCTTTCATATTTGTGGCTTTCACTTTGACAGCTCCCTTACCACATTGGAAAGGGACCTAAATTAAAGTCTGTGGAGTACATAAATTCAGGTGGAAGTTAGTAGCAGTGGCCTCCATGAATTCCTTAAGTAGCAGACATTGATTGAAAATAGGATGGCTGTAGGTCGATGTCTTCTCTGAGAAGGATCCTGAGGATTCTTCTCTACAAGGGGACCCAATGTGCAGACAGCATTCATTCCAAATATATCCTAAGCTCTACTGCAAGCACTGGGGCAGGTAGATTACAAAGCTACCATTGAAATTTTGTAGTGTAATGGAGAAGGCATACAATGATCACCAAGTCTGTCTTCCCCAAGGAAATAGCACTGCAGTAGTATGTTCTCTTCTTGCCTCAAGGGGCTCCTAAAACACATTTTCTCTATCAATATTCATGCACTTAGTTAAACCATTAGTTACATTCACATTAGTTAAATATTAAACCATTAGTTACATGAATTCAGCCATAGTGTCTGGGAAATCAGCATAAACATGAATCTTGAACATGTTTCCCTTAGCAGGGTGAACCAAATTACTAGCCACCACTGAATAATAACCTCTTTACCCCCCTTTCATTCTTACCTGCTTTTCTCCTTTAGGGTGTAACAATACAAAATCCAAGAATATTTATGAGATACTCTAACTTTGGAAAATGTGTAGCCAACTTTTAATATTTTTATAAAATAAATTGAATAAAACAAGATGTTTTATTCTTCACTTTACCGTGTGCTCTCTCCTAGCACAGATAAAATGAAACCTTATTATGTTTAACCTGTGCATAATGCCCTACATGGAATAGTACTCTATAAATGCATATTGACTTGAATTGAATCAAGTGGAATTGAAACAAATAAAATTGGATGGAATTAAATTGAATTGAAATGAAGAGTGGACTAATTTAGAGTCTGCAATGAAAGATACCTTTTTTCTGCTATTGAATTAAAACTACCTTTAGTACTAAAAATAAAATTATTTGCTTGTGTGAAAATCACTCATGTTTATTGCTTGTAAAGATATGTAGGCCTGTCGTAAACAGAGTATTTTTTCATGAATTGGCAATATTTTAATAATCTGTGCCAATTTATATCTCAGATTGCAACATTTATAATGCTAGAAGGAATATAAACGGAATTCAAAATGATTTTTCAATCTAGACTTTGTACTTACTTCAGCCTCACCTTGCTCTAATTTGCTGGAGTTTATCCATAATTCTTGATTCAAGGTTTCTATCGCTTCGTTCTTTTGGAACCATGTTAAATTCGTGTCACTATTGTCAGTAGACACGATTCTGTGAAACTTCCTTTAGAAACTTGCAAAGACCAATGGATGTGAAAGTCTTAGGCATGAATTTTGAGCTTTTATCAAATGTCTTAGCCACTTTTTCCTGCCCAGGACATAATATCCAGACAATGACAACCTAAGGGAGAAAAATTTTTGTTGTTTTGTTTTCTTTTGTTTTTTTTAGAAGTTCAGAGTTCAGAGGTCTCATCCCATTCATGGTCATCTGGCAAAGGCAGAAGGACTCCGTGGAGAGGAAGGCAGCTCACAATATGATAAAAGGGAAGCAGAGAAAGCCAAGCAGGGGTAGGGAGGGAGAATCTACCCTTTCCTGCCAAATCTCCAGTGATCTGCCCCTTCGGACCAAGCCTCATTTCTTAATAGCACATGAAATCAATAGACTATTTACTTGATACAGTTAAGCCCTAGGATCCAATAACCTTTCAGATACATGAAGTTTTTGGTGACATTCTAGATCTAAATCATAAAAGCCAAATTACTTGCCATTTCTAAGCCATAAATTCCTTATGAATTAAGTATAAGCCGATGCCTACATCACACTAACCATGGGAGGAATTTTATTAGTACTTAGTACGATTGCCTCATCACAGAGATGTTGAGAACAGCATGGAATGACACCAGTAGAGACTGATACAACGTGCAGATATCTATGCTCTATGACAATTAGCTCTGTAAATGTACCACCTCGATAAATGCCCGTGGTGGTGAGGAGAACATCCTGGAGGCTACAAGTCTTCCAGAACCCAAAAAATTTTTATGACTTGATCACGATTTGTATTTTCTACATGAGTATCCATACAAAGATAGATATGAATATTTGAATATTTCAATTATTGGAGTATAGCTGTATTTTATCAAAGAAAATCAATAAATTGGCACTTTGAATTTATAGCTCATTCTCTTGTGAGTCTGATTAATGTGACTCACCTTCTTGGGGATCAGGTTTCTGAATGTGCTGGACTCTGGCCCTTCTATACAGAGTGTTAAATTTTTAAAGTACTCTCAATCTATAAGACTTTGATAAAGTAGGTGTCCAATACCTTCCCCATCCTGCATTGCTCTTGTAGTGCTCAATTAGCTATAAAACTATAAATTCCTTGTCTTAATTGAACTATTACTCTCAGGAGAAATTTAAATAAAAAACAAAAATATTTTTAAACAAAAGCTAACTTTTCTTGTGTTAGTTCCATTAAGTGTTGGTGGATGGGCTGAACCCTTGGTCAGAACATGCTTCTTGGATGGTCGACTGCTTTTAATTATGTAGATTGTCTCTGTGTCTAGCCATAGGGATTTAATCTCCAGTTCCAAGGATTTGTTTTGAAGTGACAAAACCTTTTCACCAAACTCCAGAATAATCCTCTCTCTGAAGTCTGCTCCCCATCTGTGCCCCGAAGTTTCAAACTCTCCCCTCCATCTGCTAAATTCAATAATGACTGCAGTGCTCAGCAGCAGGGAGAACCAGGGCACTGGCTCAGGACCGAATCCTGCAAATGAATCTGGCATCCCCACTGCAGAGTCATCTGTGTTTGCTGATCTGCCCCCATTAATCTCCAGGGAATAAGAGGGAGAAACATTGTAAGGGACAAAGGGGGTTACTTTTCTAATTAATTGAAAACAATAATAGAATAAAAATCATCAGCCTTTTGCTCACGTATGAACAGCTTTGCAGAAGGAGGAGATGCAAATAGCATGCTTCCAGCTCCCTTCCAAACCCAGGCTGGATGAAAGGGTGGACAAAGGCGCATTCCACATACACAGGCCCGCACACAGTGACTCACTCTCTCTCTCTCTCTCTCTCTCTCTCTCTCTCTCTCTCTCTCTCTCTCTCTCTCTGCAGCCCTCAGAATCCCAAAACAGTAACTTTCTCAAAGGATAAGAGTCTGCCAGATTATTGATTTAATGCATAGACATAAAGGTTGAAGTCAAAAGTACATAGAAATGAAATGTCAAGAGATCATTTAAATATTACAGGACGGAAATTTCATGGTTCTATTAAAAATAATGTGTCTTAAAGCAACAACTCGCGACACCATCTTTTATTCTTGAAATACCTGAGTCACTCATTAATTAGGAACTCGGGCTGTGTCAGCACATTCCCGCTGCCTCGCCCAGCTGTTTGACTTTTTAAAGCCATAAATTGTTCTCCTGGTCTTATCATTGACTTAAGAAATCGCTTCTGAACACCTCGGGGGCACACAGAACGCTATCTACTCCCCCACCGCCCCCCTCCTTTATTACCAGGGCACATTTTCACACTCCGTGTGTGTGTTTTCAGAAAGAACCTTTTTGATATGAGTTCTTCAAGTGAAAGATCTGTAGAGGGAAAACAAAGGAGAAAGCAACCTGCTGAGAAAAGGAAATGCTTCTGCTCTTCTGAAGTAGCCATTACTCAGAACATTTAGCCCTTATTCAGAAAATCACAGGCCTAAGTACTATTTGCTGCTTATTCAAGCTTCAGAAGGCAGGTTTGCTACTTCTCCATTCCCGCCTCCCAGCCCTGGCTCTCTCCTGCACACCTGCGCAGCACCCCAAGTCCCGACTCACTCACAACCCTTCCCTGCCTTCCTTGCCTCAGCTTACTTCGGACAAACGAGGACTTTGGATTTGATTTTGAACCAGAGTGGTTCACTTGTTTTCCCATGAAAAATTTCGGCTCCCATTCCTTTCTTAACTCCCACACTCCATCCTTGTGACATCAGTATGTGGGTTTCCTTCCTTCCTCTGTTCCTCCCATTACAATTCTTCTATTCTTTTTCTTTACTATTCTTCTATAAATGCCACTGGTAGCACGTCAGATACTGGCAGGCAATAATATACTTTGGATTTACATATGAATTCCATTCAAAGCATTATCTACATAAACTGTAAAAATGTTTAAAATACGCTATTTGTCTTGTAAATTGCAAGGGGGCAAGAGGTACAAGCAGTCTCACTGGTTCACATAACAAAAAAGCGCTCACTCTACTTTTCTGAGTCCTTCTGTAACAATAGGAGGGGACAAAAAGAAAAGAAGGAAGGGTTTGGAAACTTAAGAAAGGACTTAATGAAGACTTGAGATTTTCCCCCAGAGCCCTTTCTCTTTTGTTTCCTTTCTTCCTTTCTTCTTTGTGTTCTTTGTCCACCGATTTTCATCTTCCCTTCTGCTCCCTGTGCTTATGACTTGGTTCTACACTCTTTCGGGTCCCCTCTTTTCTCTGTTTTGCAAGAAAGGGCACAGAGAAGCAGGCATCTCATTTTGTGGAGAGGCTAACGCATAGCAAAATAGGGCGCTCCATTCTAACCCGAGATTAACGATATCTTCATTTTCACAAGCAAACAACTAAATTAGTATTTTTTTGGTAACTAGTTTAAAGCAGAATATCAAAAATAATGACACAGAAGCTACATTTATGTATCTTCTGTCAATAAATTTTAACTACAGTTTATATCATTGACATTTGAAACTCACCTTAAATGTTAAATTGTTGATAAAACACCACCTGACAAATTTGTCTTTGGTTTTATATTTTATAATGTGTATGGTTGGAAGAGCAGAGAAACAACGGAGAGAGAAAAGTAGATAAGGCCAGTGGACCTGTCAATGAGCCCTTTCTGCTACGCGAATCATCTCCATGGTAAATCGAAAGTTATAAGTTTTCCAAACTTGTAAGACTTTCCTTTGTCTCGATCAGATCCAGTAGAATCTACATAGTGGACAGTTAAAATTATAGAATATAATCTGGAATAATGAAGACAGAGAAGTCGATCTAAAATCCAAACCCTGTCATTCTATTATTTTGTGCAAGAAATCACCTTTTACTTTCCCTTTTTGTATTTTAGAATAAAATAGCACACTTCAGTGGTTACTAGACGACCAAAATAGAATAATACAAGTAAGATCTTGGACATCCGCAAGTTCTCCATAGTCTTTTCTCCTAGCTGAAGGAGAAGGTTAGTTAGCTTCAAAGTGGTAATAATGCTCTTATGCAAATCACTATAGCCCTTAGCCAGCTATATTTTAGCAATACCATATATAAAATAATGTATTTACATCCCATATGTACAGAGCAATGTCTCAGACCGAAACAAAGTCAACAAAAAGAAGAAAATCTTAATACATTAGGTTTCCCATCGATGTGTTTCTAAGTAGCCCATAGATCAAAACAATTATATAATGTAGCATAGTGCATGCCTCAATCCTACCATTGATGTAGTTTGAGGCACAAAGATAGCCCTGGGGAACTTAGCAAGATCCAGTCCCAAAATTAGTAAACAGGGCTGAAGGGCTGGCAATGTTGATCAGTGGTAGAGAGCCCTTGGGTTGTCTCCCCAGGGTTGAACAGAAAAATTGCAGTGCAATTTGAGAATATTTTGAAATAAGTAATAAAGACACGTTGAAACTCATGAAATGTTGCTAACATCCTGTTAAAAGACTGATGTAATACTCATGCTCATTCAGTAGAAAAACGGACCACGAATGATCTATCCACCTCAAATATCCATGCAGAAAGAAAAATAGAGAAATAGGAAGAAAATACAGGTTTAGAAGACATATGATGGTTTTTACATATTCTGAAGTAAGTATAAAGTAAAAGATAGAACAAAAAACTCTGAACATTACATTTATTTCTTCAAAAAACCCTAATATTTATGTAAGAACAACAACCGGTATCACATGCTAACCAGGCTGGGCTCAAATTCACGGCATTCCTTCTGGCTCAGCCTCCCAAGTGCTGAATTACAGGCGTGTGCCATCATGTCCAGCTTCTGTGGCACTGGGAAATCAAACTCGGTGCCTTGTGCTTGCTAGGCAAGTGCTTCAACTGCTGACCTGTCCACTTAGTTGCTCTTTTTGCTTCTTTCTTTTCCCCCATTTTATTGTTATGTACGAGTGCAAAATTTAAGGTTTACAACGAAGTTGAGCATTTTATGCACATGCGTATCTTGCCAAAGTGAAAAGGGCTCTCCCAGTCTCCTTTTGTCCCTCCCCCTACCCTCCCTTCCCTCCATCCACACCCACCCTGTCTCCCTCTTTCACTTTGTCTTTCATCTAAAGTTCCATGAGATGGTTGTGATCTGGGTCTCTCATATCAAAGAGACCATGCGATTTTATGTTTTAGAGAGAACTGTGCTTGCCTTTCTGAGTCTAGCTAACTTTGCTTAATGTATTGACCTCCAATTCCACCCCTTTTCTTTCAAATGGACATGTGTGTTTTTCTTCTTAATGGCTGAAACATATTCCATGTGTTTATTTCACTAATTTCTTTATCTGCTCATGTGTTGATAGGCATCTAGGCTGAGGCCATACCCTGGTGATTGTGAACGGTGCTACAATAAATATGATTATGCAGGTATCCCATAGTCTTCCAACTTTAATTTCAGGTTTGCACCAATCAAAGTATACTGGTGTCATATGATGCCTCTGTCTTCTTGCGGACCCCCATGTAGATTCCTTTAGGGACTCCAGTTATTTAAAAGCCCACCAACAGTGAAGAAGAATTCTTCTTTTCTTGATGAGAGCCATTCTGACTGTGGATGTGAGTTTTGTTTTGCGGCAGTGGAGAGAGAATTTGGGGGCACTGTTCTGCCGAGGTACTTCCCTAGCACTTGTTTGTTTTGAGACTCAATCTCTCTAAGTTGTCCTAATGGGACTCAGACTTGTATTCTCTTGCCTCAGCCTCTCTCAGTGTTGGGATCACAAGAGTGTGCCATGTGCCCAGCTTCAGTATAGTTTTCATTTGCATTTCCTTAATTAAAGGTGCAGAACATTTTGTCACACATTGGCTATTTTCACTTCTTCTTTTAATTATCTTCTCCATTTACTTTTCATTGATTGGGCTACACATTAACTTTTAGATTAAAAATACATAATTTATGGTTCTAGATACTAGTTCTCTATCAAAAGAGCAGCCAGTAAACATGTTCTTCCACTCTGTGGGTTGTACCTTAATTCTCTTGGTTATTTTCCCTGCTGTGCAGAAACTTTTCAATTGGATATTTGTTGACTCTTGCTTTTGCTATCCATGCTGTTTGGGAAGCATCTCTGTGCCCATAGTTTCAAATATTCCACTCACTGTGCTTTGCTCTAGAAGTGTTAAAGTTTAGTCTTATATACAGATCTTTGATCCACTTTATCTTTCTTTCTTAACAGAATGCCAGCGATCTAATGTCAATCTTCTATCTATAGAGGTTCAGTTTCTCCAACACCATAAAAAAATATCCGTTCTCCAAAGTGGACTTTTAGCTACTTCATTCAGCACCGTATAACTGTGGTTGCATGCATTTGTTTCTGTTTTCTCTATTTCACTGATCTACATGTCTGTTTTTGTATCAGTACTGTGCTATTTTTGTAACCATGGCTTTGTAGTATAGCTTGAAATCAGATACTGTGATTCTTCAGCTTTATTCTTTTTTTTTTTAGAATTGCTTTGGATTTTTTGATAGGGGTCTTATTGACTCTATAAATCACTTTTGATAATGTGGCCATTTTAACAAAATTTGTTTCTTTAATTCATGAACAGGGAAATCTTTCAATCTTGTTGTGTCTTCAATATCTTCAGTTCCTTCTTCATTTTTTCTAAAATTTCCATTGTAGAAGTCTTTCACTTCCTTGACAGAGAACTGGAATCCTTTTGTGTGTGCTGGATAAATATTGAGTATTGCATCTAAATAAGAAGAAATGATGTACAAAACAGAAAGTAGAAACTTGTCTTTTTGAAAATGCACTTATTTGTTTGCTTGTTTGTGAGACAGCATCTCCCTCTGTACTCCAAGGTGATTCTGAATTCACTATGTAATTCTTACTGGCTTTGATCTCATTGCAATTCTCCTGCATCTAGTTCCTGAATGCTGGGATTATAGATGTGTACCACCATGCCAGCAAGTATATGGTATTTGCTGAGGGTGGGAATGCTGGTTCTTGCACTTTCTAGGCAAGCACTCTAACCACTGTGCCATTGCTCTAATATTTTACTGTGTTCTACGAGCATCATTTTCTCATTTTAGGAATATTATAGGTAGTAACAATGTAAAATTTCTAAAAAACACACAATATAGAATAAAGTTGAATAGTCCTATATATTTGGTATGATACTAAAAACTTCACATGTTAACATTTATATTATATTACATTCCACATTGAACCAAACATCTATCCTGATAAGATCTTTTGGGTACAAAGTTTTTATTTGTAATGAATAGAAAAAAATTTTCCCGTGGGTTTTGTAAACCTAACCTCACTTTAATATCTTATTCCTTCTATTTACACACACTGAGTTTTACATAAATGCTTACATATGGTTTTCACATTTAAACTTTTATATACATGAATATAAAAATCTATACATTCATATGCAACATTTGCATGAAATTTATATATAAAGGCTTATTACATTCCTTTATATATAAAAATTATATATATATATATATATATATATATATATATGTATATAAAGCTATCAGAGGTGGTATCTGATGAGGCTATTTCAAGAATGCCAATTATAGATCAATTTGTTTCATAAGCACAGATGCAATTTAAAAGCTATCACAGACAGAATGAAGAAACAATTAAAAACACATCACAACAAATTTGCATTGATTTTATAAATGTAACATTGGTGTAAAACTGGAAAACCAATGATTATAATTCATTATATTTACAAAAGAAGGTGGAATAATGTGTAATTATATCAATAGAAAGAGAAAAAATAAGTGTGTGATAAAATTGACCTTCTTAGTTAAAAAAAAAAAAATTCCAAATGCGGAAGTTACCTATTACAATAAAGGGAAGGGGAACAAGTCTGAAGAAGCCTCTCCAGAGATTAATGGAGGACCAGGGGCATGACCAGTCTCGATGTGCTCACCTCACTCCAAGGCATTTAAAGGGTTCCTTGACAGGACAGAGAAAAATATTTTGTGCTAGTCACACCCACAGTAGCACAGTTGAAACTTAAAAGAGCTCTGTGTACAGAGAAAGTGAGAAGCAGTTCAATAGTTAACTCTGACCTCCAAATTTTCTTACCTCTAATATATAAGAAGATAAATCACTGGAGGGGAATTGGTTCAAGCACCGTGTAGTCACAACCAGGGAATAGTAACTCCACCCCCAAACTCATAGAAGATAAACATCTTTCCATTTTTAAGTTAAGGAGCAAAAACATAATTGGTTGAATTTGAGTTCAATTACAAGTAGACTGAAGAGGACTTGTGTCTTTTTGTGTTTCCCTTTTTGTTCTTTTTCCCCTTTCATCTGAGCTGTGTGTGTGTGTGTGTGTGTGTGTGTGTGTGTGTGTGTATTCTCATTGTCTCTCTCTATATATATAAACTATATTATTATATATTAAAATAATAAAATTTAAAAATGTGTATTATATAGTATACATATTACTATATATTATTTATATATAATATATATATATATATATATATATATATATATATATATATGTTTATACACTAGTTTTTATATGTGAAATAGAAGACAAGAATTAATTAATGATTTTATTTCAATAATATCTTTCATGGTAATGTCAAGCTCATCTCAGACAAAAATTATATATAGAAGATTCAAACACCAACTTTCTCTTAGCATGTGATTCCCGACATAGATGACGTTATAACCCTAGGTTATTCTACCTCTTTGTGACCAAGACTTTTCCTAGTATATTGAGTAGATTGAACAGGCACATGATCATCAAAACATAACCGAAGTCAATGTCACTATCACACAGTCATGCACTTATTGAAGACATCTCAACAGTAGTGATATTTGCTTCTACCCTAAGTGATTTTCAACACTGAGCACCAAACCAATAGAACCACGAGGGAGCAAGGCACTCATACTTCTTAAAAAACAACTCTTCAGGGACTAATCTCATAGGCAATAAAGGTTAAGCCATAGATCTCAAAAAAGCTTGCAAAAGTTATTTACCAATATCACAGAAGACAATATCATAAATGTAGAAAAATAATTCCATATTCTGATAAATGAAGCATGCAACTCCAAAGTAACCATGACCAGAAGAGAATCTCTCCATGGCACAGCAGTCAAAATCCAAGAAATTCAGCACAAAAAGAGAGTAATAAAAGCTATTAGTATAAGACATCAAATAATCTAAAAATGCAAGACTACCAGAATAACAGTAAGTTTCTCAACACAGAACTAAAAGTTTGGACAGCTCAAAGTGAAGCTTTTCAAGACCAAAGAGCCAAGTAATTGCTAAACGAGACTGCTATAACTTTTACAGATACCTTTCAAAATGGATGGAGAAATAACGACTTTTAATGACCAAGAAAACCTAAAGAAATCCATGACCAGCAATTCAGCATTGTGGCAGTTAAAAGAGAATCCCGGAGACAGGAAGGCAAATGTCACCTGAGACTCTGAAAGTATAACATTTAATTGAGAGATTACTTAAAAAATGAAAAAAGAAACCATTCAAGAAAATTGACACAATGACAGGACTCAGGAAATGTCTTACAGTTATGACATTCCATAGTACTAGTCTTCACTTTTCAAACAAAAACCATAGAATGGCAAGCAAACAAAACTGAAATATGTATTTCAAGGACAAACTTCTGCAAAGAAACGTATAGACTGCAAGTGAAACAATCCTTCCATCAGCTGAAGCCTACAAGAAGCAGGAGTAGCTGTCCTAATTTTAGACAAAGTAAGCTTCAAGCCAAAATGGAACAGAAAATGCAAGCACATGAGTAAAGAGTACAATTCGATAGAAGAGAGAAGAACTGTAAATGTATGTGAACCAAATGTTAAGAACGAATTTTGTAAAACCAAAGCTAATAGGCATAGAAAGGCAGACAGACAGCAGTAAGGTCTAGCAGGAGACCTCCAAACCTCGTCATCACAAAAACAGAGGTCAAACAGATACACAGATACCCACTGAACAAATGTATGTAGCCGGTATCTACCATGTCTCATGAAAGAACCACAAAGTATACATTATTCCTGAGGAGCACAGAACTTTCTGCAAAACAGACTATATCTCAGGCCATAAACAACACTTAAGTAAATACAAAATAATTGAAATAATCTCTTGCATATTATCAGGTCTCACCAAAATGAAACTACAAATCAAAAGCAAAGGAACCATAGAAAATAGACAAATAAAGGCACAAGAAGATAGCATAATACACTTCTGAATAATCAATTGGTCACAAAAGAAATTGGAAAGAAAATTAAAACCTTTCTAAAATCAAATACCAATAGAAGTATAACATACCAAAACTTCTGGGCCACAATAAAAGCATTTCTAATAGGAAAGTTTCTAGCTGTGAAGTCATATGTTAGAAAAACAGAGCAATTCCAAATAAGTAATTGTAAATTACATCTCAAGGACCTAGAAAAGGAAGAACTATCAAACTTCAAGGATAGAAGAAATTATAAAGTCAGAGAAGAAAATAATTAAATGAAGACTAAAGTAACACACAACAATAAACCAGAGGTGGTTCTCTGCAAGTAAAAAATAAAACTGATAAACATAGACGTGTTCATAAGTTTTTAGGAGAAAGAACACTTCTTCACTGTTAGAGTAATGTAAAGTAGTATAATCACGATGGAGATCAGTATAGAGAGTCCTCAGAACTATACAGTCCACATGCTATTTCACACAGCTGTACCTCTTCTGAGAATTGTTCCAAAAAGTTAAAAGGCATCATAGTACTGTCGTACCTGAATTCCCATGTCTAAAGCAGCATAATTCATAACAGTTGAATTATGCAAGTGGTCTACATGGCTATCAATGACAAATGGATAAAGAAAATGTGGCATATATACACAACGGAGTACTGCTGAGCCATAAAGAAAGGTAACTCATTTGAAGGAAAACGGACTTCTCCTGAGATCATACTATGAAATTAAACAAAATAAATCAGGCACAGTGTCTTAGTTACTTTTTCATTGCTGTGACTCAATACCCGACACCCACAAACTTAGGAAAGAAAAGGTTTATTCTAGCTCACAGTCTCGAGGGTCACAGTCCAGTCAGGGGCGGCTGGCAAAAATCAAAGTACATGGCGCAGAGAGAGGTGGAGGCAGCTTCTCCGGACAAACAGGAAGACAAGCTGAGGATAGTTGAGACTAGTCCCAGTCCTCCAGGAAGGCAGGTGCAGCTTATGTATCCTTTCAGGTCTCTGTCCAGTAACCAATCCCTCCCGCATCCAGGTGTGGCCACTACACACCATTAATCCTAACTTAACTGCAATCCACCCCTCCAGACCAGACCCTAATCCACCAACATCACACCATTCCATTAAAATATATGAGACTTTTGGGGGACACTCCAGATCCTAACCATAACATAGAGAATGTTAAATATTGCATAGAAACTTACATTACATGTATTTTAAGGAGCAAAGTAAAAAAGGATAGGAAACAAGATGTTGTAGAAATGGGAAGGGGTTCTGAGGAAGGGTGTAGGGATGCACAGAGGACAGGGAAAGCAAAAATAAGGAAGATGTAATATTATCTGTCTGTACTAATTTCCCCAAGCTCAATGTAATTATTATACATGGCAAAATTGTAGCAATGAAAACAACCAAAGAAAACAGTAGCGCAGATATAACATTATGCAGAGAAAAGTTATATCAATAGACCATGGGGAGTAAAGATAATCCCAAAACACAAATGGTGAAAAGATTATCCTCTTCATAAAGAGTATCACATTGCTAAGATAAACATAAGTAAAAGAACATGATTTTCTCCTGTTAAACCATTTATAAAGACTTAAATTCGATTGAATTGTGGATTAAAAATAAAAATTAAATTAAAAGTCAGTTTAAAGATTGACAAATTCATATCTTCTTGATCTAGAGGTAGGGAAGCGTTCAACAAATTATGCCACTAAACACAAGAATCTGCAAATAAAGTTGTAAATTGAACTTCGTTTTATCAGGACTTGTTAAGAAACTAGAAAGAGAAGACACAAAGTGACAAAAGATACTGCTTCAGTGGCAATTGCTATGCACACATCACCCTATCATCCACTGTCAAAAATACAATTATTGTAATATATTGAACTCATGCACTTGGTTGTTCAGAAATTTAGAAATGATACAGTTGGGAAATAGCCCCCTGCCCCTGAAAAGAAGGAGGCCCAGAAAATCATAGACATCTGGAACTGCCTCCACTAGAGATTCCTTTACACATGGGTCTGTTGTCTAGAGTAGGGTGCTCATGACCAAATCTGATCCTTCCATGCTCACCCATGTCCCATGTTCCAGACAGCAAGCTCTGGATGGTAGAAATGTCTTATGTCAGGGCTCAGATTCTATCACAAATACCACACCAAGAGTGGAAGCTGTATGATCATTTAAACTGAGTCTCAAAGTCACAACATTACTTTTATCATTCTGTACCTCTCAGGACAATTACAAACTCTCCCAGAATCAAGGAGTTATGAACAAGAACTTTCCTCAAAACAGGACATATGTCAGTGAGTTTTCTGGTTATTTCCTAAACTTATTGCAAATTCATATACAGAATATATTGGGATACTGAAAATCCCTGCATATCATCTTGGCTGAGGCAGACATCCAGATACAAACTAAGGTAGTTTCAAATCTTAACATTATAAAAAGAGTAAATTAACATCGCTCTTTGCATGAACTCTATTAACCTTCTTCTAAATTCAAAGAACACAGAAAAGACAGTGGACAGTAAATAATTTTAAAAAGTGTTAATAGAGGAGATTATTAATCAAGGTCAGGGTAGGGAAAAGGTAGAACTTGGAGAGGTGAAAGAAATAAGGTAACTTAATATCTTTCTTCCAGGTTAGGACAGGTCCTCGTAGCTCTGACTCACACTTGGGAAAAATAGGAGACAGTTGCTGGGTCATCTACTCTGGCTTCATAATTTCTCCTTTCTAGAATTGTCTCATACATAATAGAGGAGAAGCAGCTTTATCTATATCATTTTTTGATTATAAAATATAAATTTGAATACGCTAAAGCTTTTAGCTTGCGACCATCACCCCTCTCTCTAGTAGCACTAACTGGCTGGATTCAAGTGGGCTCTATGTCATCTTTCTTCATCTGGTCTACCAGACCAGAGACCTCACCGGCAGTTGGGCAGCTGTAGCTTTTCACCACGTAGCAGAGAACATCAGTCTGCAAAGATGAAAAAGCAGTGAAGGAAATGCCCACAATGGAGCAAAAATGAAAGACCTGGAAAGAAAACGGTCCATAGGTCCATTTTCTCCCTTTGCAAAGGATGATTTCCTGTTCATGAAAAAGTGCTGTACACTCATAATTCATTGTCGAGTTTATTTCACTGGTCAGTTTGGAACACATGAATAGCTTACGTCTATTGAGGACTTTATTCACATAAGCTGTTACGTTAATCTTCCCAGTGAGGACACATGAACCCACATTAGGCATGAGAAATCCGAAGTTTAGATAACTTAAGTTTCACACTGGACAATATAATATCAGAACTTTGAACCTAGTCTGTGGTAAATTAGGAGAAAGCCTTTTCTTTTGATTAATCTATTCTTTTACATTCACTAAATTCAAAAGACAGAATAATAAGCAAGACTCAGATTTGAAATAAAAGGCAAAACATGACATAGCCCAGAATGTATCTTAGGTATGATATAAACAGTCATTTCACAATAAGCTTTGGAGTAAAAGAACTACTAAATGAACTAAATCTGATTAGATTAGGATGAATACATTTAAAATTACATTTAGACAGACCAAAAGACCTACTCAGTTTTTTACTACATTCATAGGGAAAACCATGATGTATCAGTATACAAATTTTAATTTTTTATATGCTTGTGTAGGTACAAAGTATTTACACAAGTACTT
Organism: Ctenodactylus gundi; assembly: GCA_004027205.1. Classification (NCBI taxonomy): domain Eukaryota; kingdom Metazoa; phylum Chordata; class Mammalia; order Rodentia; family Ctenodactylidae; genus Ctenodactylus; species Ctenodactylus gundi. The sequence goes on from PVKB01000045.1 coordinate 1,117,590, forward strand.
TGTGTATAGAGTACATATAGTGTATGGGTAGTGTGAGTTTGTGTTTTAACTACAACACAGCTATGTCTAAACAGCTAGTAATTAATTATAGCCGACATTTTGATGATACCGGTATATATCACTGTCCACTGTAAGATTAATGAATCCATTCACAACAAGCTAAATCAAATATGATAGAGCTAAATTAACATTTATTTAGAAAAGATTTCTGCAATTGAAAATGAAAAATATGTGAAAACAGCATGAAATTCTACTTGTAACCACCACCAGCAGATCCTTTTGTGCTATTCTAAGAATTTACACACTCCGTTTCATGGGAAAGAGTAACTTTAGATTGTCTACACAGGTTGAACATGGGTAGCATTACTAATAAATATGTAAGGCAAATGATAGCAATATCTCAATCTTTTACGAATACTAGTTGTATTAATACTGAATAACTCAATGCTTTTATACTGATTTTTAAAAGAATAACATGTCTGTGGAATTTGACATCATTTATCCCAATAAACAAAGAAAGGGCATATATTTTGGACATTTAACACATATTTATGCATCTAACTTGGTCTGCAATTGAAGAATTGCTATTACAAGTGTGAAATTCATCATGAGTGAGACACAAGGTGGGAATAAATGAAGATAGACAAATGAAGTGGATTGTATGACACAGAGGAGTAGGAATTAAATTGCTTATGTAGAAGGAGGAAGACTGAGCTTTAGTCCGTGAACCCTTGATTGAATATTTAGACCTTAGAAATCATGAAAACTTTTCAAGTAGAAAAAAAAAAAAACAGAAAGAAAGAATGCATGTTAAGGACATTTGTTGGGCCAACAAAATGTAGGCTACCTTGGGTCTGGACTTGAAAAAGGTGCAAAAACTACATAGAAAGTCTCACATCAATAGCACAAAGTACTGTACAAAATACTTAGAACTGGTAATCACAAATTACCAGGAGAGAAGCTGTCCAACCAGAATGATCTGTCAAAAATAAACGAGGGAAAAGGGAAATCAAAAGCTAGCAGATGTGGACTACAGTGTTTTCAGGCACATAGATGAAATAAGGAAATAATTACAAATGGAATCATGTTCTCAGAAAGATGTTCAAGTGGTAACTACAAAAATTCAAATACGTAGACACTGTAAGCTAGCAGAATAAGTAACTTAATGAGTACCAGGGTAAGAGGTCAAAGCTGAAGATGTATATTAGACAATTAGATAATGATAGAGATGCTAATGACATCCCTGAAGAGTAGTTAAATATCCACAGATTGAGAATATAAAGAAAAAGAAAATGAGTGGACTACACAGATTTAAGAAGTCTCATTGTTAGTGTGTAGGAACCCAAAGAGGCCTTTGAGTAGGGGTTCCAGAAAGCTAGAGCAGAGCATGGAAGAGCCAGGAGTGAGGCTCTACGTGTAGAAGCCCCAAGGAAACAGCATCTCTAAGGCAAAGCAGGTGGTCTCTGAGATGCAGATAGTGTTCAAAGGAAAATCAAGCCTGGAGGAAAAGCCACTGCACTGGCCTCAGGAATATGGTCAATATCTTGCAAGTAAACATCTGAGCAAAAGGCAGATACAGGAAATTAATTATAAGGGCTTCAAAAGTAAGTGGGAAGGCAATGGAGGCAGAAGTACAGATGGAAAGTTCAAGGGGCCACACACACACACACACACACACACACACACACACACACACACACACACAGAGAGAGAGAGAGAGAGAGAGAGAGAGAGAGAGAGAGAGAGAGAGAGAGTGTCAGTCCAAAGAGGAGATAGAAAATGCATTAGTAATAAGCAGCAAATCTTCCACTAAGATTCCATCTCTGCACACCAAGGGTGCTTACATGGGAGAAAGTTCATTACTCATAAGGCTACACAATGACCTATTCTATCAAGAAGACTTAAAAAAAATTGATGAGCGGCATCTTGACATTTTAGAAAATAATGTTCTCTTGTAAAGGCTAAATAAAAATATTAATTGCTGCAGGAGATATTCCACCATTCCATATTCGGTAAAATGTTCTCTTATTAAAAGCTTCATTAATCCCTGCATCCAACCATCCTACAGGGTCTGTTTTCTTCATCCTGAGTGAAGGCATCTGTTAATTTTGCTGTCACTTCGCCATTTTATATTTGTACAAAATAGATTTCATTTTACTGATTTTAACCAATTTCTTAGATTTAAGCAGGGTATAATGTGAGCTGATCCAAATCCACATTACATTTCAAACTTGTTACACCTTTACATGATGCTTTTAATACTTTTTTCATTTTTTTACTTTATTCTACATATTGATGGTATCCAGTACTCATTAATATCATGTTTACCAGGGTCTCCTAGAGACCCCTACAACACGTCCCTTCAGATCAATGATCACGTGCCAACGCTTCCTTGAAGAGCTATATTCTGCATCTGCAATGGTACAATCCAAGTGGCAGGCACTTCTCTCCAATCGACACCGTTGCCTACCTTTTGTTAACTGTCACACCTGCATTTCATTCGTTCATTATTTAAGTAAGGAAAGATGAAGTTCTTTAGCCTTATTTTTTGGCTCAAGAAAAAAAAAAAGAAGAACCTGGCTTCACTGTAATAGCAGATGGGCATACAAATATATGAGTGTATATACTTTGTCTCCTTTTTGGCAAGTGGATTGGTCTACAATGCTTCCTGCAGCCCATCTCACATTTAATGTCACAGAAGAGATTCATCTTTTGGCACTGAACATCAGTAGCCTGAAGAAAGGGGGTCATAAATCATATTTTCATTTTTTATTAAAATCACACTATGTCAGGGCGTAATTTTCTTTTTCTGATACAGTGTAATTTATTCGGTGACCTTGGACTACGTTCCTTTGCTAATCTCAAAGGTTGAATCACTGTATTAATGATTTCAGAAAATTTACACGTGAAATTTAATAGAAAAGCACAGGTCAGTGCACAAGATTTTGGAAACGAAAGAAAATCAGCGAGTCACAAAAATGTTATGTTGTATGTGTGTATTATTTTATAAACTTCCTTCAGACAAAATGGTATACTGGTAAACCTAATGTACTATCTTTAGCCTCTCAAATTTCAATTGTTTATTATCTTACTATGCCTAGTTCCTGAGCAAATATGAAAAAGGTGATGGGTAATGAATGAAAAATTAAAATAGTAAAACCTAATAGTTTTAGGTAACATAATTTTATTAGTAATAAATTACTTTTACCTATTTATTGACAGACTGATGCAAAATAGTGCAAAAAGTAAAAAGAGAAATTATGTTCACATGGTAGCTGAGAGTATCACTGCATGATCACTCCAAGCTCTGCCCAGTGTGGTGCATCTTCAAATAGAATCTTCCAACAATCACAGAATCCACCATGTGTAGCCCTAATTCAACTCGTAATTCAATAGCATGCTCTCAATCACCTGCCTTGTTTTATGCTAATCTCAGCTACTTGGCAAAATTCTAAAGCCAGATTAATACTTGAGCTCACTTGCCTTTCTAATCTGAGGCAACTGATCTCTGGTAGAGAAATATCATACACATAGTAATAAAAATATGAACAAATAGAGATATTCACGTTCTCATAAAAATGAGCCAAAAACCTAGAATAATATGCTTGCGTAGCTGTGTGTATGTGTATATATAGAGACTGGTGGACACAGGCAGATGTAGATCTACTGTGCATGCGTGCGTGTGTGTGTGTGTGTGTGTGTGTGTGCGTGTATTTTTCAAAATGACAAGCTATGTTGTTACTATGGGCCAAAAGATTAGTAAATTGTGAAATTTGTTTGATAATTGTCATGCATTTTTCAAAAATTAAGAGAAAAGACAATAAAAATCAGACTGCTTTGCTTGTAGTAAACCCAAAGCATTATTTTCTAAGATGTGTTCAGTTACAAATGCACATAATGGGAACACTATGAAAAACAAAATATTCTAACTGCCATTCCTGGTCAAAGCACTTGACTGCTCTGGAATTACACAGGATTCTGATGACAATGCCGAGCACCTGGTGTCTATAGGCACTACTAGTGGAAATGTAAACTGGATCAGCCACTTTGAAGGAATCAATAGTTTCTTATAAAGACACACTTTCTAGAAATGTCAACCATTCCTCTCCTATGTACCTACACAAGTTAAAATGCATAGCCTTGAAACTATTTGCACTTGAATTAGTCGATTGGCGGTTTATTCATAATAGACAAAATACAACCCAAATATTCCCCACCAAATTTCTAAAAAATTAGTATATTCATACAATAAAATATTTTTCATCAACTAAATATTCCGATTATTTTCCACTCAATAACAATGCACAAGGCTTTACAGTACATAAAAGGAAACAATCAAAAAGTGCAGCATGCTTTGTTCTTCCATTGATTTGAAGTTTTAAAAATGTTGGGGAAAAACCATAGCGATGAGACAGATCAATGATTTCCTGGAGCGGGGATGAAGAAAAGACAGTGATTACAAAAGATCTAGGACAACTCTAATGCTAATGGAGTGTCCCATATTATAGCTGAAAATAAACAATTTTATATATACTTCAATAATCTTCAAAATGTAAATTGCTTAATATTACTATGTATGAATTATCTGTCAGGAAAGCTGAATTTATAAACACAAGAAAGAGCTTTTCTCATAAAACTTCAGATATCTGAACATAAGTCAAATATATTTTCCGATGACTACAATACTTAATAGTTAATACACTAAATGACTAATACTAAAGACCAATGACTTCAAGAGTTAACACTAAATACAATATTAAGCACATAGCAACTTTTCCCATAACATTCTTTTCTTTATGTAAACTTAAGTCTTCTTGCATTTACGTTTTGTATTACAAGGTTAAACTGTAAATATATCTGACCATAGTAGATGGATATAATTTTTCTCTTTAGTTGTGTATATTTCTCCTAGAAAGAAAAATAAACAAAATACATTAGCCTCTTTTTTGAATTGATGCTTTGTGGGCTGTTTCTTACTTGTATGAAAAGTTGTACTAGATAATATGAGCCAGTTTAAAAATTATTTTTCTTGAGGAAAAAAATGTAAAATAGATTTTCTATGACAATGGGGTTCAAAGGGTAATTTTCTAGCTATTGATTTTTTCAAAAAAGAATTTCTCTGTAATCATTTCCCCTTTTTCGTCTGTAAATTGTTTCAACCTCCTCTTTAAAGAGTTCCTTTGAGTCTATCCATCTTCCACCCACCCTTCATCCCATAACCCCTGACTCCATTAGAATCCGAACAGCTGACTAAGCAATAATCACCCTGTAGCAGAGGAGACTGAGGAAGATCAGCTTGTACTGCAAGATGTACATTCAAATACGTAGATCAAAAGAAGCTGTTTCTACCTAACGAATAAGAAAATGTCTCAAGCCTGTTGGCAAAGATTCATAGCTATGGATGGCTTGTAAAAACCTGGGTATAAGGACGTCAAACATCCTAACTATGAAGTGATTGTCTGTCTTTAAACGAAATATAAAAATATATGTGTGCAAATTTTAGTTTCCCTCTCTTTGATCTTTGCTGTGGAATCCCATAGGCATTGCCTGTGAAGTTAACTACAAACGTAGGAGAGTTCATACACTGAGAGGTTTCGTCTGTCAGTTATAATAAAAGGTGTCATATAGCACTAATGGTGGATCATGCACTATTTTAATAAATATGAACTTTGCTCATTTTCATAGCTTATTTTCTCAACATCTTTAATTTTTAATAAAATCTGTAATAATAGATGTGTCTACAAAATACTGACTATAAAATTTAAGTTTCTTCTAATTGCTTATATAAACTTCTAAACATCAAATAACCTAAAATTGGTAAAGTTATGTTTTGGTGAGGGACTGCATTAGAGAAAAAGAATTCATTAAAATGGTTAAATATCGTATCCATGAGTTAGCTCTTTTAAAGCTCTGTAAAATAGACAAACTTCAAGAGAATGATGTCAATATGAGAGTGGGTGGGGTCAATATTCTTAGGACACATAAAGTTCACCTAATGATTATCCACAGACTAGCGCATCCTTTTGAAAAGCTCAACACCTAGGAACAAGCCTAAGACACTGAACGAAACTTGAATTAGAATAAGACTAGCCCCACTCAGATCATGTCAGCTTCTCCCCTTCCCCAAGTCAGCATAGTACTGAACGGGGTGTGTCTATGTGTTCACTCCCCGCAGAGAGGAGAGAACGCTAGGCATTTATCCAGTCTCCTTAGCATTCACAGATGCTTCTCAGGGGGACCCATCTAGCATAACTCAATCAGAAATCCTTGGACAGATGGCAAAGCTTAACAATCCGAGCATCAGGTAGAAGCCTGGAAATAGTGATCAACGTGTGGACCTCCTGGGTACCTCTGCACTTCTGCTTGGCAAAGCACTTGATCAGAAACAGGAGCCAAACTCATATCAAACCCACAAAGCTGAGCAAATGGCCACCAGATGCACAGTGGGAAGTCCTTAATCTGCGAGCCCACACTAAAGACCTGTCCAAGCAGGAAGACTCCTACCTTCATGGATAAGAAAAAAGCTAGGACAGCTTGAGTCAGGAAATAGGGTGCAGATCCAGATGGCCAATTAGCCATGTGCCATGACCTCAGCCACACATGGAAACTGTTATTTCTGTGCTTTTGTGAGAAAACTATAAGCTAGTCCTCCTTGGCCTAGGTGACCCAAAAGCCACTTATGTCGGGCAAAAGGCCATCCGTGGATCTGCCCAGGTACAAAGAAAATACCCAGCTATGCATTTCTAGGGAGTCTACCTTCATTTATACTTGAACAGAATAATAATCCTACTTACTCTTGAAGTCAGCTGCTCTGGCTAACTCCTGATCCTAACTAGTGAACTGGTCAAGCTAAGGAAAATACTTTATGGCAGGCCTAACTAAAAAGTATCACAGCATCCAATCAATGAGTCGCCTGGTAGCAAAAAACAGTGACCTCACTGCTGATAGCTCTGTTCAATATCAGGAGAAAGACATCAAGATGACCAAATAGAATATTCACAACAGGTGGAGAGTCTTTAATAAACTTGTCTGAGTTTGTCTAGGTATCATGTTTATTTTTTTATTCATTCATTTGTGGCCCTAGGGATTGAACATAGGGCCTTCCTACAGTGCTACATCACCAGGCTTTTTTACTTTTTATTTTGAGACATGGTCTTGCTAAGTTACTTAATTTCCGAGGCTGAGAGAAAACTTGAAATTCTCATGCCTCAGTTTTCCAGTGTTCTGGGATTACAGATGTACACTACCATGGCCAACTATATTTTTAAACTTTTGGATACAATAGGAACACTTCCGTTGTGGAAGCTACATTATAAAGCAGGCAGCCAAATTCTTGCAAATTCAAAATTAATCTATTGATAAGTATATGATTGAGGGAACATAATTACCATTGCCCTTTCTAAAAAAAAATAATGAAAGTGTATATAGATACCTAGTCATTTATTCTACTGATTTCAGTAAGATAACATTATATATTTAGTAGTGAGTAGTAGAGAGGCTATTGAAGGGTTTAGTGCATTTATTTAACTATTGTGCCTTTTTAAAAATACATTTGAAAAGGCATGATGACTGCTCAGGGAATAAATGAAACGTGAATTTTCATTTTATAATGTTATATTCTCAAGACTGAATATTGAGCTTCTGTTTTATAGTTTTATTAAGGTAAGATTGGCAATTGAAAAATCATACATCTACCTAGTATAAAAATGATAATTTTCATGTACATACACATTATGACATTGTTAAATCTAGTTAATCTATAACATCAGTCTTCATTTTTTAGTTGAGGATCTTTGAGATCTATTCCTTTAGCAGTTTTCAAGTACACGTTCCTTTTTATATGAAAGGAAAATTAGCTCATGTAAGAGTAAGAACATCAAAAGATGTATATTCTAATTAATTTTCCGTCATAAGTATAGTTTTCATCAGGCTACTCTAGAGATGAAAAAAAACTATTAGACAGGAATTCTGCTATAAGATCAAGACTCTAATATAGTATCAAAACATTTCCATGTCTTAGTATTATAACTTGGTTTAACAATGATATTAGTCAAAATAATTCATCTATATGCTTATTAATGACAATAATAAAATGGTCACAAACTACCTCTCATTGTGGTATGTTCCACTGTGGGGCAGTAAATACAAGAAACATGTTTCAAAGTCTGTAGAATTTGTGTAATTTTGAATTTCAGATTTTGCAAGAAACTCCACTTGTGGGTTGTAAGTTGTTACCCGGCTGTAGACATGTGCTTATGAGTTAGCCATGGACGAGGAGCTCAAATCAGGGATAGAACAATGGCAGAATAGCAGGCACGCCACATCCCATTTTCATTGGCCACTCGTTTCACCCCATTTGTTCAAGCAGCAGCCAACAGCTGCATGTACACATGGTTAGTCCACTCAATCAATCACATTAGCTTTAAAGTTTAACTGGGGCACTTATTTTTTTCCCAATTCAATTATTTCCACTTTATTCTTTTTTTCCCCATTGTATTGATATGCATAAGTGCAAGTTTAAGGTTTACAATGAAGTTGAGCATTTTGTGCACGTACCTATCTTGTCAAGGTGACAAGGGCTTTCCCACTCTCCTTTTGTCGCTCGCCCTACCCACCCCTCGCTCCCTCCCCGGCCTACCCTCCTGATTCACTTTGTTTTTTGTTTTAAGTTCCAGAAGAGTTGTGATCTGGGTCTCTCATATCAGAGAGACCATTTCACCTTCTGCTTCTGACTCACTTCACTTATTTTAAACTGGTCTCATGGCAGCTTTCTTGGAAATAGCTACGAAGACTTCTTTCTTTGCTAGGGTATTAACATTTTCATGGGAGTATTTGAACATGCTGTGGAAACAACACAGATGAAGGGTTAGGATAGACGCACTTCTCAGTCATCCGTTGTCTAACTCGTGATACTTTCCTGCTCCCTTGCTTGGCTGTATCTTTCAAAGTTTTCTCAAAATAAATCAGTATCAATGATATTCGAAAATACATTTCTAACACATCTGGTTTATAGCTATGCTTGTAACCCAGCACTCTGGAGGGCTGAGGTGGAGGATGATAAGTTCAAGCTCAGCTTGAAAAACCTAGTAACTTGGAGATGTAGCCCACTGTGATGTCCTTGGGTTCAGTCCCCAGTATGGAAGAGGAAAAATGTGATTTAAAACATCCCAAGACACGTATGCACACTAAGCGTTTTTGGCATTCATCTATTCACGTCTCAGGCTCCACACCTAGATATGCACTATTATCAGGGGAAACACAACTGCATTTGAGTATATTTGTACATAAAACACAAACACGGAAATGGCATTCTACTTTCAACTTTTCCCATTATGCTTTACATCTTAACTTTAAAGAGTATTTTTCCCAAAATCTGTACAATGATACACATTTATCTGTAATTAGGTCTCCTGTAGTTTTGGTTACTTACAGTTAACAAAAACTTGAAAATGGTAAGTGGAAAATTACATAAATATGTAATTCCTTATTTTTTTTATGAGCTGGTAATTGAACTCACGTCCTCTGCACTGAATTACATCCCCAGACCTTTTGTTGTTTTCTTAATTTTTTTTTTTCTGGTTGTGAAACAGAGCCTCATGAATTCATTAATTTGCCCAGGCTGGAGTCAAACTTCTGATCCTCCTGCCTCAACCTTTCAGTGTGGTAGAACTGCAGGTGTATGCTGCTGGGTCTAGATCATTCGTAAGTTTTAAATTAGGTAACATTATGAGTGATGGGATATTGCACTTCTGTGCTTTGTCCAAACTGAATGCAAAACACCACTGTGTCTGATGTATCTGTGCTACATACACTCCCCACTTCTTAGACAGCCGCTCTCCAATTCTCAGGTAGACTGTCCGAGTGCCTGTACTTGCATTCAAGTAAACCTTGTTTTACCAAGTAATAGACCTAACGAGCATGGGTAGTAATGTTGGCAATTCAGATATACCAAAGAGAAGCCATAAGTCACTTCCTTTTGGTCGAAGGATGAAACTTTTCCTTATAAGATAGAAAGAAAAAAATGCTGATGTGATTAAAATCTATAATAAAAACGAATCTTCTACCTGGGTAGTTGCGAGCAAGGCAACAGAAATTTATGCTGGCTTTGTTATCACACCTAAATCTTCAAAAGTTATGGTCGCAGCATGTGATCAGTGCTCAGGTATCTTCTAATGCAGTGAGTCGACTCACAATGGCACGAAAAGATGGGTAGGTATAATGAGCTTTATAGAGAGAAAGGACACATTCATTTACCTTTTATCATAGGATAAGATTATAATTGTTTTAATATACTTTTATGACTGCTAATCTCTCATTGTTTATGTCAGTAAACTTTAGAGTAGATACAAATGCAGAGGAAAAAAAGCATAGTATATCCAGTATTTGGTGCTATCTCTGGCTTCACAGATCCACTGGGGATTATGGAACGTATTTTCTTCAGAAAGACTGAACTGTTACACATAAGAGGATCTTTATTTTCTTATCAGCTACTCAGAATGACATTGTATGCATACCCATGATAGTTATTACAGATTATTTTGTAATACAAAGATACCATTTCATATGTGTGCACATAAACTTATAGAACACATTTCTAAATATAATTCCTAAATCAATAAATATACAAACTTTAAAATTATTAAATATTGCAAATTTCTGCCATAGGAGCTTTATCAATTTAAACTTCTTCCAACAATATAGAAGAGACATTTGCTCTTGTTAACTATATTGTCTGAATGTAACATGGTACAGTGGAAAAAATATTAGGTTTGGATTTCAACCATTTATAAGGTGTGTATGGGGAAAAATTGCATTTTTTTTTTTGTGATACTGAGGGTTGAAGCAAAGGGCTCATGCACACTATGCAAGTGCTCTACCACTGTGCAAGATCCATAGTACCATGACCCGCCATCTCTATAAATCTGATTTTGAGATAGTTGCAATGTGTCCCAGGCTGGCCTCAAACTGACGGTTCTCTTGTCTCAGCCTCTCGATTAGCCAGATTGCACAAAAGCCTTAGCTGGAAATCACCTTTCAAGATCTTAGCTTACTCATTTCTAAAATAAAGATAATAACAATCTTGTGAATCTGTGAGAATTAAATAAGATTATTATGTAAGCCCTGTATGGTCTCTGCCACTTAGTGCCAGATAAATACAAATAGTTGGCTTATTACCTAAATTTTAAATATTTATATGATAATCTCTCTCTTCATTCAAGAACTGCTGTTTGCAAGGAGTTTCCATTTTTCATTAGTCACAATAACCATGTGATTATATATATATTTATAATTATAAATCATATTGGTGAATTAGTATAATTAAAATGCTTCATACATTATTTATATAAATGAAAGATGACTATAATAGATGTTAACTGTAATATTATTAGTAATATTATTTCGAAGCCAGAAAACAATGAGAATAGTGGTCATTATCAAACAGGTTGGAGGAAGCTGAGACTACAGCCAGCAACAGAAGAGACCAGAAACAAGCAGATTTGCTACAGAGATCTTTTGCAAGGAGGCAAGGAGTTTTCTAGTTGATAGAGGTGGGAAATAGCACACGAGTAGACTATATGGCTCAATGGTAAATGGCTACCTAGTCAAAGAAATGCAAATACTAAATGGTACATCAATAAATCGAATGCTGATCTAATCCAAAATTATATACTTAAGTTGACCGTTGCACAGTATGTGTGCTTTGAGGCATTGCTGGTAGTAAAAGATCAATGAGCAAAATAAAGACTTGAAAGAACATCCCTACATATTTTTTGAAACTATGAGAGTCATAACAAAACTACATAGCTGAACATGTTGAAAGTGGTTGCTTCTGAGGAAGGCAAGTCAGGGGATTTGGGGGAGTAGAGAAGGTATTGAAGTATTAGTTGAATTTTCAATTTGTCTGTATGAGTCATTTTGAAGACAAAAGTAAATGGAAATACAAAGAATTGAATTCAGCTGCAGAAAGCTGGATACATTTTTTCTTTAAGTAAGATGTACAACCAGCCTTTTGTACTGGAAATTTGGTAGTACATGCTGCTTAAAATACTTAACCAAGGCTGAAAAAAAAAAAAAAACCCACTATTTATTTGATTGAGTTTTTAGGTATATTGAGTTTTGTGTCTAACCAATTAACTTCCAGGATACTTCTCTACTCATCTTCCAACCACAACATTAAAATGACTCCTCTTAACATCTTCTCAGATACCTTCCAAAACAGGAAAAAAGGAGGAGTAGGACGAAGAGGGGAAGACGACATGAAAGACTGGGATCTGAAACTCTAAGAAACAATTATTTCACTGTCCATGCATTTGCCCAGAGGCCAAACTCTCTCAAACAGCACTACTGCACTCTGCCTTCCACCTCCAAACACTAGGACTCCCAACTGAACTGAAACCTTCCTACATTCCATATAACACCAGGTTAAAGTTTTGAGGTCTGAAACTGTATGTATTATATACAAACACTAGGAAGTGTTTTTATAAAATATCATCAATTACGATACATACGAGGACCCACAAGGCAGCAGAAATCAATTCAACAGCATTGCACATTCTTGACCTTTACAATGCGTTATTGCCTAATTTTTGCCTTGGCTTCTTCAACATTCACTTGGAAGAAACTGACTGTAAATCAATATTAAACGCCATTCAAGGAACTCTTTTCAGCCTTCTGATTAATGAAAGTGAGTTACATGTTTCAATTAGAAAGAATAATAGCTGAGTAAAAACATAAAATATTTTTTGAGCATTATCACAGAATCATATATGGAAGACGCTTAGGAATTGGTCATGGTCACACAAATATTTAGTAGTATGTTGAGACACGGGACTCAGGCTAGGTTTGTTGACTGTAGTAGCAGTTGCTCATGGAAGGATTTTGATCTCGGCCTCCACATTGATATTATGCTTTAAAAAGAACAGCAGGTAGAATCCGTGTTGCCCATTATTTTCATAGCTTTTTTCATTTTTTTTCTACGTATCTTAGTAACCTTGACGTAAAAATATATCCTTTCTCAAATGCTCATAATTTATTTCTTGGAGGGCCTCTCCTTTCTTCATTTCACCCAGGCCTAGATCTCTGTATTTCATTTAATTTTCTGATTCTGTGTACAAGCTATCTTCTGTCTTTTCTTTTGAATACAAGTCTAAAATTTATTTGATTTTTTGTTTCTTTCTATATATTTTCTCAAGCTATTTCTTTTCTAGAAGCTAATTTTTCTTCTAAAGATTGTATCCACAAAAACTCAAGATCAATGTAAACTTTATGCACTGTACACATACATATCAATAAAATGGGAAATAAATGTTATAGCAACTTTGTGCTTTCCAATTGTTAACATTTAACTTCCACTATTGGTACTAAGTTCAAATGAATAAGTCTAGACCACCTAGAAATCCAGCACAGGAAGTTTATGCCTCGGATCTCTTTCGTGACCTACAACACATGCTCTTCTATAAAGTGGAAGATAACAGGAACATGAATGAGAAATTTAAAAATTGCCACAGAAATTGAGTGTTTTTCTTTCATGTTTGGAGAATTTATTATTTAACTCACTCAATATACATGACAACAAAGAAAACATGATTAGAATAAAATCAATGATTAGTTATGGTGACAGTCATGAAGATAAGACACGATGCTATCTGTGGAAATGCTGATAGGATTTGGTGCTGGCAGGATGAACAGGAGTAACCAGGAAGTCTCCGTGCACACAATCATTATTTTTTCACACTTATTCTGTAAATGTCAACTTTGGCTGATTTGCAACATTAGATTGTCAATATTCTGCCATCGTACAGTTCAAAATGAAAGTTTTTACACAAAAGTGAAAACTAAGGTTTCAAGAGATTAAATAACTTATCCAAAATTAACTGGAAAAATAAGTGACAGAATTCAAAGCTTAGCATATCTGATTTCAAAATCCTTGATCTTAAGTTACTCATATCTTATGTGCTCATGTTTTATATGCTATTCCACCAAGATTCTCCATTTAGAAGTATAAGTTGATTTCCATTTCTCTACTGTTCATCCAAGACCTTAACGCCCTTTGATGCAATTCTTGGTGGTATGCCTTACATTCAACGCAGTGTAAGAAAGATGCGGACTATGTTTACTCAGCAGTGTCTGGAATTAAGCTCACTTCCCAGCTGTTAAACCTGAATCAGTCTCTGCAACAGCAATTGCTGTGCCTCAGTGCCTTTGCCAAGGCACGTTGGCCACATATTGAATACTTTGGCATATCTCATTGAAGCATACAAAGATATGTATGAGTACTGTGGGTACAGCTCACTAGTACAGCGCTAGCCTAACATATGGAAGGCTATGGGGCCCATCCTCAGCTGTAAAAAAAATCTTAAAAAATAAAACAAAAGTATGCATAATATCTTCTGCCCATTTCTCTTATGGAACAGCTTACACAGTACAAGCTCTAGAGCCATCCAAAATAGAAGTAAAGATGTCAAAGACTATCTGGTGTAAAGGAACATTGCATACTCCATTTTTTATTATGAGTTACACCCATCAAAATCGCTTCCAGCACATCTTGTCTGGAATGAGACAGGACAGCAAAGAAGGTGACCAGCAGAAAGCCAAAAACTTTCCAATGGGATTTAAAAAGAAAGAAAGAAAAGAAACAGCTGCAGTAGGCAAACTTTTAAAAACCAAATACACAAGAAGCAATTTTCTTAACTACTTATTTTCCAACTTGTCCCTATTTTAGCACTGAGATAGAAAACACCTGTCTTTACTCCCTACTTCTGTTTTGAGCTGATACTCAAGTCAAGGTGTGCTGACTAGAGATGAGAAGAACCTACTCTCATAAAAAAAAAAATAGTGTGTTTCCCTAAATTCGTACTTTTTGATTGCCAGGTGAAAACATGCAGAGAACGTATTTCTGTCTTTCAGACATCCTGCTACTGAGGGTCTCAATTTATTGGTGCAGGAATTGAAGTTCAGAAAAATTATGGGACTGCATATTAGCGTGCAAACTGGATGAGTTCCATACATCACACCCGTGGATCCCAAGCTATTGGAAATCAACCCAAGGAATTATTTAAAGCCTTGTATTTTAAAAGGATACAAGGTCACAAAATTACACCATTCAGCACAAAGAAAAGTTTCGTAAAACATGGTCATCTTGACAGTCACCAAACTCAGATGGGTATGTTCTCTAAAGTCATTACGAACGAATTAGCTTCATTTGAGTCCAATTAGAAGCTTGTTTTCTTCACCTATTGGGGCAATCAAAAGTCTATAGTTTGTTTTTTTTTTTTTAGGACTAGAGACAAGGTGAGCAGCCTTGAGGAGTCCCCAGACCTTCCTCCGGGGGAAGTTGTGCTATCGGGAAGACAGATTGCTGTAACACAGTTATGAGTGTTGAGAGGAAAAGGCAGAAATCTCATCTCAAGACAGGGAGCAGCTTACAAAAGCCAGAAAGCGGTCTTTCCTGTATCTTAAGTTTGCCTTTTATAAATTTGAAGCTAGTTCAATATTAGAAAATGCAGGCCTGTTCTTATTCTCCCCAGGCAAAGCCCTCATTATTTAATGGGCCAAAATAATTTACCAGGTTGATTAATGTCATAATTTTCCCAGTCTTTGTAATCAACCCTCACATACCTGTGACTGGGGAACTTGAGGAAGTGACATTTCCTTTCAGAATGTGTGTGCTCTCACGGGGTCCTATGGCCATGGACAGTTTAAGTCTCACCTTATAAGGAAGAGAACTGCAACTCTTAAGGAGGATAGAACTTCTCCTTTTATTGATTTGGAGGGCCTTTAATCACACCCCCATAAATTGGAGGAGTTTTATAACCATATTGGTGATGAGGCAAAGATGAGAACATTAAACATTTAATTATGTGGAAATTTGATCATATATTAATCAGTCTTTTGATGTTCTCTCCTTTTCTTTCACTGTACTCCCAGATTAAACCTCACAGTAAGGACGAGACATGGCACATGCTGAAATTATAGGCCCAGGATTTTATATGGGTGCTAGTATAGAAGGGTGAAGAATGAAATGTTACATTCTATGAATGACTTATTTAGATATTTAACTATTGAATGTGCTATGATTGACATTCCATCTAGTTAAAGGCTTCTAGTTACACATTCTAGTGCCTTTTATCAAAAGGAATCGATTCAACAAGATGTTCAATGAGTTCCCAGAATGCCTGCAACTCTATCACAAAGCCCCATCTGCAGAAAGGTCACCTACCACAGGCATCCTGCAAAAATATGCTTCCATTACAAGATTATGTTTGAATATTTGAAAACATTTTTAAAAGAGATACAGAATACAGAAATTTCCTGTTCCTTGCAAATGGTCTAAAATGTTGCAGAACTTTCTTCCTAGAGATAGTGTTTTGTCATCTTTTCTTTGGTGGAAATGTTACTGGGAAATTTGTTATGGGCTATGGAGATAGATAGATAAAAGATAGATGATAGATGATAGATAGATAGATAGATAGATAGATAGATTTGCACCTGGTACTGTGTAAAGCACTTTCTAGGCTTTCTCATTTAATCTCCTAAAATACTAAGAGGTAAATATCTCTACCTTACAGGTAAATAAATACAAGTGAAGGGAAGCTTAAGCAACTTGTCCCAGGTGAGGTTGACCTTGGTGAGGGAGGAATGGTTTAAAGTCAGCTGTCTGGTGCCACAGACCATGCTTATAATTTCCTCTGAATGCCATGAGAATAAGGTGGGAAACTTTTTCGGGAAAAACATCATGAATTTATAATAAATTATTGAAGGGACGTAGAGATAATTTTAGCCAATTTTTCATTTTATAGGCAACAAAATAAACTACATTTGAATGTCTCTAAAGCTCCATTTATGATATAATATACTCAGTGGACGAATCTGCCTATATAATTTATAATTTTCCAGTAAATATTGTTTACATACTCATACTTTAAAAATAAATTAAAATATGTAAAAGATAGATTTCTATGGAAACATTACATCTATTTTTACTGGTCTGTGGTCTCTCCCAAGCTTTCTGTACAGGAAATAAAGTATTTAGTAGAAATGACCATAGCTCTACAATGTGTATTAATTTTCTCAGGGTATGTAGTTCTCCATGCATCTCCGTGTATCTCAACATTTATCACAGTAATGGCTATGTAGTATTCCATCAAACTGATGTACCATAAAACTAATGCACCATTCCTATAAAACATTTAACTTTATTTACTAAATGAAAACTAGGTTTGGGTGAGCGTGTATTAGAAATTGCTAGACATATTTTCAATGAAAAAAAATCATTTCCCAGATAGGTAAATTGTTATCTACATTCTACAAACCGGATTTGAGAGAAATGCCTTAATGAAATGCATACAGCCTTATTTCTTCTGATTTGCAATTTTAAGGTTTGGAATAGCAATTCTGTATCTGTCATCTGCAATACATATTATTGTTATTGTGATTATATATGATGTTTTGTGGGCTCATCCTGTACTTTGTGAAAACATCAGAGATAAAATAGTTCTCTGCTCCTGACGCTTATGAACTGAAAGAAAAAAAAAAATGGGTGAGATACAGATAATTATGAACACTGAACAGAGATGCATTTTGATAGATAAAGACTTCATAGGAAATGTGAGGTTTGGAAAATGATTTTAAATGGAAAAGCAAAGATTCTAGATAAAAAATAAATTTATAGTGATGCATCTCCAGGTTTATTTTTAACTAACCGATGGCCTTGATTGAGAGCTTTTCTCCAGTACATGATTTAACTTCCATAATTCTATTATCTGGGAATAGCTTATCAGCCTGATGTGAATAATTTAACTCTCTGAGAAGTAGGTTTTCTGTTTATTTATGCACAACTAGATCTGTGTCTGTCTTCCCTGAGATATTAGCACTTGTGACGCTGAATCAGCTCTTGTTTAACACATATATCAGGAGCTATTTATTGTCCAAAGTAAAGGTTTTGATACCCAATTGCTAAATTCCAAAGATCAGAGGAATATGTGGGAGGGTGTTGACACTTCAGCCGCTGTGGCCAAGTATTAAGGAAATGCTTCATACAGAAATTGTTTGATACACGAGCTGATGGATAGAGTACAGAGAAGACACCTGGGCGGGGAATGTAGCATCTCACAAAGGAAAACAGGGAGATGTGAAAAGTAATGGGAACTATGCAAGGGGCCCTCCCTTTCCAGAGACATAGATAAGCATACATATAAATGTTTATAGGTGGGTTATTGGTATTGCATTAAAGCACACGACATATTTGAACATGTTGCACGCTATGTTCAGTGGGTTACTCCTCCTTAACGGTGCACAGTTCAGTGAGCTATAGGAAATTGCAACAAATGCAGTGCCTCGAGGCAGCGTTTCCGTCAGTCCGCATACACACATCCGTGATGTGGTGCCCTAGATTAAGCATACCTCTAATTTTCTTTGCATAAGCCTGGATATTTGACATATCGCATATAAAGAAAACGGTAGTATTAAAATAAATTAACATAAGAAAAATATCACTTATGTTTCCAGAATTTATGGTAACACCTTAGGATCCGTTAGTAGGATCAAGAAATAAGATGTCGACTGAGAAGAGAATGAAAAGAAGGAAGGGGGAGAGGGAGGGAGGGAAGAACACGAATTAGAAGAAAAGAAAGAAAAAGGAAGGGATAGAGAAGCAGTTACCATTTTATTAAGGTCTAGCTTTTTCATTCATTCCCATTCCTTTCTCTTTCTCTCTCTAACTCCTTCATATTCCCTCTTTCCTTTCCCTTTCACCCATCTTTTCTCTTTCCACCTCATCCAAACACTCATTCACTGTGTGCCATTGGCTGAAATCCTTTTCGATGTCATGTGAGCAGGGCTAGCTTATTGTCCTTCTGGAGGGGTACCAAAACATGGATTTGGAGAAAGACTGTTCATTTCTGCCATCCTAGCCATATTTGTTTCCATCTGTGGCTGTAAAAAATTACTGCAAATAAAGAAACTTAAAGCAATAAAAAATTGATTTCATTACAATTCTGGGAATCAGAAACCACTAAGCTAAAAATGAGGTGCCAGAAAATTTTATTGTTATTCTCTGTTCTAAAAGGAGAACCTCTTTCCTCGGCCTTCTTCAGTTTCTAATGCCTACCTGTGTTTTTCAGCTTGTAGCTCTCTACCCAAGCTCTGTGTCTGTCACTATAATCTCTGCTGTTATTACAGAACCTCTAATTCCATCATATATGAAAAATCCATTTTGACATATAAGGTAACATATTCCAGGAAGTAGAATGTATTATCACAGGCCATAGAGACAGCATTACTCACTCTCTAAGGTTTGAATCTAAACTAATAAGCCCTAAGCCACTCACAGATTAACCAATACTGAGCTATTGTTTTAAACTGTAGCATTATAGAGTGCCTTGTTATACAGCAAAAGCTAACTGCTACAGTTAAAAAAAAATGTTGTTTTTCTTTTCTCAAAATCCCTGTAAGAGAAAATTATGGGACCATGCTCGTGGTCCCAATTGGCCAGTAAAATTATAAATTTTGACTTGAGCCAGAAACTTGAAGTCAACTAATTGAACTAGTAAGCAAAAATGCATGGCTTGAATTTTCAGAACATGGGTTCAATCTATAATAAACATTGTGGTTTACCACCCTAAGGGAATGCAAGGGCAAGGGACTTTGAAATTGGCAATCTGCATTTCAGCATTTAATAATGCTTTACCTCTCATTAAATGGTGAGTTTTATACTTTTTGATTAATGCATATCTTCGGGATCTAGATTCCAGCCCCTTGCAACTCAGAATCTCCCCTATCAAGTGCTGTGACAATGGAAAGAACTACACCATACGAAGAAGCTATAACAGAGAAAGTAAAATGTCTACTACCTGCTATTTGTTACTATTGTCTCCTCACAGTGTTCGCACACAGTCAAGCGCCTGTCTATCACCGTGGAATCCACAAGCTACTCTTGCGGGTTAAGCCCTCAGACCGCTTGGTGCACCATCAAGAAAGCCTTACCTCCTCTGACTTTCTAAAGAGCAAAGTCTCCTGTGTCATCTTTGTTACGGGAGCTTCCTAGTAACATGCTCATTCTATAGAGAATGGGATGTCTAAAAACAGTGAGTAAGGGTTCCAGTCCTGGAACTGTCGCAAACATGCTTTGTAATTTTCAACAAGTCAACCTCTCTGAGCCTCATTTTCTATGGACTTGATACCTGTTTTGTCACTCACAGAACAACTCTAAGGATGGAGTGAATCAACCACTCAGCCAAGCAGAATGAGCTGACCCCAAAGCCGGCCCTTCTGCTTATTCTGAGAACCGAGGTGAGTGCTGTTGCCAGACCCATCTTTGCAAGCTCACGTACACGTCATGAGTTCCTGTTCCTGGACTGTTCCCAGTACCCTAGAAAGAAAATGCACCTTTCATGTTCTGTGGAGATAGACCCAACTAGTCAGCGGCAAATACTTCTGAGGAGACATTATTTTGAGCTGTGCATTTAATACTCGTAACTCATGTAAAACTATGACAGACAACATTAATTTACTACAAGAAAAACAGAGGAATACAAGTAAAAAGAAGTCCTCTCAACACTCAGACAAACTAGGAGAATAAAACAATTGCAATGAAAACAAATTAAGAAAACGTTGACAGCTGGAAACACACTTGACTAACTTGGCAGGTGAAAGAAGAGAAAGAATCTTCAAGGTGGGAGCCCAGAATCAAAATGATTAGGATTAGGGAAGGTTCTGGAATTGTAGGCAAAAGATAGCTCAAAAATTGACAAAGCATGAAGATGTAAATATTGACTGAAAGCTGCTGTGTGCCTAGAACCCTGGATTTCCTCCGGCAGCCTGACATGGAAAATAGTTTCTTTCTCATCTTCCTCATACATAGTTACAGGCCAAACAAGACAGGCACATATTCTCTGGAGAAGTTGAGAAAAAGAGATTCCCTTAGAATAAAGATTCTCAGTGGTTTTCTTTGGTCTCCTAGAAAGCATTTGTCAAGGTTCCCTGGAAATGCTATCAAGTTGGAGATTGTCTGGACCTGGGATTGGTGCTGTTGGCATCTAGTGAGGAGAGTTGAGGGAAGGATTCCTCCAACTGCCAATGATGCAAAGATCAAACCAAACCACAAATTATGTCTTGGCTCACACCTTAGTAGTGCAACTTTTGAGAAACTCTACTCTGCACTCTCAGGAAAACCTAAGAATGGGTGAAACACTGAAATCAGAATTAAATGACTATTTACACATCGAAGTATGGTATCTGTGCCTTCAATTATGAACTTTCTGAATTGGTTAGGGTTCTAAGAGAGGCAGAGTTAATAGAATTCATAGAGATAAGAGAATTTATTTGGAGCACTTACACGTTTGAAGAAAGGAATTGTCCAAATCGGCCACGAGCAGCTGAGAGAGCTGGAGTGTCCATAGTCGCTTGGGCTTGTGCCTGAAGGACACCAGTCCAAGACTCAGCCTGTTGTGGGTGGTTATCCAAGAAAACAAGGCGAAAACAGAAGGCTGACTCGCATCTACTTCGAAGATCTGCGACGTGAAGTTCCGAGCAAGCCAGGAGCAAATTGAAGTCTCTATTGCTCAAGGCAAGGCCAGAGCTTTTTTTTAGGAAGAGACTGCAACAATCTATCTCCCTCCCACCTTTCCTCAACTGAAGCTGCCGGTAAGGTGCTCCTCCGTCACTTCCTGGCCCTCAAATAAACAACACACACCTGAAAACTATTCCCTGGACATTCCTCAGCTGCAACAAGTTAACACAATTTCTCCAAGAGCCACGTTCTCTTTCCCTTTTAGTAACCTCATTCCATCTCAGGGAATCTTGATAACCCATCTGAGCCCTCATAGGAAGAGGTCAGAGGTATTCTTCCTCGTGGAAATTAGTGCATAAGAAAGAAACCTGTGGATGTCAGAAACAAGGAATAGGGATTCTTACCCCCAGCAGACCACCTTTGGTAAAGGCTGCAATGTCAGACATCTACAGCCAAAATGGGATTTTGACAGTTTGTTTTTAAATATCAATGGATAAGAAAGGGTGAGTAGATACTGAAAAAGTATTATGACCTGAAAGATCCAGATCAGAACAGAGAAACAAGCAAGCAAACAAACAAAAGTAACATAAAGATTGTTACAAAACTTAAATAAAAGACAGTGAAGATTCTTGCTAGTGGCACAGGTATTCACCAAGGCTTGCTCAGATGAATCGGAAGCCACGGGTTACTTCTTATTTTCTTACATAAATATTATTTGTATTTATGTGTCATCTTATGTCTGAATTTTATACAAATATTTAACACAAATTATTACCAACATACACATACAATGTAGGTAGATCAGAAAACAAAAATCAGTACGAAGGCAAAAAAGCACATGAACAAAATGTCCATAGAGAGGTAGGTTATAGTTTAACTTCAGATGTACTTCAAATTTTATTCAACCAATTTGTTAAAATGAGTGAAGGGGTAACAAACTTAATGCCATGTTCTTTGTCAAAATACAGTAACAAGGTATTTCCCCTATATTTCTTCCCATTATATTTCTTGGGAAAAATTATCAGGAACCCTGGTTATTTTTATTAGTATAGGAGGAAATGACCTTTGCACTGATTCCAGTCTTAAGAACCTTTCAACACAACTCTCTCATACAGGGAGGCCACTTCTTTATGAAGGTGTTTTCTTTAAGCCACGTTTTTCCAAAGCTCTCGTGAATAGGCGAAGGTAACACGTACCTGCATTTGTCTGATTCCTTTAACAGGTGGAGGCTGTTTCCTATTAACTTGAGCCGGTCACAAGGAGCCAATCATTTCAAGGAAAACTGTACTATGAAGCCCTGATTTTACTAATAAGGAAGCTGAGTTTTGTACTTCAGTAATATTTTTCATCTATGATGGCTGAAATGCTTTGCAGTTTAAATGAATGAAGTCCCATAACACCTTTCGAGCATTAGAATGCTCGCTTATGAAATAGAAACATCTAAGGAAAAGAGATACAGCGCTACTTTTCAGTTTAAAAAGTGAAACTCAGAGTTTCCCTTTCCCTCGTTTTCCGGGTTATTTTTCACTTCGTTCCTACAGCCTTCCTCTTGTCCCCAGCTACCCACCCCTCCCCATTTCCTTTGGGATATTTTTCTTTTCTGACCACACACCGGCATTTTCGGCATTTTCGTTTTCTACTCCAGAAAGGCATCTCTTCATTTGAATCCAAACAGATCGCCCAATCAAACCCAGCGTGGCATTTGGGGAGAGGCTACTCTTTGTTCACAGGTCGGCTCACCCTTCTGCGCTCCCCGCTCCCCTACCAACGCCCATTTGCCAGAGGAGAAAACAGATTCCCATGGTGAAACCTGGTTTCCCCCTACTGCCTTTTATCGGGATGTAAGGCTTCTATTCTTAGTGATAGGAGACTGATCCACAGTGACTTGGGTTCAGGGTGTTACTGCCCTTGGAAAGCGATCCCGCCATCACTACCGATGGAGTCTCAGTTTTTTTAAAGTAATGCCCCTAGCCATGGAAAACAGGACAAAGGCTCTGGAAGTGAGGTCACATTTTGAGATGCTAACAGGGTGGGAGCAGGGTCTCATACTCTCCGGAGCTGGCTTATCTGGGTTAGTGTGCAGGGCCATTGGCAGCCAGCTTTGTGCACCAGCTCTCACTCCTCTGGGTCGGCTGCAGGCTGAACTTAATTTTAACCAAAAGGCCATGAAGCGATTATGTCGGAGGTTGATCTTGGCCCCACCCCTCATGTAGACACCAGGCCATGGTGCTGGGCCTGTGGACCACTCAGAGGTTGGGGAACCCATCAGTCCTGCTTATAGTATATTTGGGGAAGGGATTCCCAAAACCTAACTCACTGACTGCATCATCATAAAGAACTACGGGTAAAGGGATTTCCAAAAAAAGTGGTAGGGATTCTGTAGTATACACTATCCATTGCTCCTACTAAGCCATGTGATTTCACACACACACACACACACACACACACACACACACACACACACACCCTTCTTTCTCCAATACCATCTTTGTGTTGTTGAAATACAATGCAACCTGCTTTGGTTGGCTAATGCTAGCCAGGCTCTGGAGAAAGGAAAATGTTCTCTCCTGGTTTTCTTTGGTGCCCACTGCCTCCCTCATCCCCAACCTAGTATGTGCTCCTAGGAAGCCTTCTTGAATCAATGAGCTGAATTATTGTCCGGTGCAATAATAAATAAGATTATTCAGAAAAAGGAAAAAGGAAAAATTCTACCCATTTCAGATTGAGCAGAGAAGATTATCTCTCTGGGTCAGAGACAGATTACAACAGGCAAGATGTAGTTGAGGCCTGAGAATTTTGGTTTTATGACTCAATCGGGAGAATGTTTTGAGGTAAGATTAATATTTATGTCTGTGGATTTTGAGAAAAGCAGATCATCTTTCATCAAGCAGCGATGCCTCCTGTATTTCTCTGAAGAGGACAAGCCGCTGACTACCTTTGAGCAAGAGGACAGTTCTGCAGTGATGTTGGTACCACGCTGTGAGTGAGTTTCTCCAGTCATAAACTGGCTGGTCCACCCTCAGATTTAGGATTTTCTAGCCTCGGTAGTCCCGTGAATTAATTATTTATAATCTCTCTAGTTCTCTTTTCTCATCCACCTCTTCTTCCTCCTCCTCCTCCTCCTCTTCTTCTTCGTCCTCTTCTTCTTGTAAATTAAGTTTTATTGCAAATTGCAATACTTCCATGTTCATTCATTTCTGTTAGCTTTAAAACTGCTTTTTAAATATGATGGAAGAGTTGTGAAGCTATAACAGATACAGTAAGTGACACAAAATTTTAAGATATTTGTTATCTAACTCTTCTATAAGAGAAGTTGGCCAACTCCTGCCATGGGTGATCCTTCATCTTTTCAGCTAAACGAATTGGCTCACTGCTGGCCTCCCCTGCAGCCTCGAGGGAAGCTCCTTCCCTTGTTCATTTGACCTCGTACCCTCCCCTCTTCTTTTCGAGTGCTCAGGATGTAACTGTCCCACCTATGTCCCCTGCTTATGAAGATGGCACCTTGATGCCAGGGACTGTCCTTCTACCTTACTTCATCTTTGTGCAGAACTGAGTTCCCTTGAGGAATTCAATAAATTTCTTCTGAAGAAATAGATGATGGAATTAAAGGGCAGCTGCTATGTACTGGTGGAGGCCCTGTGATGTGCCCGCCTCGGGGCCCAACTATTTACGCGTATCATCTCGTCCAGATTCTACGACAGCCCCATCCCTGTCCCCACTGGACACACACAGAACTCGAGGCCATGCATCCAGAAAGGCACAGAGCTGAGATTTGGGCCCAAGAAATCTGGCTCCAGAGCCCACACGGAGCCTCCAAACTCTCCCCTCTCCAAAGGAGTAACACTGCAGCTGAGAAGTGACAGGTCCTCCTTAGACCACACCACGTGGTTTCTGTGATAGTCGAAAACTCTTATTTTTGCTAAATCAGCTTCAAACATAGTTTCAAAAGTTATGCTGCCTGATTAGTCCCATTAATATTTTATTGAAAGAGCCTATAACCTTTCATCCTCACAAAAACTGCAAAAAAAGCCCCAAAAACCTTTTTTTTAGAGGAAATAATAAAATCTGCTTTGATGCTGTTGCTAGGTTCCCCTTCTTATTATGCAGTGCGACTTCCATGCCCTGTGCTCTGAGGACTGCCTGTGTCTCTCAGGCATGGCTGATGATCACAGGTACTTCATGAACGGAAAAGACCCAGCACAATAAAAATTATCACAAGCCTCATTTCTTCCCTTTCTTCTATATGGCACCGTGGTGCTACAAACAAAGCACAGGAAGAATTGTTTACTTTGTGGTTCAGGTACTTCCAGGTTGTATTCATTTGATTTCAGCACATCAAAAGGAATCTTCTGATCATCTGAGTTATCAGACAGAGAAAAAGGCATTTACTGCACTGTGTGAGCCTGTGTGATAGTCCTGAAATTTCCAGGGATACTCTTACAATAATAAGGAATTACTAGATCACATAAAAGCACTTATACCAACACAAATAGGATTATAGAACAGGCCAGCTTCTTCTATGCAGCCATTGGCCTATCAATACTATTATGGCAGAAAAAGGGGTTTGGAGAAGGGGTGGTGATTAGCAGGTTGGGACAGCACATCCTTGAGCCATATTAACACTGTAAAAACAGTCCTCACTCATTTCAGGGATATCTCTTAAAAATGAGGTGATTTTTAAGAGCTGTAGCAGAAATAGAGGTCATAATGACATTCCGGGACGCTTTCTAGAAAGTACTGATAATAGCCTCCTAATATCCACCACCTCTAAGCCAAAAGGAAGCAAATCCCTAATCCAAGGAAATTTTATCCTCCTTTAAACAAGGAGAAATTGAAGATCAATGAGTGTATGATTTTCTAAGTCTATACAGCTAACAATTCTAGGTAATGAAATGTGAATTGATCCTATTTCCTAGGTTCATATTCATAATACTCTAGAAAGGACACAATTAAAAACTGTTTCTAGAAACATGATACCATTGAGGACTGACAAATGAATACGTGTGGAGACTGATGGTGGTATTTTCTTCAAGATTACGGGATTTGAACAGGAAACAGTGAGTAAACAGAGAACAGATGAAATGGGGAAAAAATTGACACCTGTTGCTCACATAGAGTGTTAATCTCTAGAATATATAAGGAATTAAAAAATAGAGTTTCCTAAATAAAAGGTCCAATTTGAAAATAGTCACATGAAATGTAGACAGTTCTCAGAAGAAGTACAAATGTCGATAAATACATAAAAGAGTTCAGTATCCTCAGCCATTAGAGTTATGTAAATCAAAACTACACAGAAGCTTCATCTTGCCTCAGTAAGAATGGCTATTATAAAGGCCTCAAAAATAATAGATATGGCAAGGATGTGGGGAAAAATGAACAATTTTACATTACTGGTGGGACTGTAAACTGATACATCTATTATGGAAACAGTACAGATATTCCTTAAAAAACTGAAACTAGATATCCCACTAGACTCAGCTATCCTTCTCTTTCAAAAGAGTTAAAAACATCAAATCACAGAGATACGTGCACACCCGTGTATTGTGGTTCCCCCAAAAGCTTCATTATATTTGGTTGTTGTGAAATATCAATAGATTTCATGCACTGTTAGGAGGTGGGGCCTTGTTGGAAGGGGCCCATCCCGTGGACTTGACTCAGATGGGATGGAACACTGGGGCTTAACCTGAAAGGGGCAGATCACAGAGACATGACCCGGAAGGATATAATGTTAGTTCTACCCTTATCACAAACTCTGCTTACTCTTGTGATGTCATAAATACCTTTCCCCTGAGACCTTCTGAAATTGTGAGTTAAATAAATCTTCCCTCCCTTAAGTTGTGGATGTAGGGTATCCTGTCCCAGTAATGAAAAAGTAGGCAACACACCGTGTTTATAGCAGCACAATTCATTATAGGTAAATCATGAAGATTCTAAAATGCCCATCAACAGATCAATGACTAAAGAAAAGGTGGTATATGTACATGACAGAGTACAATTCTGAAATAAATAAGGACACGTGTGTGTCATATGTTGGAAACTGTTCATACCTTGAGGCCATTACACTTGGTGAAGTGAATCCGACCCAGAAGTTTAAATATAACACGGTTTACCCAATGTGAGAAGCTCGGAGTGTAAATAGGTAAAAGCAGGTGAGAGAGGAAGGAAGCAGGGAGATGGGTTTATGGGATGGGAGAGGGGATGTGGGAGTGAGGGGGAAGATAGGAAAGGGAAAGGGGATGTGAATGCGACTTTGATGTGATATGTACGTGCACCAATTCCTCAGGTTTAATGTAGCCATTGTATATTGCAAATGCATGATAATGAAATAATAACTCTTGGTGAAAAATAATTCTGTCCACCTTTGTGTGTATGCCAAATAACACAAAAATCCACAGTAGGCTACACTGTTGAAGAAACAAGGACGTAAGTTATTTTCCTCTGGTGACAATGTACTGCCCAGGTAAGCAGAAATTGTTTCTTGTGTGACTCTAAAGGACCAGCACTCTCCAATTTTGAGGGAATCTTGTGGACAGTTACAAAGGAAAGAGAAGAAAATATGGATTTATAGCCAGAAAAGTCTAGTCTTGATTGATTCATTCAGTATATAAGTCTGGAAAGTATACATTTTTGGGCCTGTAAAAAGAAAAATGCAAACATAGAGTAATAATGACTCACAAGATAGTTAATGAATGAGATGTGATAGTAAAATTCAATAGCTATAAAGTGTAATACAAATGTTAGTTACTGCCATTTAATTTCAATAGCATTTTTATTGTCTTAATATAACATTCATCTCGGAGCTAGGTATGAACGTGTCAAGGAGACCATAGAAAGTGGGAGTCGACAGAGACAAAACTGCTAGAGAGGGATATAAAGTTCTACCTCAATTCATTAAAAGCTTAAGTAATACAATTAATATACTTTCCCATAAAATGGATTGATGTGACAAATTTAACATTTTACCAAGAAAATATTACTAACTTGGTGAGTATGGTACAGGGCCATGAATGTTCAGCATTACTACGTTCACTTGAAAAAACATATTATTTATGAAATGCTTTTTAAGCACAAGGAATGCCATTACTGTTTTTATACCTGAGTTTCCTGCTCTTTCCAAAAGAGGAAAACATATCTCAAGAAAATACCTCTGGCAGAAATGTAATTTTGTGTTTACTTCTTTCTCCATACCCCTTTATAGTGTTCTTTCATGGAGATTTTAGAAAGTTCTTTTTAAATTGAGAGGGAAAAAAAGATATTTCTCAAGAAGTGAAGCTTTAGAAAGAGCTTTAGTTTAAGACTTGGAAAACCGTTGCTTTTCTAGTTAAAGTTTAGAAAGCGCTAAAAGATACACTCCTTTGAGAACTAGATGTGCTTTTCCAATACTTGGGGTTTTGTCTTAGAATATATTCTTGGCTTTGATTTATTACTTCTTATGTTCAGATTATCTCAAGGTTTTAGGGTCTAATAAGGGAGAGCTTAAGGGATGTGTAGGCCACTTTCATGTGATGTTTAAATTACCTCTATACCAGCTGTCCAGTCTGTGATTGAACTTACTTGTAAATAGGGCACTTGCTGGCCCATGCCTGTATCTATTTATGCAAACCATAATCATAATTTGCCACACAGCCAACATTAATATGAGACAATATGAGATACAAAACAGGAAGGGATACACAAACTTTCACTACCAATGGTTAGAAGAAGAGAGAGTCAAGTTTGCCTCTACTTCCATGTGTATAATTATGAATAAAAACTACTCAGTCAAAAACTTTCTTCAACTTTCTTTAGTTTGAACTTCATATCAAGGCACTATCCTTTCATTCCCTTTTAACTCCATTTATCTTTATACTGACCAAGACCCTTGCCTTAAATTTCTAGTATCATCTCTATTAAATTTATCTTTCATCTAGTCTCATTATATCTAAGTAAGTACAAAGTCTTTTGCTACTGTTCCATTGTACATCATTAAAATTCCAATATTTCCATGGTTGCTTATGTCCTAATATCTTCTTATGTTTTTTTCTTCCCTGTTTTGGTGACTTCACTCACTAAAAAGTTTCCTTAATATTGTCATATGGGTTACAGGTCCTAAGTTTTCTTCTTCTCTCCCATCTCTTCGTATAGTTTCTCATCCAATATACTCAGGCCTTCCAGTTCTTCCAAGGCATTGGTTAGTGTTATTTTCTCTTTTCTGTCACTTGGAACATTCTTGTGTTCTGACACTTACTTGAAATTTAGCTGTCCATGCTCAAATGTATTCTTGTTTCAATATGGCTATCTTTCTAGCAATGTAAAACCGAACTGCTTCTCGGGAAAGGAGTCCAACACTGGTTTTAG
This sequence comes from Ctenodactylus gundi, assembly GCA_004027205.1. Lineage (NCBI taxonomy): Eukaryota > Metazoa > Chordata > Mammalia > Rodentia > Ctenodactylidae > Ctenodactylus > Ctenodactylus gundi. The sequence continues at coordinate 1,147,435 of PVKB01000045.1, forward strand.
AGAGAGGATGTCTGATTTCTGTGCCACATGACATATTTACAAACAGTTAAATCAGTTATGTCATCTGTAAACTTGGATTCAAAATGTGTTCCAAAACTCATGTGTTAAAGGCTTCATTCCCCCGGGCTGCTGTATCTACAAGTGTGGCCTCAGGGAAGGTGATTGGATAACCCCGGGGCTGCAGGATCCAGAGGTGTGTCCTTAGAGAAGGTGACTAAATCATAAGAGGTCCGGCCTCATCAGTGGATCCTTACTGATGGACTTGCAATTTGATGACATTGTTGGAAAGTGGTGGACATGTGAGGAGATGGAACCTACATGGAGGAAGGAGATCACTAGGGGCTTCTCTGGAAGGGCCTAACTCACCCAAGACCCCTCCTTTCTTTGTTCTTACTTTTGCTTCCTGGAGACTGCAATGTCGGAAGCTCCCTTGGCTAAATACTCTCACCGCCTTAATGTTCTGCCAAACAAGCCCAAAGCAATGGGGCCAACCAAACTTGGACTGAAACCTCTGAAATTACAAGCCAAAATAAATTGTTCCTCCTTTTAATTTGACTTCTTTTCAGGCACTTAATCACAGTGCTAGAAAGCTGACTAATAAACTATTTTTATTATTTTCAATTCCTAAATCTTCTAAACATTTCCCTTTGCTGACATAGACAAGTCTCTTGTTGCCTAAGATTGACTACACTTGAACCCCTTACACCCTTTCAAAGAAGTACTCATTCTCGCTTCTTTTTATGTTTGATTTTAGTCATTGTGAAGAAGTTATCTCAAAAAAAAAACCCATATAGCCACATACAGTACATTTTGCTCCTAATTGGCAATTAATAAACTAATTACCTTTATTTCTTGAACATCACAATTTGTTTTTATTCACTCATTTTCATTATTTCTGTTATTTTTGTGTCATCCACAATAACAATATGGTTAGAACAATAACCACAACACATTCACTCCTTTTGATTTGTATCATGTTCTTAAAATTGATATAATTTCATTTAATCTACACATAACTTGGAAAATATGTAGTATTATTTTCAATTTTATGTGATAGAATTGAGTTTCAAAGGAATTAATAATATATACTTTCAATATTGGGTACATATTCACTTTTCTTTCCCTCTACTTTCTTCCTAGTCATTTCCATACATTAAATATCATGTATATGCAGATAATATATTATTAACATAATAATAAGATATTATTATTTCTACCCAAACTTCTACATCAAAGACAAACTTATATACAATCTGTTCACTCTTCTCTTTGGTGTACCAAAGAATATCACCTTTACAATTCTAAAGTCCTGATCTAGTTCTTGGCTTGGTCTCAGCATCTTCACACACAAGAATGTAACTCTGTTCTTCATCTGTTTTTCATTTCTCACCCAATGTCACTTTCTACCCATCTGTCTGCTCAAGGCATCAACCTAGAAGTCATCTTGATTTGCCTGCCGTCTTCTCTCTTAAGCCCCAATCCTTAGAAAGTGTCATTGCTTCTTCTTTAAAGGCATGTCTCCAGGGCTGGAAGAATGGCTTAGTGGTTAAAGAGCTTGCTTAGCAAGTGCTACATCAGCACTAAGTATCCAAGTTCAATTCCCCAGCATCACAGAAGCCAGGCATGGTGGTGGTGTATGCTTATAATCCCAGCACCTGGGGGTGGTCTGTGGCAGGATTGTTGTGAGTCCAAGGCCAGCCTGAACTTCATAGGGAGTTTAGGACCAGCCTCAGGTAGAGTGCACCCTGTCTCAAAAAAAAAAAAAAAAGATAAAAGGAAAAACGTCTCCAAAGTATCCATTTTGCTCCATGTTTTACTCCCTTACCTTTGCAAAGGCCCTTTGTGTTTCTCATTGAGACGACCAGCATGGCTTTTTAACTGTCCTATACATTTCCTTTCTTGTGTCCTTCCTTCTCTGTCCTTTGCATAAACGCCAGTGTGAGGCTTTTCCACACACAAGAGTAACGATTCGACAGCGATTTCCTTATGGATTCTTGCATAGCACGTTGCGTGGACTTCCCTTCATCCACCTTTTGCTCTCCATCTTGCATCGCCAGGAAGAAGATGCTTCGCTTTTTTTTTTTTTAATTTCCAGGCACACTCTATGTTCTCCTTGTTCTCAAATTTCACACCTGCTACCTCTTCCTCTTCCACTTCTCAACCCTTAACTTCTCCCCCCCCCCCGCCCCATTTTTCTTGATCAGACAGACAGATAGATAGATAGATAGATACACTAGACACAATCGATTTTGAGCTTGAGTATTTTGTGCACATACATATTACATCAACATTATAGTCCCCCCCCCCACCCTGGCCCTTTTTGGCCTCCTGCCCCTTCCTCATCCCTGCTAACTCCCATGATCACATGCATTTACCACTATGGAGGGCAGTATGGAGATTTTTCAAAAGTCTGAAAATAAATATTTCACTTGATCCAGTGATTCCTCTTTCTAGCATCTTTCTAAAAGAGTTAAAAGCAACGTATGACAGAGATGCACATATACCTACGTTTACAGCAGCACAACTAACAATAGCTAAAATGCAGGACATACCAAAATACTCATCAACAGACCAGTGGATACAAAATTGCGGGGTATGTGTGCAATGGAGTACTGCCCTCACCTTCTGTGACCGGAAGACCCCTGGTCTCAGCCTGCAAGTTCTCTCCTGAGAAAACCTTCCCCTAACTTTTGTATTCTGACAGCCATTGGCATCACCAGTTTGCTCTTACGCATGTGCTTTGCATCTTAGCTAGCACATTACAACTTATAGTTATATTCAATTGTTTATTTGCCTGGCATCTCATATCAGAGCTTCGGTTCCACAGGAGCAGATACTGTATCTTTGTTTTGCTCACTTTTATGTGCCCAGCATTTACATGGGACACAATGCCTCTTGTAGTTTTTCCTGGCTGCTAAGAAAGTATTACAAACAAACTGGGAAGCTTCCCTGACAATTTACCAACTTATAGTCAGAGACCAAAGGGTTGACAATTTTGGCTTTCCCTGAGGCCTATGAGGAAGAATAGGTTCTATACCTCACCCGGTTTCTGGTGGCTTTCTGGTAATCTGTCTCTCAAGGCTTGCTGAAAAATCACTCTGTGACCCGCCTTCCCCTCCATGTGGGTGTCTTTCTTCCTGTGGACATCTCTAAGTCCAAGTTTCTTAAGGATACCAGATACGGAAGCCTGCATGCCTCTTCTCCTAACCCTACCAAGGACACACCTGAGATTAGCAAAGCTGGGGATCTGAGGACAAGATTCAAATACCTAAGAACTCCTCTCTTTCACCCAAGCACCCCCTTCCCTCTTCAAAAAGACAGATTTCATCTGTCACCTGGAGTTGGAGACCCTGCATTGAGCCACTGGGGGCCTGTTGTGTTTTGGCAACATGTTTCACTGTGCCCTTCTCCTGTTCCACAAGGACCTAAGGCTTAGGCAAACAACACGCAGCTGAAGCCCCCCTTCAAAGGGGCACCCTTTCCCTTTACCCTACGCATGGCTCCGACCTGACTCTTCTTGACAAGGAGGATGAAGAATAGCCCATCTACCCTAAGTTCTCAGAGGCAAAAGACCACTGTATTAGAGTAAACTTGGGAACAATGGTATGAGTGACTATGGCCGGGGTCATCCACATAATTTGTCCTGCCAAGTACAGACTCCATAGCATCCTAGAGAAGACAAGCCAGTCATATCACCAAATTAACTCCAGAAAAAAAGCACCAGGCAGAAAAGAACCTGATTGTCATGGGTGGGAGTGAGCAGGTGGATGGAGGAAATTAGTTTAGGGAGACCTTTAAAGGAGAGATGGGTACCTCCATTCTAGGTGGCAACAGAACATGAACACTGTGTCCCAACACACAATGTATTTGTTATTCAAACATAACATGCAATGTTAAATTATAAAAATTAAAGAAAATAATAAAACCTATACCTAATTATACTGTTTTTTTTTTTAAAAAAATAAGTATGTCTTTTGGATTTGGGATCACTCTAATGACCTCATGTAATTTAATTAATCATATCAGTAATAAGCATATTCCTGAATAATATCTAAATATGAGGTACTGAGGATTAATATTTGAATTTACTTGAAGTTTTGGTGGGGGAATAAAACAGTTCAACTTGTAACAACACAGGAAGATGTTTCACAAATACCAACTTATAGCAAGAAAGAGGCAAAGGCAGAATTTGGATGCATGAAACATTAAGTTGGTCTTTCAACTCCTATACAACTCAAATTCTCTCTTCCCATGACAGTCACTAATCTTAAGATTTCATTAGTGTCACAGATAATATGGACACAAACTAAAAATCATGCCATCTGAGTCTACCTGGAATCAAGAATCAATGGTTTCCTCCAAACGCGTGAGCAATTTGTGTTATGTCTGGATCTCATCCGTCACACACTTGGAGCAAATAGTACAGATGATAAAAGTAATGACAATGGATTGCATCAAGTCTTAGTTTCTAAAGCTGCAGAGAGTTATCAGCTAAGAAAATACTTGGCACCACCAACAGTCCAGGGGGCTGACTATCACAACCTTTCTATTATGGCTGGGCCAGGTGCTGCACATGAGCGAAGGCTACCTTATGGACTGACCTCGGCCAGACTTCTCAAGTTTAACAAGCATACATGGAGAATTAACCAATTTACACATGTATTTGATATCTGCAAATACAGTTTTGTTTTATAGTTACTTTAATACAAAGTTCTAGGCACGAAGGGGCCAGTGTCATAAATTTCTGTTCTAACCAGTGCTTTTTGGGCAGCAGAACCTGGGGTCAAAGTTTACATGCTACTGGTGGTCGAGAAATCTAATTTCAGACAAGCAGAAATTGAAAAAAAGAACTAAGGAGGAGAAAGAATTAGAAGCAAATAGTCGTTATTCCCCCCCCCCCCCCTCCTTTCATGGGCTAGAGGATTGTCTAGCTTTCCAATCAGATAATAAAATAGGAAGAACATTGTAGGGAAAGAAAAAAGTGACCTCAGTGAACTGCCATGTGAACAATCTTTAGAAAGGTGGTAACAGAAGAGTAGATGTCAGAAGAGTCTCTGCAGGAGGGAGGGATATGAATTTATCCTCAAGCTCCCTCCCTGTGCCTTCCCAACAAAGCTCACACCATGGGGCATTAACTGTTGCATTTCTGGATTGTGTCACCTGGTCTATCCAAGCAGCTGTCTCTTCAGGTGCAGTTTAGACAGTAAGCTGGGAAAATGTGCATGCCTAGTCCACACTGCGTGGAGCCCACTAGTCTATAAATACAAGGGTCACAGCTACTGAGGTCTCCACGGAGGACTGAAAGAAAAAGCCAAGCTGCTGCCTATTACAGTGCGTGATGCTCCCCGCAGTCCAGCGGCCTCAGTGCGACAGATGTTAGCAGGCACATGATGCTCCCTGACAAGCCATAAAGGACACACAATAATAGTAATTGTACTGGCCCAAGTACCATCCCACGTTCCTTCAGCCCCTGCTTCCAGAGGGTGGCCTGTAAAGGGTCAGGGTACACATGAATACGGAGAAGATTGTATTTCAGGAAAGTAACTTGAAGCACAGAGAATTCAAATCTTCTCTAATGGGGGTTAGCCTGCCTGGCTCATGCCCTGAAGCAAAACATTATCTTTATTATTATACTGGATACTATACTGGCCTTTTGTTCTGAAGAGAGACACCATCCCTATCCCTGGACCAAAGACACTTGGGACCTGGGCACATAGCGGTTGTGTAAATGGGAGAGACTCCTGGAGAACAGCCTGATTGCACTGGCTGGAAAGCCAGATAGCGAGGCAATTTGTATCAGAAGTGGTTTATAAACCATGTCTGGTACATCTTCTCATTTCCAGAGAATTACCTTTTGCAAATGTCATGGCAAAAGACAAAAACAAAACAAACAAACAAAAAAAAAACTGTATTTGATATCCAGTTTCCTTTTGCCTTATTAGAAGTAACTGAAGGTTGCTTAGTACAGCTTCTGGAGTGTCAGTACCCAATATGACAGCGAAACCATCTTGTATAGTTACTGTTTTTCCAACATTTCTTTTCTTTTTCTTTTTTCTTCTTTTTTTTTCATTCTTTTTGAGATAGGGTCTCACTCGGTAGTCCGGGCTGGTCTTGAACTCATAGGGATCCCAGGCCCACCCCAAAGTCATCACAATCCTACTGTCTCGGCCTCCCAAGTGCAGAGGTTACAAATGTGCTCCACAACACCCAGTTATAACGGGATGCTGAGGATCAAAGCCAAAGCCTTGCATTTCTTAGGCAAGCGTTCTCCTCACTCAGCTACGCCCTCAGCCCTGAGCCCAATTTTTTTATTAGTGTATTTAGGTAATCAAAGCTACAGAAATTCAGAGATAAATACTACCTTCATTCTGTAACTCTAGAGCGAGTGCCATCTGCATTTAAAAAGTGCTATGTATGCATAAGTTATAGAGGATAAGGTTGATGTGAGAAATTTAACTAAACTGTAGAAAAGAGCATAAATATCTCTAATTTCATTTGTAACTAAGGATTTGCAAGTGTACTCATTCCATTTCGTAGATGAGGGAAAGGAAGCTCAGGAATGTTAAGAAGCTAAAAGAAAGAATCCAATATTAAACACCAATCTTTAAATTATACATAATTTTATGTTCTATGTTTACAATTGCCCTCTTTAAGAGAGCTTGATAAATGAGAGAATGGCCCCCCTAAAATAAATAGTGCAAATCCTCTCCATCATAGTATTGTGGAATAGACTCTGACATCTGGATGAGTTTGGAGGGTGGGGAAAGAGGAGGATAAAGTGTTGGTTTTAGTATCATTCATGTACAAGATAATCTTTGAAGCCTGTCTCCATGAGTTCTGTATTGGCTTCAGGTCCTGATCATTCTAAATGGTTCATTGGAGTAACTCAATATGAAAAGTTGCCTGTCCCAGTGTGATTTGCACTGTGCCTTCCTGTTGGAGTGTATTGTAAATTTCCAGCTCTGTGTTGCAATCTTTTTTCATAACAGACACACACTTCACTGAGTGGAGCCTCAACTGTAAACATTGTATTGGCCAAGACATGCAGTGTTTATAGTACTGGGTGGGAGACGGTAAGAAAGTTCAAGCAAGTTATAGTTCCCTCTACGATCAAGTGCTAAAAATCTTTTTTATAAAAGACTGAAATTTTAACTTGAATCAGTAGATTTCCCTGCACACCATTGAAAGTTCACTTCTTAAAAGGATCCATAAGTCACCAGATTTTGTCAATACAAAAAATAAGAATTTAAATTGTTTGATAAAGAATGAAAAGTACATAGCACTGTTCAGAAAGCAACTCGCTACGCACAACAGGAATCATGGGATGCATCAATCTGAATGAAGTATAAGTCATACGAGTGTGGAACTGCCACATACAAAAGGTGGAGGCCTCTGCCCGTGTATCTTAACCTGCGTGACCCTGTTAGTACCTTTCTACATTCCACCTTCCTCCTTTCTCTGCGGTCGCCTTGGAAAGCCTGCAGTTCACAACCTTTCCACCCAGTTTCCTGTTGGCTGCTGATGGGAAGAAAGAAGACGAATGGTTTTAATTCCTAGGGCCGCGCTGCCTGATGCAACCTGCCGCCTGCTGCTCCTGAGCTCTGGTCGAAGGAGGTGTGATTTCATGTGCAGTGTTCACAGAGAGATTGCGTGGAGAAGAGGAAGGCCAGGGTGCGGAAAGACTTGCTTCTCACGCAGTAAAACCAAGACCACAACATACCGGGCAACAAGCACTGGCACACAGTTCTGCTTTTGAGCGCCCCCCACCCCCAGCCATACCATGAGTGGCTGACACTTGTCCAAGACAGAAGCCTGACTAAATGCTACTTAAAAGGAAAGGCAACATGATACACAGGAGAAGAAAACAGTACATGGAATGTCTAGGAAGAGCCTCTTGGGAAATATTGCTCTGTGATTTATTTTGATGATGACTTTTTCAAGTTGGGGGGGAATGAGTACTGAACTAATTCGCTGGGAAACCACAAAAATAGGATCCTCTGGGGACAGGTGAAAGAGGCAAGCATAGTCCGAAGGAGACAGGCAGGAGGGCAAGAAGAGCAGCTGCCAGGTTGCCGGGCTGAGCCAAAGGGCCCTGAGTAGACTCCTACAAAGCGAATTGTTAGGCCTTCTTCCTTCATGGCTGCCTGAGAGCAACCCAGGCAGAAATCCACCGACACACACGTCATGAAGAGGACAACAGGAGAAAGTTAAGTGACTGGACTGACAGGTAGCTCACTTCCTAGGAAGAGTGAGAGGAGGAAAAAAAGAAAGAAAAATAAAAGGGAAAAGACTGACAGCCAAGATAGAAAAGTTAAGACGGTGATAAATAGGGAGTTGGTGTTGGGTTGCTACTGGTAAGAAAATATCATAGGAATCAGAACCTGAGCGCTTTCTTTGAGATGTATAAACATTTCCCTAAAGCAAGCCTTTAAAGATTTTTGAACATCTAACTGTCACAGCAGAGGGCAGCAGGGAGAAATGGTGTTCCCAAACCCAGCTCCACGTACAGTGTAAGATCTGCTTTTGAAAAGTATTTGCAAGACACTTAGTTGCAGAGAGGCGTATTTCTGTGATCTCTCTAAAATCCTGAGAACAGAAACTTACAGCTCAGGGTTCAGAACCCTAAGCTGCTTCAGATACATTTAGTAACGGAACCTGAATTTCTGTCTATTTCCATTTGTGTATCATACACACGAAAACAAAACACACAAACTGTGTTTTCAAATACAAAAAAAATGAACATCTGAAAAAAGTCATCGACCAAGCAATGCTGGTTTTAGGCAGTAAGTCTAGCAAGCTTGCTGTGATGACAGGAGAGAGAGAGAGAGAGAGAGAGAGAGAGAGAGAGAGAGAGAGAGAGAGAGAGAGAGAGAGAGAGAGATCACCAAGAAAGGAAGAAGAGGAAGAGAAAGAGGAGGAAAGACAGACCGAAGGAAGAAAGAGGAGGAAAGAAAAAGTAGGAGGAAGGAAAGTGAAATAGATTCTGAAAATATTCTTTCCTTGAAAACTAAGATGAGCCCTTCCCTGTCCTCACCACCCCTACTCCCACACTATTGTGCTCTCTGGTGATTGTTGTTGCCTCCCGCCAGGCTCCGCAGGCTGCAAGCTTTCTCCGCCCTACAGGCTAGCCTCCCTCTGTTGCCTTCTACTTTTCCCCTCTGGTTTGGAACATCCTTGCATGCACAGCCTACCCGCAAACCCAGAGCTGTCCTGACTTCTTTCCGTCACTTCATAGTGATAGGCGTGCCACACATTTAGCTCGGCAGGAGAAAATGCTGATGGAAGACAGAGAATTTACCTGCAATGCTAATAATTCATAAATAAAACCTTTTCCAGGTGAGAGTTCAGGCACGGAGGCCTGGAAGGGACAGATGAGAGCATGCTTGTTAGAAGGCAAAAGAAATCCTCTCTCGGATGCTAGGTGGCAGTGTTAACTCACTCACAGACACACGCGGAAGACTTGCCACGTCAGGCACATAATTTGTTTTGAGTGAGATGCACATAAAGTGGAGAACTTGGAGACATGGGCTGAGGCCAGAGGAACAAGTTGCCGTGACTGTCCATGCAGGAGTTCATAAACATGGAAAGCCAGGAGTCATTTCGTTAAAGGGATTCAGCCAGAGACAGCTGAAATTTTAAGACTCTGCTTTGTGATCTCAGCATCAAGATTTCAAAGCAACACTGTCTCTTAAAAATATGACAGTGGCACAGAGAGACCCCGGATGTTTAATTTTTTTTTTCCTGCACCACCTGAATTTCGTCTTTGAGCAAACGTGATTAGTATTCATAGAAACTAAAAGAACTTTTAAGAAAAGAACCTGAACACTAGATATTGCTATGGTCACGGCGGGTTCTCAGGGGAATGGAGCCTTTCTTTCCTCATGCAGTCACAGCTGCAACAAGTCCTCTATCCATCCCCAAATTGCTCAAGATGTTATGAGATCCTGTAGTACGTCTTTGACTCCATATTCCATTTTTACTTTTCAATCAATAAAATTTGTAGATTCAGTTTACGTAAAAGCTACTCAAATCCACACTCACCTCACAGTGCCCATGTTACCAGTCAGGTTTAAGTCCTTAATTCCTTCCTTGGAAGGTTAGGGTAGACTACCAATGGAACAATTATACTTTTGTGCCTTTTTCTCACCATGTATTAACCACAGAGATGAAGAGTGGTTCTCCTCCATAGATGCCTGAGCACCTCCTTTCTACCAAAGTGAAATAGAAATAGCTTATGCATAGGGAAAAGTTCATGCATCTTAATGGACAGATACTCAAGGGCCATTATGGCCTAGCTTCACAGATCTCACCTTTTTCTATCCCCACAAATCCTTCCAGCACACATTGCACACTAAGGTACACAATTCCTCAGGTTTCTCTTTGAATATCAAGCTCTATGATACTCCTACATCACTCACAAGCTGATCTCCCTGCCAAGGAGGAGTCTTTGTTCCTTTATGTCTCAGAGGAACACCTCATTATCCATCCTCTACCCACTGTGCAAGGCTCTGGGGCCAATGCCTCCCCTCTGAATATGGCTTTCCAGCTGCCCAGGTGTAGAAAACTGCTTAGTTCACTGTGCTTGCTGTTATAGATAGACGCGAATTATTACGTACAGCGTTTCATGGTAATTATTTTCACATGCATGTCTCTGTCAGTGAACTATGAACACTTCAAAAGCAAAGTTGCTAACTTAGTCACAAATGCATCTCAAAAGATCACTGCAGAATGACTCTGCAGTATGAGTCATTCATTAAAGGGTTAGAGAACGCGTGGGTATTAGAGTGGCTTTCAATGGGTTTGTGCCCTAGGAACCATTTGGCTGTTAGTAAGTGTAAGGGGTGACATTTCTGAGCAGTATCAGTCTAGTATTAGCAAACATTAGAGAGCCATCTACTCCAACGCCAAAGCATCTGCTCCTTGGAAGACTATTTTCTAGGGCCACATTTACTGGAATGAATTAACATTAAAACTATTTTAAATATTAATAAATACTTTTATTATCTTAAGAATTACTTTAATGGTTTCTAACCTTCTTTCTATATTCTCCAGATATTCATATATTCTGCCAAATCTTTCAGGACAAAAAAAGCTACTGCAAACAAAACTACACGAAGAGGAAATTTATCATCTTATATTAATTAAAAAATATATTGGGATAACACAAATAACACCTACTTTGCTTCATTTTATATCTTTGAAGACTTCCCGTGTGTGCTCTTATAGCAATCAACTATATAACTGTGTGTGTATACAGTTATATAATTGATTGCTATAAGAACATATATATATATATATAATACATATATACATATATGTGTGTGTGTATGTGTGTGTAATGTTCCTTCTCATCTCAAATACACTTGTCCAATTATTCTTGCCAGTTTCTGAAGCAGTTCTGGAAGCCTGATTTGTGAGTGTCCATAGAACATATGATAAAAATACTGTGACCGCTGCCTCCAAGTCGCACCCCATGGGCAGGCAAGCACATGAAAACACTGCATTCGCCCACCATATTTACTGGATTTGGCGTCATGCAACTTCTGGCTCCTCCTTAGATTCAAAACAACCATAAAATGTAAATGCTTTGAATCAATTCGGGACATTAAAGCAACCACAAAGACATTTATCAAATAAGATTTCCAGAACTGCTGCAGAAAGTAGAAAAAAATGATGGGGTAAGTGTGTGATATGCAGAGGATTATTTTGAGAAGAATTCATGGCAATATGTCTTCTAATATCATATTTTTAAAAAATATGCATTAATCATGTTATTTCATCATCCTGACATGTGTATATCTTAACCCATACATATACATTTTATAAATGTGTAAACAGGTTCTTTTTGCCATTGGAAACTTTGGTTAATGTAGCATGTCACAGATAAAGGTGTGCTTTCCAGAACAGTACAGGGCAATGGTAGAATAGTTTTGGAATTTGAATAGCTAACAAAAAGGTAAACATGCCTTGAAAGAATGCAGGGATCTCCATATGCTTCCCATAATAATCGTATTATTGTACAGTCTCACCAACAATGTCAAAGGGGCTCCTTTCCTGATCCATCCAACCTCCTCGCCACTTTCTGAATTCTTGACAGAAGCCAGTCTCGTTGGGGTAAAATGGCGTCTCAGTGTTGTTTTGATTTGCATTTCTCTGATGGCTAAGAATGTTGAGGAAATGTGAAGTTGACTCGATATATGTGCGTGCAAGACTCTCAAGTTCAACATAACCACTGCATATCGCATACACATGTTAATAAAAATGGCGGGAGCAGGAACTCACGCATCTATTTTAGTGAAAAGAAAGGGATTTAATGGCCATGTATAGTTGCCACCTATGAAGATGTCCTTATTGAGAAAAGATACATGTATATGTACATATACGTGTGTATATGTATGTAGTTCACGAAAACAAATTTTGTCTACCTTTTATTTTTGTTTCAAATTTTAATGCCATATGAATTTGGATTAGTTATGGCACATGAACAAAAATGATTTTTCTTTTGAAGCAGCTCAGATCTAAGCATCTTAGAAAGTTCTCCAAGATCCAAATGGTATCTTTCATCTCTATTGCTGGCCCATGCAGTTTAATATAGATTTATGAAGCTGGCAAGGAAAGTGTGACTGATTTTCCCTTGTGCCATCACTTTTAGGTCTCTGAGTCTACTTCCCACAAGTGACTGGAGTCATATCATGTTTATTTGTAGAATCACAGGAACGCCCACGCTGGCTACTTTTTATCTTTGCAAGTTTCTAGCTTTGCAACCACTAAAGAATTCCTGAAAATAATTTCTGACATTTCTTGCTTCCCACTTTTATTCTGGTAACTGCCCTTTATTCCCACTTTTCTGGTTTTTCCCACCCTTTTTCTCCCAACCCCACTTTCTCTATTATCTTGTCCTCCCTAACTTATCAAAATTTCAAGACATTGCCATGAGCTGCAAGAGGCATCGATCGTGTGAATAGCTACATGCTGGCAAAAAGTAAAAGTGGAAACGAGAGCGGAAGAGCCGATCACTCCTGCGAACGGAAATGGCTACAGGAACAAAATGGGAACCAAGTACAGGCTGCAAAGAGTGTAACACACCCCACATACCATCATTCTGAGTTGCAAATACTCATCACTAGGTTTATTCCAAGACCTATGAGCTGGAGGAATAATGGTATAAACAGAGAATGAATACAAGCTTAAGACACCACTGACAAGTGCCTCCATTTCTGGCAACATGCTGCAGCCTGGCTTCCACACGCCAGGTGCTCTCTGAAAGTGAGCCGATGGCCCTGCACCTGGCACTGTAAACAATTACGACGGAGCTGTCTTTCTATTTTTCCTATCCCTCCAAGCAGCTTTCTCCCTGAACACCTTCATTAACTGCCAAAGGCTTTAAGCTAATATATCTGGCTCCAGTTCTTTGCAAAACGTGTCTCTTTATTTTTCAAATACTGCTTTTGTAATAACAGACCAGGAAATGTTGGGTGAGGGGAAGGAGAAACAAAGCAATGAAAAGAAAGGTCACAAATTTTAAGCCATGTGGGGTTTTTTATTGTTATTTTTGAAGTGTGTTTAACACAGAGACAAATTGTACATTTACCGCAAGTCACCGGGACCTAACGAGCTCCTAATGTGTCCCATACTTCAAGGTTTTTCAGAGCAGGCCAGTAACTTAGCAACCACAGCTAAACCTTGACAGGAATAATCATTATTTGTGTTGCAGCTTCAGGCTTCCCCACTGTAAATTTCTTCTTTTTTTCTCCCCTCTTTTCCTACCTGTTGTTTTTGAAGAAGGATCCCAGAGAGAGGAAGCACAGCTGAGCCTGGGAAGGGTGATTTCCTGCCTTTTGCTCTGGGTCAGACATGGCTTGGACTTGGGACTTACTTCCCTCTCAGTCATGAGAAACAGTGCTAGGAGAAGTCTGGGTGTGGCCATGCAAGATGCCAGGATATACCGGCTACATGCTCAAGTTCTGTGGATCATGGAACTTATGAATTTAACCTTTGCAGTTTTGGCAACCCCCAAAGCAACATGAAATTCTTTGATGAACAAAATGGTCTCATGTGAATGAAGTAGAACTTTGATTACAGCTGACCAAGAAGAGTTATTTGCTCAGGTAGTAAGCCTAGTTGTCTGTTCAGCTTTTTCGCTGCTGTTTCTCAAGGAAGCATTATTATCAGTTCTCACTATCAATGGTCTTCCTTCCCCATGTTCCTCAAAAATTAAAAGAACATCTCCTAAAAATAATGGTCGTTAAAATGAATACCTACGAGAATAGTGACAAAAACCAGAAAACAAAATTTGCATTTGAAAGCCCTACCAAGTGTGGAGATGTCTAAAGAATTCTACAGGTGTTGTCCATGAATGTAGGAGTCTACCAGTTTTGATTCTGTAGAACTCAAGAAATTAAATCACTGCTAGGAAGTTTGAATCCATCATTATTGGGAAGACTGACTGCAACTACAGAGAGAAGGTTTAGGCTTTTATTTTCAAGATGAGAAACTCAAAACAACATTTCTTAGTTTGCGTCTGTTTTGAAAGCTAAATAATACATTTTGCAGGAATTTAGAATCACTGAGCTCAATTTTTCTGTTTGCTCGCTCGCTTGCTTCCTTCTTTTCCTCCTTTCCTTTTTCTCTCCTTTGTGGTGCTAGGCGTCAAGCCAAGTGTCCACACATTGAGATAAGCTGCATCTCCCAATGCTTTTTTTTTTTTTTTTTGGAGACAGGGTCTCACTAAGTTGCAATGATAAGTTACCCAGGCTTGGCTCCACTTTGTGATGCACCAACTTAGCCTTCTAGAATGCTAGAATTACAGGCTTGCACCACCTGGCCAAGACTTTAACTACGAATATGACTATGGGTGACAGACACAAGCCTACAACTTAGGTTATCGATCTAAAAGTTGTCCTTAAATTATCCACATCTTGTAGTCTTAATATTTTATGATATTAAAGTAGAATGAAAAGGCAGGATAATGCAAAATGTTGTAAGTTGGACAGAATAAACTATCTCAAAGATGAATTCCAGTTATTTTCTTTTTTTTAAAGAAAAGAATTATAATTGTTTTCAGTGCAAGCAGGTACTCATGGGACCTTGCTAGTTAATAGTTCTCTATTAATAATTTAAAAGATAGATAATTTGCAAGCTTGATTAATAAAAATTGCTCTCGCAGAGTTTATAAAAAAAATAGCTTTTGCTTGTGCCTGAACTTTATATGTACACACAGTTGGGGTAATGTTTTTGCTGTAATGTAGTTATTATTTGAACAGTGGTTATGAGTTGGTAAGGGAGACTTTTTTCTACTGGACATAATATATATTTTTAGGTGATGAAAGTAATGGAAGGTGAGTCTACTTGGAAGCCGAAGACAAAGTCTAAGAACCTTAAGACTAGCTGCAAAGAAAGGCTGTGACTATCGGATGAAAAAAGAAAGAGAATTCGGATGATCTGGATGGATTGAGAACATGTAGACTTTCCAAGAATCCCAGTGTAAAGAATCTGAACTTTTAATTAATTTTAAGATTAAACATTGGTATATGACAGAATCTGGTTGACATCCTTAATTCGTCCAGGCTAAGTTGTTTGGATCCTTGCAAAGTAGTTGTTTTGCACAAATTGTGAGGAGTGGACAATGCCAGTGTTGTCTTCATAAAAGATTTTGCATTGCATGACTGGAGAAATGCCATTTTTATAAATCACACCATGACTAGTGACCTCTGGAATGTGTGAGATAGAGGACTTAGCTGCCAATGGATGCACTCTCTTTAGGCAAACATTCCATTCCAGAATAGAAATGGATGGCGGCCACTGTTTACTCTGAGAATGGTTCCGAGAGTGAAGTGTAAAAGTAATCGCAGGGAAACCTCATTCTTAAATCCATGGGTACTAGAATAAGCCACCAGTTTTCTGTCGATGACAGGAAGGATACAATCTAGGTACAGAAAGGAAAAGAAGGTGGTGTACAGAACAAAGGCTGCTGGGATGGTGGAAATGCTGAAAATTGCCATGGAATAGCAACCTGTTGTGGTTGTTTCCTCAGGATTCTACATTACAATTAGAGGACAGAATTAATAGCAGCACATGGAGACAGAAGAGACAGAGAATCAGAAGTAGAAGAAAGCCTTGAAAGATTTCAGTTTATTTGAATGTTCATAGTTTTAGCTCAAGGGGAAAACACTGTTTATAGTTTTATACTTAAGATGATTAACCTTCTCCAATTTGAGATGTTATGGCTTTGCAGGCTAGGAGAACACAAAGAAATGGTTCAGGATAAACTCTTATCCATCTTCCTTTCTTTTTATTTGTCCAGGGCAAATTCATAGAAAACAGAAATGCACTCTTTCATTTTGAATTTACTGAGAAATATAAGAAGAATGTGAAAGAAAATTGCTATGATTTCTATGAGAAAAATATCTTTGGGTTAAAAAGATTTTCTTTGCTTACCACCTGAGATACGGGGGTGAGGAGACTAGTCTCACATGATGATGCTCTAAGGACAATGCTCAAATCACATTCAAAAAATAAAATAAACCAAAAAAATCCCCTACATTTTGGCCTCTTGTGGTTTACTTATAGAGTGACTTCTATCTTATATTAATGCATTTGATAGTCACTAGTTTAGATATGTTTTAGCAAGTCTGAAAGTAATTCAAAATAAAGATAATTTTGTGTTTTCACTCTAGATATAAAAAAGGTCAAATATGCAGAGAAAAACAAAAATGAACAGTAACTCATGGTAACGGAGAGTATAATTTGGGGCAGAAGTATTCTTATTGGTACTATTCTTTAACATATTGGTAGGCATTCAGAAACTTACCATTCCACTTTCTCTATGCCTACCTCGGTGACTCAACATGACTCAACTTAATTTGAAACGTACAAATTAAAAGCTTCACAATGAGACGGGATATATGCTGACTTGCTGTCGGAATTCCTGGGTTTGGCTGTGGTTCTTTGGCTGCTGGTAAGTAAATTCATCTCTGTGCCACAGCATTCTATTTTCATTATTTATTTAATTCATTTATTTACTGTTGGTCCTAGAGATCAAGCCTAGGCCTTCGGTACTGAGATACGATCTCAACCTCTTTTCACTTTTAATTTTGAGACGAGATCTCACCATGTTGCTAATCCTGGTCGAGGCTCAAATTTGTAACCTCCCAACTCCCTTCCAGAGTGCTGGGATTACAGGCCTAAGTCACTGGGGGTGGCTAACAGTGCTCAAGTGAGAATCCAAATGAGTAGTGAGCTCATTTCAAATGTAAAGGCACAAAGGAAGAGGACACTCTACAGCAATGGGAGGGAAATGCAGAACGCTCCCAGGTTCTGAGAGTTGCTGCCAACCTGGGGCAATACAACACGGAAGCTCTAGCCCCTTCTTCCTGAGTCTCGGATCCATTACTTGCTCTTGTTCTGCCTTGTTCTATAGAATACTAAGTCCCTTGCTTCTTTGGTTTCCTGGAGATTTGGCTAAGAAGAAACACTGACTCACTGAGCACTGGAAGGCAGGAGGAAGAGAAAGCCAGAGCAAGTATTTGAACTCCTCTCCTATTTGAACACAGTCTACAGTAGCAGGCCTGGCTCCCGCTGTGCAAACTCTTCCCCTTAGTCCCACGGACAGAGCATGGAGCAGGTAGGGAGAACTTCAAGCTTATACTGGGAGTTTTTCTCTCAGGCCTCACGAAATGCCAGCTGCTGTCGTAGGGCCTCCAACTTAGAGGCAGTCTCTGTGTCTTGACTGTTTCGGCGCCTGACATCTTTCATCGTCTTCTTTTCAACCACATAGCTCTTTTATTTCTGTAATAATCAACACTTTCCATTTAGAATAATAGAGTTGTTTCTAGCTTTGGACTTTGAGAGATATGTAATAGAAAATCTATTGCTTTGTAGGAAGAAAAGAAAAATGATGGGTTTGAATTTCAAATTGGCCAATTATCCAGCTAAGTGATTGTGGGGGTGAGTTAGTTTATCTCTTTAACTAAAACTATTAGAATAATAATACTTAGGTTGCAAGATGTTTCCCAGGATTAAGTGAGAAAACACATGTGAAATGGTGCCTGGCACATGGTAAGTGTCCAATAAATGTTAATTTCTTTCCTTTTATTCTCTATTCAAGAAGAAAAAAAAGACGATTGAGTTAATTATAAAAGAATAAAAAAGTGAGCATGAACAACAGACTGGGACACTGTGAAGTGTTACAAAGCATAATCACGCTCCTTAAGTACACATGGCTTAATCTAAATCATAGAAATTTTCTCTGCTGTGGAATTTCCCATGTTGATCTTCCAAGGCTACTATAAGAGCATACCAGAGAGAGGATGTCTTCAGTAACTGAAGTTTATATTTCTATACTCTGGAAGCTTCGAGTCCATGAGTCTATGGTCAAGGGGAGAGTTAATTTAGTTTCTGGTGAGGGGCTTCTTTCTGGTTGAGAGTTACCTCTCCCTGATTGCAAAAAGCCACATTTTTGTTATCTCTTCAAAATGGCCTTTACTTCTGAGTGTGTGTGTGTGTGTGTGTGTGTGTGTGTGTGTGTGTGTGTGAGTGTGTGAGTGTGTGTGTGTGTGCAAGAGTGAGAGAATCTCTCACCTTTTCTTATGAACCCAGAAATATCACATAAGGCCTCTTCTA
The DNA here is from genome assembly GCA_004027205.1 of Ctenodactylus gundi. Taxonomy (NCBI): domain Eukaryota; kingdom Metazoa; phylum Chordata; class Mammalia; order Rodentia; family Ctenodactylidae; genus Ctenodactylus; species Ctenodactylus gundi. Next base: position 1,166,056 of record PVKB01000045.1, read on the forward strand.
CTCTCATAAAATCACTTATCCTTAATTACTACTTTAAAGTCTCATTTCCAAACACAAACACATTGGAATCTGGGCTTCGAGGTAGGAATAATACTTATACATTTTTATGTTGTTAGAATTTTAGGCCCTCTCACCTCTTTCAAACAACCAAAAGATCTAGTTTGTAATATTATTTTGCCAATATTCACTTAAAATTGTTCACATATTTAAAAAGTGTTCATATTCCATACAACTACTGTGATTTGCTTAATGCATTTTGAAAATTTAAGTCAACATCTAGTAATGTAACTTCTCTACAGTGTCTGACTCATTTTTCTGTTAGTGCTGCATTTAAATCTGGGGAAAAAAAGGTCTGTTTTGATTTTTGGGGACAGGATGAACTTTCTGCTTTGTAACAGCATAAAGATGACTCAAGGAAACTAAGGTAAGTTATCCTTCTTTTCAAAAGGATTTCTTAATTTCAAAGAAGATTGTTTTTCTTTTTGGACATGAAGATTAATTTAACTATAGTTCATGTAGCTGTTGAAAAAGGGATGCTGGGAAAAATAGTTAGATGTACAAACCATCCACAAAAACCAAATGCTGAAATCTAGCAGCAATTAGAGCATGTCGGGCAAGTCACTCAGTCATGGAAAGCTCAAGCCCATGTACTTGAAAATAAAACAATAGTAAAACAACTTAACTATTAGGAATATTAATGCCAAATTCATAAAATGCCTTCAAAATCTATTATCATCATTGTAAAATATAAATAAAGAAGATTCATATTAGTCGTCTAACTCATTATTTCATTTTTAATTTATAAAATACTATAACTTCATTCTATTGCCAAGACTTACATTCTATGCTACCACATTTCCCATAGTTTGAGTCTTCTAAAAAGGTCAAAAAGAATATTGAGTAGTATTGACACAAATTACTTTCTATATTTACTCAGATGCTGTGAAATTCTTGGTCAAATTTTCAGTGGTACCTAAAGAAATACTAAAAGTAATTCTTCTATCAAATCATCTAAGATATCATGTCAGTGGTTAGCCAGGAATAATAGGTTTTTCAGATGTTTGTTTAAAGTCTTGTATTGAACTTCCACAAGTAATCTTCTGACAAAAATATGAGAAGCCTAGTCATTGAATCTTACTTTGAAAAGTCAGAGGGAAATAACTTTCTTATGCCAAGTAACATGTGAAAGGCATCATAGGGCACTTGAACTCATCCTGGTTCTAATGCTGTAAACATTGACACTCTCATTTTCAGCACGAGAAAAAAAAATCAACCAGTGCTCAAAAAGGGCACTTTTCAAAATGTATCAGAGTCCTGGAAAGAGGCATCATCTTAAATCGAGTAAATGCTTTCTATTAATCTAACCAAGGTTTAGGTTCACACACACACACACACACACACACACACACACACACACACACATAAATACAAATATATATATATATATATATATATATATATATATATATATATATATATATATATATGTCTGTCTGTCTAATCAAGAGTCTTGGAATCCCCTGAATTACTTGTTCAACCAGGAAACACGAGACCATTATAATGACAAGACAAGAGCCACAAAAATGGCTCTCAAATAGACTGATTGATAAATGTGGGAAAATATTATGTGTTTTTTAGTAGAAGAGGCAACCAAAAAAGCAAAAGACCAAAAAAACCTCTCAGCATATTGCTACAGAATTTGAGGTGAATGAAGCAACCTTCCCTTTTATTAAAATCTATTCATGGGCCTAACAAATGCCAACATTAGTCCGAGTGCAATGGACACCTGTTCCTCATTGAGAACATAATTCAAACATCCGATGTACATTAGAATGTTTCCCTTATTTAAAATATGAGTTAATGTCTAAAGCTGTTTACATGTCACAATAAAGTAAAATTTTGGCATTTTCGATTTATTATTTAACAAACATCTTTTATAAATTTGATTAGCAGTTATAGTTCTACTTGTATTCCTAATTATCAAATGATTTTGGTCTCACTCTAGGTTGGCTTTGTGTTGGGATGGTGCCGAGATTTTGCTTTAGATCAAGTTTTAATATTCATTCTAGAAATATTACAATTAACTACTTATACAATATCATAGTCTGATATCTTAGTGCAAAATACAAATTCCAGACTTTAAATTATGAGGACACTGTTGCTCTGGTTATTCTTAATGTTTGTGAAGCCTTGAAATGGTTGAGGGAATTTTATCACGCATTTCAAACTGCATACTTAATATTGCCAACCATGAAATGGCAATAGAGACTTTATTCCCAAACTTGCATACGTAACTCAAGAAAGTTCAGAGAGGGCAGCACAGTAGAGAATGGCAGTGGAACTCAAAATGGTATTGTTAAATTGGAGAAATAATCAGAAATCAACAAAATGAAGCGTTACAGGGTCCAGTTGGAAGTCATGATGAGAAATGGGAAGCGACAAGTGGCGTGGTTACAGATATGGGAATTCTGCAGGAAAATGCCTGCTAATCAGTTCAGAGATCACAATATAAAGAGGAACAATTAGGCCGACTACAAATGGGATTTCTCTTTTTTCTTCTTCTTTCTATTTATTCTTTAAATATACCATTAGAATGCTTGAAGAGTTGTCTACTAGGTTAAGTGGGTTTTCTTCTCCCTTTATCCCTGTCATTTTTTTCCCCCTTTCTGGCTCTTCTTCCGCCTGTGTCAGTTGCAGTCATGCGAGGCTTTCCCACAGTCTATGGTGGTCACTTTGGTGGTCCTGACCCTCACTGCAGAAGTACAACCTGAAGAACAAGAGTCCCGTATTGCAGCTTGACGTGACCTGGCGGTCAGCTCACCTTCAGTGTTGAGAGTTCTTATCAATCCCGATATCCATAAACAAGTAGAAACAGAACATCGCCTAACATGCTCTTCAAATGAGTACTTATGCCCCCCACTTCCTAATATTAATAGATGTTCCCCAACAAACAGCACAAGAAAAGAGGCACATGGACCACTTCCTGGTAGTAAAAGACACAGCCAGGTTTTTCTATGGCTCTTAGCAAGGTCTTGGGTTGTGGCATCACAACAGATCACAGAGACAAAACTTAAGAACCCACTCTAGGAAGGAAGAAAGCTTCAGTAATTTATAGGAAACATCAAACCTTCCCTCAAAGATGATTGTGCCATTTTCAATGTTGCCAGCAAGGAATGAGATAAATGACTTTACACTCCCAACCATTTTATATTACCTTATTTTTCTTTAATACTGACCATTCCAGGAGGTGTTAAATGGGGCCTCTTTGAGGCTTCAATTTAGAGACTTCATTTGATTTTCCATTTGCATTTCCAGAATGAGTAATGATGTTGATCACCTAGTCCCATGACTACTGGCCATCCACATAGATTTCTTTGTAAACGACTCAATGCTTTTGCTCATTTTTAATTAGATGGTTTTTTTTTATTATTGATTTTTAGAGACCTTTCAATGTTCTTGATGCAATTGATTTATTAGTTGTGCTTTTTTGAGTATCTTCATCCAGTTGTGGCTCGCCTATTCATTTTATCTATGGTGTCTTTGGATGAGCATATATTTTGTGTTTTGATGATTTCCAACTGATTAGATTTTTTAAAATTCTTCTATCATTGTTAACATTTTGGATCTTCAATCTTATATTCTTTGCTTCTCTAAGCGAAGACATTCTTTTATATTTTCCTCAAGAGCTTTATGGTTTCAGGCTTTGTGCTTAAATGTATGATCATTTCAAATGAATATACACAATATAGTATAAGTTTAAAATAGAAATTATTTCTCCTCATATGCAAATAATTATCAGAAATCTTGACATCTGATGACTTTTTCTTCCACCAGGAGATACTAGACTCTATCATGAGAAGACAGCCCCGGAAAACACTCTGACTTTCATTAAAGGGGAAGAGTGTGAAAGTATTACACTTCTCTAGAGTAGGTGGGGGAGGTGGGAACAAAGCATTCATATCACAATTCATTTGTTCCAAAACTATCCAGCTTAAAATTCCTTTCTCTATATCTTTTAATTAACTTAGTGACTTTGACAAAAATTAATGGATCCAACCCCAAAATAATATGAATATGACAATTTTTTGTAATATCTATTCACTTTACACAAACAAAATTGTAGTGGGGCTCCTTTTGGTTGAGACTAATATATTGATTTTTTAAATCTACAATTGGAATGTACAGGGTTAAGAACAATCAAAAACTGGAAAGAGAAGCCTTAAAAAATGTCAGGAGGTTCTACCTCCATACATACTATAAATCCACAGTGATCAGGACAGTTTGGATATTTATAACAGACATCGAGTAAAGAAACAGAAAAGATAGTCCAGAAATATAAATGCACAGGTTTTGACAAAAACATTAGGAGAATTTAATGGAAAAGACAAGAATTTTCAACATATGAATGAATAGAACATGTGAACATCTGCCCTGATCCTGAGCCATACACAAAAGCTAAATCATATCAGACCATACACTTGTAGGTCAAACCCCACAACATGAAACTCCTAGTAGAATAGCTTTGTGGTCATGTAATAAACAAAACCAGCTTGAAATACAGCAACATATGCCATGCAAGAAAGAATGAAGATAAACTGAACTTCATCAAATTTAAAAGCTTCTGCTCTCTTTCCAAAGGCCCCTTGCACACGGAGGAAAGCCACAGGCTGGCACAGTGTATTTAGAACGCATATGTTAGTTAAGAAACCCATATGATGAATATATAAAGAACTTCTGGAACTCAATTACAAAAAGGCAAATAATTCAATACAAAACTGGATAAAAATTTGAAAATAAATGACCATTATTTAATGATGACCAATGTCATTAATCATTGAGGAAATAAAAATTAAAGAAACAAAGAGATATCAGTGCACGCCAATTAGGATGGCTTAGATAACTGTATCCACCACTGCCACCACCACCACCAAAATCTCTGGCCGTGCTAAGTCCTGGTGGTGAACTGAGCCAACTGCAAACAACAAAGTCATTTTATGCCCACTTTGGGTAATATTTTGAACAAAATGTATCGGTTTCAAAAAACTCAAATGCTTCTTATTAACTGAATAGTTAAAAATGATTATATATACACATAATGAAATATCATTCAGCAAAGAAAAAGGTTTTTGAGACAGACTAGACCATGAACTAGTCTCAAAAAAATGACATTGAGTGAAAGAAAGCACACAACACAAAGTACATGTGAGGTAATTCCATTTATGTAAGTCCAGAAGATGCAGACCAATCTAAGGGTTCACACAGGAAGTCAGCTGTTGCAGGGGGGGGGGGTGTACTGAGTTATAGAAGGATTAAAAAAAAGAACAGAGTACTTCGGGGCGTGGAGGAATAGCTCAGTGAGTAGGGTTCAGGCCAGTGATTAGAGAGCTTGTCTAGAAAGTGCAAAGCCCTGAGTTCATTTCCCAGTTCCCCAGCACCATATAATACCTGAGTGTCTTGACACACACCTGTAATGCTCAGCCCTTAGCATGCTGAGGCATGAATATTTTTGTGAGTTCTAGGCCAGTCTTGGCTACTTAATGAATTCAGGATCAGCCTGGACTGCAGAGTAACACTCTGTCTCTAGATGGCAGGGGGCAGGGACAGGAAACAGGATACTTTGGAAGTGAAAATACTTACATTTAATTTTGGTTAGTTATGTGCTTTCTGTCAAAATTGAACAGATTATGTACTTAAAATATGCAGTCCAGGAATACCTTACTCATATCTAAATAAAGGAATAATCCATTGTGGGTCTGCAAGTTTCTATGCTTAGGAGGTTTATAAAGAAAACTGAAAATACATATCTGCATGATTTAACTATTTAAATAATATTTATATCAACCTTACTCATTACAATAAGAAACCAGAAACAAGGCAATCGTTCCTTAGCCAGAGAATAAATAAGCATCTGTGATAAGTTCACTCCTTGAAATAATATTCCTTAATATTAAAGAATGATCTACCATGCATGTTAAGGCCGGAAAATCCTCAAGCACACAGTGTTAAGTAGAATTAGCCAGATATTATCTATCTACGCCCCCACACACATACATGCATGCATACACACAATATTCCCATCTTAGGGCTTTAAATTATATAAACTCCAAGAAAATAAAGCTAATTTATAGAAATGCAAAGCAGATGTCAGAAAGTCATTTTCTTTGAGAGAAATGGTAGAATTCACTTGAAAGCCCCAGAAAGCTCTGTAATTATATTAATGTTTTGCATCTGTTTTCTGAAAAAGCTACATGTGTGTAGGTCACTATTAAAATTTGTCAAACTAAAAATGTTAGAATTATGAACATAATTGCATGTTATAAAGAAATAAAAGAAAAAATAAAAGGAAGGAGGAGGAAGAAAGAAGGAAGGGAGGGAGGGAGGGAGGAAGGAAGGAAGGAAGGAAGGAAGGAAGGAAGGAAGAAAGGAAGGAAGGAAGGAAGGAAGGAAGGAAGGAAGGAAGGAATTGTGGCTTAGTGAGGTCCCAGTATATCCAGCAAATGGATTGGAACAACACACTGAATGGACATTCTGAAATTTAGAATATGCATAATCTTCCTTCTTCTTACAATGCTAAATAACTTTTTAAAGACTCTTTTTCATGCATTAAATCCTGGTACAAATATAGCATTCCTCGCTTAATGTTTTAGGCACAAATAATGCATTCTGAACCCTATAAAGCCTCCCAGCCTCATTCTAGCTTAGGAGTTTAGCGCTTGCTCCTGCATCCAAGCTCAGGTCAAATGCTCCCTATGAAAGACTCTTCTGACCACCCAGTCTTAAATGTTTATTTCATCATCATTTTCTTTTCTATTTAGCCCATCCATCTTCTTCTAAGCACTTGTTGATTTTTTCCCTCTTCCTTACTGTTTATATTTATGGGCGCTACCATTTGCCAACGAGAGTACAAAGTCAGGAAGTTCAGGGATCTTGTCCGATTTATTGTTATGGGCATAGTAACTCCATGCACAATAAGTACACAGTGCATATTAAATGTACATACTGGCTTGAATAAATTTAATGTTTACATATGTACACATATGTAACAGAAATCCAAATAATCCTATTGTATTATTACATTATTTTTCAAAATATTATGCTCAGTTGTTTGATTAAAATTTGAGACAGTGATGTGACAGAAACAGACTTCCAAATGAGCAAAAATAATACACAAAAATAACATAATGTATAATGTTAATAATACATTATGTTACAGAATAATGCACTGTCCTTAAGATAATCAATAACATTCATTGGATCAATACTTAATTCATTGAAATATTCACAGGAACACTATGAATAAGAAACTGCTCGAAAGCATTAAATAATTTGGCCAAAATCCTTAAGCTTTTCTATGATAAAATCCAAGCCTCATGAGCAAGAGTCATTCATTCATTCAGTGAACCTATAACAAGAACTTACTTTATATCAGGTATCATACTGGGAAAAGTTATGCACAAATCAAACAGAAACCCTCTCTCGATGAAGCAATTTCAAGCAGTGGTTCCCAGCCATTCTGTCACCAGGTTTGAGTTTAGTGGAGGGCCATTCTCACAGGAGCTAAGAGTACAGCTCTGCCTCTGTCAGACCAGCAGCAGCATTAGAACCCAAAATGAGCCTGCTCACAGGAGAAGCAGTCCACAACAATTTGGGGGGTGGACACCTCTATCTAAAGCATACTCTATCTCCATCTACTTTAAGATTTAGGAGACAAAACACCAAAGCTTGTGAAGCTTCCAACACACGAAAAGCTAAAGAGAGTTAAACCAACAGTCTAAACCATCCAAGTCATGCCCTTTGAAGGCAATGATTATTAACAATGCTCTAGTGGTCAGTCGCATAACATTTCCTATGAGAAGGAGACATACATATGACTTCTGAATCAAGTAACCTGCATAAAAATAGGCATTTCACTTCTACACTAGCTGCTTTCCTTGTTGATCTTTCTTTAGAGAAACAGTTTTCAAAGCTCTGACTTAAAATTCTCTTGTGGTTTAAGATGAAGAGTTTCTTTTTTTTCAAAAAAAAACTTTGAGGTCAAAGAAATATATACTTTGTAGTTTTAATTGTGTATGCTAAGAAGGGAAGTGGGCCAGCCCTCCCAGGGGATTCCATCTGTCCTGATTCTAGTGACCGACTCAGCTGCAATTTGACATTCCAGGGAATTGGGATGTGTTCTTCACTGGAGAAATCCCACACTGCCTGACAAAACTCGGGCATTTGACCTTTCCAGCCGCTTCTCTTTCATTATTTAAAATGAAATGTGAAGAAGAAAAATGAGGGCACCAATAGAACTACACAAAAATCTGCTTATCAGACTCCATCTCAACAATACCTTAAGTCTGTTTGAAATATGAGCACTGAATTGTTGCCTTTAGAGTGAGACGGGGCCAAACAGAAAGGCCAACTTGAATTCCAGAGTTCTTTTTGTTATGAAACCCTGGTAGTAGGCTAAAATTCCAAAATTTAATTGCATGTATGCATGTTTGTATGTATGCACTATATATACATATGGAGATATTATAGTATATATTATAGCTATAGCTATATTTATATTAATATGTGAAACAGAGCAACGAGACCAACAAAAAGACGTAAAGGATTATTTGCACAATTATCTAAATTCTTTTTTGTGGCCATGGACACCATACATCAGTTGTTTCTTGAAGCATTTAGGTTTATTTGGATACATTATAAGAAAAAATGCCAAATCAGTTTATTAGAAATTTCTATACTAACCTTCTTTGAGACACTAGACCAAAATGTTTACCAGAGGCTTCAGTCCTAGTGTAGTAGTCAAATGTAAAGTAAGGAAAAATACCAGTTATTCTCGGAGAGTGGAGATTGTTCTTCCATTAAGCCTTCTCTACAAAGTGTAACTTTGGGGTGCATATAGAATCATCTTGTTTGAACAATAACAAGTGTCATATTTTGACCTGCCTTTTTATCTTGTTTTAGATGTTCTACTGCAAATTCATGAGGTCTATCAACCTTCAGATTTCAAATTGCTACCTTCTCATACTGTCGACAATCAAAAATTAGAAGAAGGGTAGGAAAAGCAGGAAGGAGAGAAAATCAGGAAGAAGGAGAAAAGAAACAAGCTAAAAAAGAAAGGATTATACAACAATCATAAATATTTCTAGTTCTCCTCAATTGGCACATCTGCCATGTTTTCACCCTCCATCCCTAAATCCTCATACTTTATTCACTGCTTTCTTGCCCGAGATTGTGTCATTCCCTACTCAGATGGCATTCTGTCTTCTATTTCTGCCTGCCAAATTATTCTTTTATTCTTGACTTGTGACTCTGTCTGTACTCTGTACATTGGCAAGTCCCCCTGACAGTGTCACACTGAGGGTTATCACCGTCTCCATCTTTATTCTGCTTTATTGCTTCTTTCAAATTCACACATTTCATTGTCTTGTGTCAGTTACCCGATTCTATATCTGACTCATCCTCTCGATTTTCTGTTGTGGTTTGGATCTGAAGTGTCCCACAAAAGCCTCCTGTACCTATGGAAACTGTAGGGTTGGGAGGTGGGCCCTGACTGGAAGGGGAAGATGCTGGGGGTTTGACCTGGAGGGGTTGTGCTGGTTCTGCCTGCCCTCCCAGACTTGTCTCTGTTCCACCTTACTGGCGCCCACTATGTCTCCAGCTGCAGCCCGCCTGTGTTTCCACTCTTCCGCTGTGACCTACTTGTGAATGGCCTGACATCTTCTGAAACTGTGAGCTAAAACAAATCCTTCCTCCCTTCAGTTGTGAATGTCAGATATTCTGTTCCAGAACCAAAAAAGTAAGTAAGACACTTTCTCAACCTTATTAGGACTTCTAGTCCTTTGGCACAGCTATCTCTACCAGCTTTCTCCCATTTCCTTTCTTTTTACCACCAGGCTGGGTCAATTTCTTTCTTTCATATCTCTTGACTCCATTTTGATTGCCATCTATTAATATCTCCACGTCAACTCTCATCTGTGGAATATTTCCACAAACGCCTTTTCTGTCCCACCGTGAGTCCTGCTCAGGAAACTCTCACAGCTAGATAGATGTGGGCCACTGCTTTTTGTTTGCTCAGGCTGCCTCAGAATTGCTGCTCCCATTTTATGTTCCACCAACAGTGTGTTGGGGATTCCTTAGGAATTTCCTAAGGAATGTGGCACTTTCTTGATTGCTATTTTTTTCTTTTCTTTTTCCTAGTCTCTCACCAGAATGTTCCTTAACAGTTTAGTCTACTCACAGCAATGTATGCTTTCTTTTTAGCATTCACCCTAAAATTTTTGTGTTATTTTCTATCCATTATTCAGTGCCAGAACCGTTTCCATGTTAGGTATTTGGTATAGCACCAAGCTCCCTTTCTGGTACCAAGATTCCGTCTTTGTTTGCTTGGTATGTGTCTTAGTTATTTTTTCGTTGCTGTAACTCAATACCTGACACCCATGTAATGGAGAAAAGGATTATTTTTGCTCACAGTTTCAGAAGGTCATAGTCTGCTCAGGGGCAGCTGGCAGCACTGAAAGTACATGGCAAAGGCAGAGGTGGAGGCAGCTCCCTCAGGACATCACAAACAGGAAGCCAGGGCCTGTCAAATTCAATCTCTCTTGGATATATTCCCAGGAGGGGTGTCTCTGGATCGAGGGGTACATTTATTTCTAGTCTTTTCAGAGCTCTCCATACTGCTTTCCAAAGTGGTTGTACGAATTTAGATTCCCACCAGCAGCGCAGGAGGGTTCCTTTCTCCCCACAGCCTCACCAGCATTGATTACTATTTGACTTGTTGATATAGGCCATTCTCTCTGGAGTGAGATGGTATCTTAGCATTGATTTGATTTGCATTTCTCTTATGGCTAGAGATGTTGAACATCTTTTCATGTACCTATTGGCCATTTGATATGAGAGACCCAGATCACAACTCTTATGGAACTTAAAATGAAAAACAAAGTGAAACATGGGGGTAGGACAGGGGATGGGGGTGCGGGGAGTAGAGGGGAGGGAGAGGGACAAAAGGAGAGTGGGAAAGTCCTTGTCACCTTGACAAGACATGTATGTGCACAAAATGCTCAACTTCATTGTAAACCTTAAATTTTGCACTTATACATATCAATAAAATGGGAAAAGAAAAAAATCCAATCTCTCCGCAGAGATAACAATCTTTCTTCTTTTTATAACAATCTTTCTTCTTTCTTCCTTTTATAGAGTTCAAGTTCCAGGTCGGTCCCCCCACATCCAGGTGAGTGTTCTTCCTTCATTCACTGGCCCACAAATCACTCACATTCTAATCTAGGCTGGTTCTTACCTGTCTAATCCAGGCTGATTTCTAATTACCTAATCTAGGTTTAGTTCCTAAATCCTAATCCAGGCATGGTTCCTGGTTGCCTCAAATTGATATAATCTCTCCAATGGTCACAATGTGTGAACACAAAATACTATGAAATAGATGGCATGTGAAAGATTAAAAAAAAATACAGCTCTGGGGGCTGGAGCATCTAAGATCAAGGCACTCACAAACCCGGTGGTATTTAACCTAACAGATCAGGAGTTTCTTGATAGAAGAAATGCTTCCAATATATAAGAGACTGCCATGGGGAGAATATTTTAATTAATGATGTACACCGCCAAAAAGTGAGAGCAACGGGGCACAGATTCAGCTGTGCAGTCACTTGGATTCACTTATTTTAATAATATTAAAATATACCTGCTATGAGACTATAGGAACACTATACGACATCTTTATCACTTACTTTACTTGTAAAATGAGGGCTCTTTCATAGACAAAATGAAGTCGAATGTGCCAAGAATAAATGTGTGAAAACCACCCAAGGAAAATGAGCTTCTGTCTGGGTTCTTTAACTCCTGAATGAAAATACCACAGAGGAAATTTGACCCTTGGTCTAACTGGTGAGGCTACAGTCCCCTCGAAAACATGACTTGTGGTTGTTATAAAATACATGATCCAACTTTTCCTTTCTACTTTAAAGTACTTATAATAATATATTCCTTATAAAAACATTTAACATTTTATATTTTATACAGAGTTCAATAATAAGATCTGAAACCAGAAAAAGATCAAACAAACAAACTATATACAGAGAAGCTTTCTTTGTTTTTTTTTTTCTGAAAGGAAGATAAAAATAAATTACTCTGTGCCCATGAATAAAGGAATCTATGAAATGCTATTAATAAATCATATTTCCAATCAAAGACAAATAAAATTTGAAATACTACACCCATATCCATGGGGTCCATGACTTAATATAATGAATTCATTTGGTGCCTTTATAAGATGCTATCATTTGGTTAACAAGATTCTTTTGGTACATTTTATAAAGGGCTGAGGCAGTTTAACCTTATCAATAATTTTATTTAATACTATGTCATTGTATTACACTTTAATTCAAAGAGTTTCTGAAATTCAATTTTCTACTCACCTGAGTGACTCATAGAATCAAAGTTTAATGATTCTAGTGGCTTTAATTAGCTTAAATATAACTATATAATTGTCAAAGAAATGGAAATTTAAGTAAGCTTGAAACACTATATTGAATTTAATGAAGTAGCAATCTTTTTTTCTGTTTTTTAACATAATTTTGACTATTGGTTGTGCTCTGGTAAAGAGGACACACTTGTTTATTGCTATTGAAATTTACATTGGTCATGACATATAATGCAAAATAAAAATAGGTAGAAAAAAATGTCACGAGGGCGGGAAGATCTTTTGACTCAGTTGCTCAAGCTTAGATTTTACCTCAAGAGAACAATTCGTCATGAATTTTAAAATGATCTTTGAGGTATTGTCAGTAATATCAAAATATACAAAATATCATTGGCATTAATTTATTTTCCATTAGAGTTTAATAAATTGTAACAACAAAAATGTTATATAGCAAATAAATGGATCAATAGATAAATCTCAAATTACTGCAATTTTTAAGTAAAAAATATATAGATATTACTTACCCTACTGTTGTGTGTAAACATACCTATGCTAAGAAGTGCATGGGTATTTTTAATATTAAATGATAAAGCTATTAATGTACTATAACTTAACTACAAACAATTAGCATTTCAGTAAAATGTAGTAGGAGACCCCAAGTCGGCAGCAAATATAAATTAGATGGGTAAAATTGTAATCAGGTGAGGATTTTTCTACATTACTATACAATGTGAAGTTCTAAATTCCTTACTCTTTATTCCTGTGAAATTCTATCTTCCTTCTGTTTTTTTTCACACTTTCTTAAGACAAATAGGTAATGATCAAGAACATTTTTAATATAAGATGTAAGATTTCAAAGTGGTTGGAATAAAAATACCTAACTGAACACTGATTAATAATTAGTTGGGGAAGAACAAATTCCAGGGAAGCTAAGAATATCTGTTTTGTAGTACGTTAGACAATGACCGTGCGTTAAGAGGGAAGTGCTACTTGTCCCTGTGGCTCCTAAACTAAGTGAGACAAACTTCTTCCTTAGAGTAGCTAATTAGAATTACCTGGTACTGTATATTGATGGATCGTCATTGCGGTCCCTTGGTTCTTAACAAATAACAATGCATTTCCCCAGGCTGACCCAGTAATTGAAGTCACTCTTTTGGTTTTGTTTTGCTTTTTTTTTAATAACATAGGCAATTTTGTCACTGTAAATTTTAATTTCCCAAATGACAAAACATTTGAGAATATCTCTAAAGCTTCTGGAACTCAGACTTAGCCACAGAGGCATTGCAGGGGTGGCCACGCACCCCTCCCAAGTCTTTCAAGGCCTTTCTAATTAGCCTCACTGACTCCAAGAGACTTAGGGTGACTAATCTCATATCAGCAATTTCATTACTAAGATGATTGAGTTTGAAGACGTAGATCAGTAAGGTAGACATTACAAGGCACTCTTTCAAATATTTTTTAATGGAGATGAACTTGGACTGGTTGGTGGATTAAGCTTAAAGAGTTGAGCTTTACAGACTTTGTTAGTTAAATTTATTGTATCTCAATTTCATTTCTTCAAATGCAAAACAGATTTAGAAACACGTTGTGGTAGCAACTGCCTCCTTGGAGTATCTGAGGGATATTTAATTACAGAAGGTATTCTACACCACTGGCTAAAGGTAAAACGCAAGCACATAAACTCACGGCCTCATCATTGAGTATTTTTGTACATCCTGCTCCTACTCAGAGTTTGAACTCAGAGATTTGTTCATTCCTTATGTCAACAATTTGCTATTGGTGTCAATAATTTGCAATGGCATATAGTAAACTAAGAGTCCTAATCTCTCTTTCATACTGAACTAAAAATATGATGTAATAATCAAACATTTGTAAATCCAAAGACCTTTTTTTGTCACTAGAACATAGCCTATTGTTGCCATGGTTCAGATTATTCAATGTTCTAGCAGTTTTGCTGAAATTAAGCCAATATCTGAACTGGGAACACCTTTGTTCCTATAAAACTTAAACAAGTTTTCGATGGTCCCTAGGAACTCAGTTACATGGCTTATTTTATTTCTTCAAAGGAATTTGAAATGGCTTGGGCTTTTTAAAATTCTCAGTGCGTATTTCTATTCCTAAAAAAATAGTAATAAATGAGCCAATTTATTGGAAAAACAAAAGAGTACATTCACTGCAGGGTTATCCAATTGATGTATTATTCATTTTACATTTATTTGTTTAATTTTGTTGTCAATTTTCCTACTATAACATTATATTACCTGGAAGTTCACATGGGAGTTTGCTATCATTTGGTTATCCTCTATTGTTACTAGATATTTTCTTTTCATCAGTTATTTATTTAGCATTTTTACCATACCCATTTGATCTGAATAAATTGGTTGGGTAACAAACTTTGGCCTTGGATGTTTTATTTGCATCATATTTTTATGCAATATCAGACAGATCCATAGTTTAGAGAACCCCCTTGATTTGGTTTTTCTGATCTTTTATAGCTGGATAAAGTGCAAGGTAAAAAGAGGGACAATTGCATGTAATTCCCCACTAATAGTCACTATCTTTCTTCAAAGAAATTCTGAAATAAGGCTTCTTTTAAAAATAAGGTGTAAATCTACCTTGCTATTAACTTAAAAACTATAATTTCTGAATCACTGGATTTTACCACTTTTGTGCAATTTGAAGATACAGAAAGCCAGAATTTGAGTTTCCTCTGTTAGACATCTAAAAAATTTCTAAGTTCTTAGCAGAGTCTTTCCTATACTCACAGTAACCTGATTTACTGTACGGATAGTCATAATGTTCATTCCCCTTTCATATACTTCCTACAATGTCTCCTTTCTGTGGGAACACATTTTCCCATTTTGTGGAAGGAAGACCTAGTCTTGTGGTTTGGAATTCTCAACTGATGGCTATGCCCTGGACCAAAGCCACCCCATCAGGTGGAATCCTGAGATAAAGATGACATGGGAAAGAATCACAGCCAACCCATTGTTATACATGTTAGAAGAGTTGAAATAACTTCACATTGAGGGAACATTGTAGAAAGCTTATGAAATGTCAATGAACAACAATATGGGCTGCCCTTACTGTAAAGCAGGTTGCTGTAACTACTGTTTATTTTTATGAAAAAAACAAGATTTGAGGGATCACTTATTACAATAGTATAGTCGAGTTCCTCATAACTAATACAAGTATTAAGTTTGAATGCTTAGAGTGAACAGGCCAAAAGAGATACCAATTTCCTATAAAAAGAAACAGTAAGTAACATTAAAAATAGAGCCACAGGAAAGAGCACCTGTTCAGTTGACTTTGATTAGGTAGAGGCTTATACAAAGAGACAGATACAGCCATATCAATGTTATAATATATATAGAGCATGCTAAGAGATTAAAGAAAACTCAAAGGAAATGATTTCAAAATAGTGAAGTTTTGAGGCTTATTGGGCCAAGGACTGGTAATATCTGGAAAAATGACCTTATGAACTTATATTTAAGATAGTAACTTTTGATGGAGAAATCATATCACACATAAAGAAAGGAATAAATTCATGATCTAGGGAACCAGTGCTAATGCCTTCAGGATAAAGAATGGGTAATGAGTAAATAAATATTGATTCAAGAGATGAGGATGATGAGGAATAGGGGAATAGTAATTTCGATATGGTTCAGAGTAAGAGAAAAAATAAAATATTAGTGATTATCCAGTACTATGACAATTTTTAATACTACACTAAGAGAGAACCTAGAAACAGTTATAGTGTAGGATAGGAAGTTGTGTAGGCAACTTCCCGAGTGGGCAGTGCTTCCAGTTTTCACACCTCAGGATTTCTCCAGGTCTCGCACCTCCTAACTAAATGTTTCCGCAAGCCAGCTGCTTAGAGACACATCCGAATCTGAGCTGAACACTGGCAAGACTGGCATTTCTGTTATTGACAAAACCGCACAAAGCCTAGGCTTGTAATATGCCAGTGGGTTCACAGATCATTTGACCTCAACAAGGAATGCTTATTTCAGTATCTTCAAGTCTGTGCTGTGGATTTTCCATCAAGCACCTGGAAATGGAATAGAAAATCAGCCATGTCTCTCTAATTAGATGTTAGCTCAGCAGAAAAACACAGAGAATGAACCAGACTTGGTCCCTGTAGTTCTAAAAGTCTTGTTCTCGCAGTGGCCAATCTAGGGAGGGAATATGGTTGTTCATTGTTTAGTGAGGGAAATTGAGTGTGAAGAGGGAAAGTTATTTGCTGGAGACTGTATACCTCTTGGAGAATAATACTTCTGGGAAAGTCCTTTGAAGCCAAGCTTTCAGAGTCTATGCTGTTTACCAGTTTAACTAAACTAATGTCCACATTACTATAAGTCTATTGAATTATGGATGTCTTCATGATTTAATAAATACCACAGGAAAATGTACTTCAGATATTTTTCACAGGGTTCCAGTGGCCTTTAGTTTCGCCTCTCACACATGATCATTAGTAGCTCGTGGGAAATGTCTTCCAATTTTAAAGAAAAAGAAAAGGAAAGGGGTGGAGGAGAAGGAAGACGAGAATCTTTCCATTATAAACAGAGAATTCATATAGAGTGTTCAAAACAAGCCAAAATGTAATCTTCACATTAAAGTTTTATACAATTTTCAATATGTAGCCATGAACCAAGTCAAGACGAGAAATGTTCACCTGAATCTTTGGAGATAGAGAAATACATTTTTTTTCTCTTTTCCTAATTTATCTAGTGAGCTGCCAGGAATTCAGATGCCTTCTGAATTTATAATTTCTATAACATAATTTATAAATCTGTACCCGTTCTGGGCTTTATGTGGGCTGGTGAGACCAGGTTCTACTTGATCTTTCGCTCATTATTCAGTGGTTGGGCACATCACTGGTCCGCAGTGTGCCGCAGTCTGAGAAGCAAGGATCAATGGTCGTCCTATTACCACCATGAAGCCTTTAACCAAAGGCTGCTCAAACTGAGAGGCAAGAACAAGACTCCAACTGGCTACAAAGGGGACTTGAAATAAAAAAGAATCAAAACTCATTACACTCTAAAATGTATGTAGCTTAAAGGCTACATAGTGTGGGTACTGAGGAGGCAATAGGGAAAGCCACCTGATCATCCATTACATTGTGTCTTCCTCTCTCTTTAATTCTATCTCTTAAATTCATCTTTTGAATATCTTTGATCAGAGGTAATACCCGCCATCAAATTGTAAAGGCCATGAGTAAAAGACAAACTCTCATAGAGAAATCTTTGTTGTGGGGAATTATATTATTTGTGTAATCCATAATACCTAAAGGGTAGCAGGAAAGAAAAATGGAAGCACAGGGGCGGGCGAGGCCTGCGCACACTCAACGCCCCGTAGGGGCTCCGCTATCTAGTACACCTTATACAAGGCAGATGGTACAAAATATGAGCCACGTTGGGGGGAGAGTACACATAGGGAATAGGCAGACCAGAGGGACGAAGGGAAGAGAAAGGATTTTAATCTCCAGCCTGGTGCTGCCCCCTGTGGGAGGGAGCTGTGTGTGAGGAACATTACCGCCAGACTTCAAAAAGCAAAGCTCTTCTCTGCACCCTGCTTAAAGTTCTTAAAAAAGGAGGATTATACAATCCCCCAAATAACTCTTGCGCCATTCCCCTTGGCTTGGTCAATATTGCAAAGTATCCAGAGTGGAAGTGTTTTCTGGGATTGAGCATAAGGATCAAAGTCTTTCCCAACAGGCTGCAGAACACATTTTTTTTCCTCCAGAAATTGCTGTTTCTGTGACACCCTTTCAGCTCCCAAACCAGCATGTCTAAGAAAAATGGCACATGTAGACATTCCTGGTCGGTAGTGCTTTTGTAGGCGTAAATCCCCACGCCATCCTGCTGGAAAAGAGACCCAGGCTGGCTCTCTGCTGTGTGATTATTTCACATAAGGAACCTTAAGAGTTTCTACAAGGCTTCCAAGGCCTTCAGAATTTCTCTGGGCTTAGATAAAAAACTTCTAGTATCCAGAAACAAAATCAAACCAACCCCCCACTGAAAAAAAAAAAAATCAGGTGCCTTTTCTACAATTGCAGAAAAATCTAACCTAGAAAAGAGAGTACCATTACCTTCCTGTAGATACTTCAGTATCGTCAACAGAGAATTTTTTTTTTTTTTTACTATACAAAACCGGAGCCACTAAATAAATAATTGTAGTGTGGATACTGATTATTGAGCACCACAGCTCAGCAAGCCCTGGAAGTGTATATAAGGATGTGTATGTTGATGATTTAAGATCAAAGATGAAGCACTGACACCCAGACCTGAAAGAGGACTTCTGTGTAGAATTGTGGGGATAGTTGGGGCTTGGGTTTTTTTTTTTTTTTTTTTTTTTTTTTTTTTTTTTTTTTTTTTTTTTTTTTTTTTTTTTTTTTTTTTTTTTTTTTTCCTTTTTCAGGCTCTGTGCTAAACATAATTGAAAAACATACTGGCAGGCTGAAATACAGTTTCAACACATTCAGAAAAGATCCCAGCTATCATGTTCTATGCAATAGTTCCTGAAGCTCTCTTACAGACATCTTAAATTGAATCCACTACCTCCCTGGCTGCTGGAGAGTGAGAGGAAGCCTTTGGGCTATCAAGACCAAATTACTGTTGGATAATTCTCAGTTTGCCACCTCTGGAAGGCACATCAGTGCGGGAGGCATGGTTAATACTCAAAAAAAAAAAAAAAAAGGAAAGCCAGCCACTGTCCAAATCAGAAAGCTGATTTTATTGTGGGCAGGAGGTACGCTAAGATCCATCAAAAGCAAAGATGATTTGAGATAACTAATATGGTTGGGTCAGAATTTAAAAAATAGCAGGCTGCTAGTGGCCACTACTAAAACAAGCAAGCAAAGATGAATCTATTAATCTTTTAAGTGCCCAAATTTAGACAGTTCATTCTCCTCACTGAGACCTTCTGCCTTTGTCTATATGTAAAATTAGGATAATGACATATTTAGATAACTTATTTCTGAGTTATTATGAGTCCTGAATAAGATGTTGTAAAAATCCTTCACAAATCAATAAGTGGTACACAAAAATAGCAAATCTACTTGGTGTTAATTTACATATGAACATACGTTCTGCTGTCTTTCAAAACACAAGTACTAAAAAGGAAGGTTTTCATTTTAGGTCATTTGTGAAGAACTCAATTCAAGACAATGCAATCCAAGACAGATATTCAAAAGGTAGGTATCAAGTGATTTTTCCTACCATTTGGGTAACGATGTGACCATCAAAAGATGTCTTTGTATCTGTAATGCTAAGCTCAGAATTTGTCAAAAAAAAAAAAATAGCCTAACAACATAAATGAAAATGCTCCCAATTTTTCATTAGCTTCTCCCTGTGGTTTTGTTGAATCATTATAACCCATGAATTGCTAGTTGTTCAGTGTTTTTTAATTATCTTATCATGAGAGGGAAGGGGTTCACATATGGTGCCATATTGAGTACATAAACACACCAGGGCCTAACAGGACTAAAGACCACTAGCCACATACGCTTGTCTTTGTGTTGCTGGAGCTGCTGCAACTTGCTTAGAGAATTTCAATCACACCTGAGGTTTCAAATGCAAAGTCACCTCCTCCATTGAGCCCTCTTTGATCTCTCTTAAACAAGGATTGCTCATGACTCTTTCTAAATGCCATTTGTCACTTTTTCTCTACTTCTCTCATGGCACTAAACTCCATCTAGTATTCCAGTTCTTTAGGAGCTCTGGCTTTTGAGAACTCTTCGCATCTTGTTTCGCTCTATGCTGACCTTGGTTTAACACGCACAGTGGCTCAATAATTATTGATCGCTATGTAAGTGCCTATGTAAATAAAAATATAAATACATGTGCATTTGGCTTTTAGTGTTACACAGGGGACCAAGAGTTTCTAGATGTCAAAAGATAAGTGCTAAAAAATGTTCCCTGTGCCCGGCTTCTTGTAGGCTACGGCAGGCTGTGTCATTAGCGGCCTGCGTCAAGGCCAAGGAGATGGAAAACAGCAGATCACACTTTTAGGATGCAGATGTGCTGTAGTAAACAGAAGGTTAACACTGGTTCATGTGTAGTTATAAATTTCGCTTCACTGGGATTTTCAGGGTCTTGGGAAGTCAAATATTTAGATGTCCATAATTCTCATTGACCAGCAAAAGGATTTTGAGCTTTATTCCCGTTCTTTCAGCCTTAGCTCTGTAAATGTTTCCTTTGTGTTGTGCTGTGGCTGCTGTTTTGGTTAGAAAGCTTTTTTTTTTTTTTTTTCCTCTGATTAATGGCGGAGTCCTCAGTGCTAAGGGTTCGCTATACTCTGATTTTCATTACTGAACTCCTGTAGCCGGGCTGCTCTGCTGGTTCTGATGCTGGACTTGATGGATATTCAATCTGCAAAGCATGTGTGCACCGAACCAGCAGTTTCTCTGGCACACAGTGGAGTGAATATGGCTAGGATGGGATTTTGTACATACCTATTAAAATTAGAAGCAATAACACACCAGGGGTGTGTGTTATGCGAGCATGTGTGTGTGTGTGTGTGTGTGTGTGTGTGTGTGTGTGTGTGTTTGTGTGTGTGTGTTTAACAGAGAGAGAGAGAGGCCTGGAATTCATGCCCAGCATGCTCCAAAGCACAGTGTGTTGTAACATGGAAGCTGGAATTTCATTGAATAATTTTACTCCCTCTCCATTACATATGCCAAATGTCTGATCATTTTACCTTTGGGAAACAGAGAGTTTCACTTATCTAGTTTGTCATACTCTTATCTCCAAATGTTAGTATCCACCTACGTGTTCTTCGGGATTTCCATGAGCAATCCAGGTATGCTGTGCACTTCCCTTTTCCGTAGCTCCACAAAGTAAAGGTATTTTTCATGATATTTAAGTTCCCTAGCATTATTGTTGATCTCTTGAAAACCTTATATATCATTCTAGTTTCCTACTCTGCTTTTTACCCCTTCAACTCTGATGGAGAATTTTTGTATACTAGTAAAGGCTTAGTTCCGGGGAGGGTATAGGGACAATTTGGTGAGGTGATGACAATTAGTATGACCATTATAATAGACACTACAGGGCTGTTTTTCTACTTTATTGAGCTGAAACACAAAAATAGGTTGAAAATCTTTTCAAACTTTTTCTTCTTTCTTCCATATATATATATATATATATATATATATATATATATATATATATATGAGGCACACAATGTTTCCATTAGGATTGAGCATTTTGTGCATATTGTGTCAACATTACAGTCCTTTTCCATCCTTTTTTGGCCCTCTTGCTTCCTCCTTCATCCCTCTGACTTCTACTATTGCATCATTTGGTTCTATAAAATCCCTGTATTCTGGGTTTCTCATATTTGAGAAACCATGCAACATTTAACCTTTTGTGTTTGACTGACTTCACTAAGCATGATGGTCTCAAGTTGTGTCCATTTTTCTACAAAATATTCAGATTTATCTGTCTTTAAGAAGAGTAGTAGTACTCTACTGTGTACATATAACACAATTTTTGTATCAATGAGCCTGTTGATGGATAAATATTTCCGTGTTTTCACAATTTACCTATTTTTGTTGTGATGTAATAAACATGGATACACATGTATCTCTATTATATTAATTTTCAAATTTCTTTTAAAAATCAAAAATACCAAGAATAGATAATCATGTCACTTAATTCTAATGGATCAGTTGCATGGCTAAATGATCTTGGTAGATTTGTTTCTGAACACACACAACTTCCCTTTCTCATTCCTTGGCCTCGCAGTCCCTCCTGGGCAGTCAGCTGAATTTGACAAAGGGCCACAGCTGTCAATGCAGGCCTGTGGGCTCGGTGACCTACTCTCTCCTTGGAATAGGACTACTGCAGAACTCTACTCACACCCACGACATGTGAAAACATTAAAGTCAGGTTTGGGCCTCCACAACCAATGAATTACACAGGACGGAAAGAAGTCTCTTTACTTCTCCTAGCAACTGTAAAATAAGAACAATTAGTTTCCATTGTCCTCCCACACAAGGAGACCATGGAAATTAACGGCCTAATATCTTCAATTTGCCTCACCCCTATGGCACAATACTAGAAGAGACCGCATAGAATAACTGTGACCATTTTGTTGCTAAAACTCTGATTTTCCTTCTTCTTTCTTTCTTTCTTTTTTTTTTTCATCTGTCCACAATGAAAAACTAGTTAATTCTCCTGACATGGAATAGAGCACTTCTGTCTGCCATGGTCTGATTCATGCCAGAGACTGTCTCAGGGAGGAGAAATTAACCACAAACTCTTGCTCACACACACACAGTGCTGCCTGCTCCCCATATTCATCTTCCTTTATCATGGTTGTTATTGGAAACACTGGAGACTGCATCCCACTCAGCTGTCCACACACGTGCCTCTGTCTCTATTGTCCCAAAACCTCGTTGCACGAGAGGCCACAGCTGACAAAAGCAGACCAGGCCAGCTGGGCAAAGGCCACATACTTGTCAGATCGAGAGGCGGCAGAAGGCGTGTTGTCAGGCTTGGGCCAAGCAGGCGCTTGGTCACACAGACACACAGTCTGGTAGCATTTGACTGAACTAAGTGAAGAAGCAGCCAAAATACAAAGAAAAAGCCAAGACTCGTTCAGAGCAGTTACGGATGTTGTTTCACAGGTACTGGGTAGTCAGGCAAGTTGCCAGAATTCCACACAGTGATCTTTTCTTATTTGGAGGCTACGATGATGGAGTATTCTGTTAAATGCTGAGGAATTAAGAATACCAACCATTACAGGAATGAAGCATTTTGTTAATGAAAAAAAGTTACAAGAATTTTTAAAATATGCCTTTTAGGTAGATGATGGTGGGTCATATGGCACATGGCACTTAATAATTGAAAATATAAATAAGAGAGAATAAATATTTTGCCAAGAATGCTGAAAGAGAGCACTATTCAAAAACAGCAAAGTTGGCAAAAGGTGGATATTTGTTCAGAAAAGGTGGCCACCTTCTTGATTGGAGGTATTAGAGACATGCTCAGGGAACAATTTTCTAAATTTTAACAAGCAGGGACTGGAGGAATGGCTCAGCAGTTAAAGTGCTTGAACTAGCACTAAGCCAAGGGCTAAGTACCAGAGTTCGATACCCCAGCACCACATAAGCTGGGCGTGGTGGCACAGGCCTGTAATCCTAGCACTCGGGGAGGCTGAGACAGGAGGATTGCCATGAGTCCAAGGCCAGCCTGGGCTCTGAAGTGAATTCAGGACCAGCCGGGACCACAGAGTGAGACCCTGTCTCAAAAAAAAAAAAAAATAATAATAGTAATAATAATAATAACAGGCAGAGCTGACATTGAAATGAAAATAAGAGCTTTTTAGAAGTTAACAGAATTACGAATTAACTAAACTAAATTAGTAAATAACTGCCACCGTGCTTGTTTCATTGTATCTGACTAACACCTATTATGATGTTTCTCGTGGCTCTTAATGAGTTCCATGAAATCTAAGGTATGCCGAATAAGACTAGAAAACATTATACTTTTCTTTTGCAAAATTAAATGATTTGGTGATGCAAACACTGCCTATGCCAGAGAATGGACCTCGTATCCCAAATTCGGAAGGCAGCTTTATGGTTTGGAGAAGTAGTGTGTGTGTGGCAGGTCATCAAGAAGCTCTTAAAATTCCCTCCTCATTTTTCCATAATTTTTTGGAAAGAAAAGAGTGAGACCACATGAAACTGCAATAAATAATTTCACATAATGCCTAGCATATATTTGATATTCTCTAATTACTTGCCTTCCTGGGTCACCCAAACTCATACTTCTCCGGAACTGACCCATCAAACATATTTTGTTATTTATGGTATTAGAGGCAGGCTACCAAATAATATTTATATTAACTAAAAATATGTTTTGCATGTGCAAAATGTTTGTTCTAAAAACAGACGATTATTCATTAGTTTCTTGAGCTGGAGTAAGCCATTTTACCTATCCGAATCTCATTTTCTTCACTTCAACATAAAATAATTACTCTGTGATCTTCAAATGCCCTTTTACATTCCAAGGTCTGTTTTCTTGTAGCTGTCTTTATCAGGTAGAGAGGAAGGCCTCTAATTTTATTTTTGCACAGTGTATTTTTCTTGAACTATAGATTATTTAAAAGTATTGATTTTTAAGTTTTTTTTCTTCTGACGTCAACACAATACAAACATTCTAACAATAAAATGATTGTTTTTTGTAAAAAAGATACTTGCTCACCAAATAGTCATAAACACATACTTAGGATATCTTCTCTTCTTCCCATCACATTGCCTTAATATGTGCATATCTCTCGTGAGATTAAAGGGGTTTCACAAAAGAATCAATCTTCAAAGCTTCACCCGAATCCAAGAACACAGCAAGGAAGGTAATACGAGGTGACACATGCTAAATAAGTAATATTCGGGCTAGGATTTGTTTCTACCTGCTTTTTCATAGAACTGTCCTTTGTGCGCTGGGATTACATTTTTAAATAAAAACTGAAGAGGTACTAAAATTATCTTAGGAAACAGGACAATTTTAGTACACACACTATGACACTCCTTTAAGGTCAGTTCTTTCTTGAAAAGAGGCAGACACCTCACCGTATTTCTTCTTCAAGATCTACCATCATTTTTTTTTCTTAAGAGTTTAGGAATTATTTTTCCACTAAAAGAAATGACACATAATTATCAGCTATCTTATAAAAAGTTGGACATATGGGCTGATGCTCCAAAAAACAAACAGAAAGTAAAGCAAGTGTCAAGGCAGAACTGCAAGAGAAGAACAAAGATGTTCTTCTGGAAGTTAAAAGAGGGTAGACTTCTACTGGCTGTCAGATGCACTTGTCAGAAATGAAGAGCTACATGTGGCTCATGTTGGTGGGGTGGCTCTTCAGCACAGTCCACAGTAGAGAGGAATTAGCACTGGGGACACACAGTGTCAAGAAACAAAGATCAGTGAGCTCGACTGCCAAAATAATGCGCCTATAGTTGAGCATAAATTCAACAAATGCACTGAATTTCTATTATACACATGGTGCTATACCAGCTCTGTCTTTCCCCAAGTAAGATCAGAGGCCAAAGTGGGCCAGGATCCTAGTTCAGTGTGAGGCCATTTCTAGCTTATTGTGCGTCTCATTGATTTTGTTAATCCACACTGTTCTGCTTTCCCACCTGTGCCTTACGTTTTGTTATTTATGAAAAAACAAAATTGCTCCGACCAGAAACATTAGCTGGAAAATATGTTAGGGCAAAAGGAATTTGGGCAGCAAGGATGTTTTAGGTATTTATTGTATATCTAAATATTTTAATGAAGAATTGTATCGATATTATTGGCTCTTGTAAAGGTAGAACTTTCTGAACAAACCTATATTTACCAATTTCAATCTTTAATCAATATTCTATTTGATACTTTTAAACCATTTTCAATTTCAAAGTTTCATTTTTACTTTTCTAAAAGTTGTCCTAAATCAATGTTTTTTCTTTGTAATTTGTATAATGAATAACTGAGATATCAGTCATTTGGTCATATTAAATTTCATCAGTTATAGCTTCTGGATGTGAAGTTTTTATAGTCAAGCGCTTATTAATTCTTCCATATCCAATATGGGGGTCATTTCTGCATATAGAGTTCTTTGTCAAGAATATTTTATTTTTTCTTTACTTTTTAAAGTCAGAAAGAAATGCTTTTGTGTGATGTTTTGTGTATATTCACATATATTTTCTTCATATTTTTTTCTGCTGGATTTAATTATTTAATTTCCTTTGGTCAGTTTTTGCAGTTTTCTGGGTCCTTATGAAATCATTCTTGAATCTACTTTCAACTACTACAAACCTGACTATGTGCTATGCTCCATTTTATTTTACACTATTTCTACAAGTGTTTTTGTTTTGCTTTGTTTTGGTTTGCTTATTTGTTTGTTTCTAGGTGAGGTTTGTTGTTGTTGTTATTGTTTTGCTATTCTCAAACTTGCCCACTTGTGCTTGTTACTTAGTAAGTGAAAAATGAAGTGACAAGGTCAGCGCAGTAGAGTCAATGTGTTGTCTTTGCAGTTGACGATACAGGAAGTAAATTGGATGAGATCGGTAATTGCAAAGATGATATACCTTGGTCTAATGGCAAAGGATGTAAATATATTTGCAAATAAAGATAATTTCTAATTGTGGGCCCAGTTTCTGAAATTGTGGCCTATTGAAGGGGAAGGCGAATGGTAGTTCCTAACTTATTTAAAGATTCTTATTTTCTGTTTGTATCTGGCCAGTTAAAAAAGAAATACCTACAGAGCAAGACCCTGTCTCAAAAAAAAAAAAAAAACAATTAAATACATACTTGAAAGGTCACTATATACTATCTGCCCTTTGCATGTCCGAGTTCAGGGAGCTTCATATCACAAAATAATACTAGGCTTCTCAGGAACAGATAATATTTAGGAGACACACAAGAACAACAACAACAACAACAACAACATACTTCTAATTAAAGATGGGAGGTTGAACAAAATTTTATGTCTGATTTTTCCTAAAGCATTGATAAACTGGCAACAAGAGAAAAATGAAAAATTTTAAAACCATAATGGCAAAAAACGAACCAGAGAGACAATGAGTACAATAAATTTCCAGAAGTTATAAAATAGCACAATGAGTTATACTTGGCATAAGCAGAGTTGAAAAGCTGAATTCTAAACGAAAACAATGAAAAGACAAAAAAAAAAAAAAAACATTAAGCTTATCCTATAGATGTGGCCCCCTTCAAGGACTATGGTATCTGATGCCACTAAATTTGAGGTAAAGGTAGACTGGAATTAGAAAGACATTTATAAAGAATCTCAAGAAGTAGCTAGGATTTCAACTTCTTTCCAAATTATGTCATGAAATGTCTGTCTCCTCCGTACCCATCCTCAAATCAATAGGATCCTTATTCTCTAGGGACCACACAACCAACCTGCACTGAGAAAATACTCTAGTGCCCTAATTCTCTGTCTTTCCACGAGATGTGAGTCTGTGTGTATATCTGACAATATTGTATACATTCTTTTTTAATGACTTGGTGAGGATGCCAAAACGACCCTATGCTGTGCCAGCCGAGGGATGGTCAAGGCTATGTCCAGAGACACGCTGGCGTGAAGCCACAGCCTGACAACTGCGAGCACATACAGCCCCACATGCCGCTATACCCATCCTTCCTTCTGAAAGGAACCACTCATTTTAGATAATATTTGACAACCAACCCACATAGGCCTGCTGTTGCTGTGATACAAACAGAATAAATTATTTACTTCATTTTAGGGAATTTGCTATGGAAATGAAGTTGAAGAAGAAAGATGGATACAAAAACAAATATTTTAGTATGTTGGAAATCTACGGTTACACTATCGTGCTTCATCCTCAAACACAATCTGCAAAAGGTTAAGAGCTGGATTATAAAAGGCGTCATGGTGCAGCTCAGTCAGCGTGTCCAGCATACACGCTGCCCTGGGGCCCATCCCCAGCATCACCACCACTACAACCAAACACAACGACAAAGAAAAGAAAACTATGAAATGAGACATGAAGCCACAGTTTTTTGTTTTATCCATTCAGCCCAAAGATTTCAGAATACAACGTTCATTAGCTGCAGTACAGGGAACTACTGAGAACCTGAGTATTTTGTGAATATATTACCTTCTAGGAACCCCCTGTGCTACTCATAACTTGCTAACACCTGTCTTTCCCAGATTCACCACAGCAGGTACCATGTAACCTAATATGCATTAAATTTGTCTCTAGGCAATCTTATTTATTGTCACTCACTGCTACAATACCTTCAGGTTAGTATCTCTAACAGACCGATCTGATTTTGAATGTAGATAAAGCACACTCTCTTCCCTTCCCTTTCTATTTATTTCAGAAGCAGTGCAAATTACAGGCATTGGCAATGATAACAAACAAATTCCAGAAGCAAAAGCAAATGTGAGTTACAAAGGGAAGCAGGTTTGATCTCCAGATAGGAGGCTCTCACTAGGAAACTCAATCTCTCCTTGGCCAGTGATGGCGCCATCATTTCAAAGATCTAATTCCCCAGCGTGATTCTCTCGCGGCCTTGCATACTTGTTACCGTTTTTCCTGTTTACTGGTTTCTGGAACTAGAACGTGAGCGTAACATGAC
Source organism: Ctenodactylus gundi (assembly GCA_004027205.1). Taxonomy (NCBI): domain Eukaryota; kingdom Metazoa; phylum Chordata; class Mammalia; order Rodentia; family Ctenodactylidae; genus Ctenodactylus; species Ctenodactylus gundi. The sequence continues at coordinate 1,194,598 of PVKB01000045.1, forward strand.
CAACATTTATGAAAGAATTAACCTGGAAGCAAAGAGAACAAGCTGCAGCTGGCATCATGAAACACGTGTTCGGAGTCACACTTAGATTACAGATCCACTTCCTTACTCATTTCATCAAGCTCTACAATTCATAACTTTCCAAAACCTCAATTTATTTAACTAGGAAATAGGAAAATGTGTTGTTTAACTTTGGAGATAGTATATCAAGTAATTGAGATCACAGAGATATGTGTTTATGTAAAATTTCCAAACAAATCAGTCCAGAAACACACAGTGGGTGTTGAGGATCTACTACTTCCAGTTAGTAGTGAATAGCTTGGCTTTTAGATTCTTTTAGGTTTATCTATTATTGTGGAATTATTATGCTGACAGGAAGGGAAAGGAAGACTTAAAATAATAAAAATGTTCCAGCCTTTTCTCTTTAAACTTAAGAAATAACATCCATAGCAGAGAGAGAGAGAGAGAGAGAGAGAGAGAGAGAGAGAGAGAGAGAGAGAGAATAGCAAGAAATAATAAATTCAAAAGATTTGTTCTCTTTTCTCTTAACTTTCTGGAGAAGTCTGACTCCCGTGGGTATGCGGCTCTCACTGTCCGTGCTCTGCCATAGGAGCCATTGTGTCCTTCCAGTAATAGATACAACATTCTCCTTTAAGTGCGACCTTTCATCAGAAGCTGTGCCAAGCCAATGGCATCTCCCTGGTAGAAAGTGTCTTCGCCAGCTCCGTTTTCATCTTTCAGTGTCAAGTTCACATTAAGAATCAACCTTTGGAGACTCCTCCAGGGTACACTTGCCACCTCCACTAAAGGCTGCCTTTGTAACATGTTGTGGTTTTTTTTTTTTAAGTAAAAAATTCTTTTCATGTTCCCCTAGAGAGGTGGTACCTTTGAAGTTGACCCAAGAAGGAACCAGAGACTCAATGTGACATGGGACTTCCCTTCCTTCTTTGCTACCCATCCGGCCCCTTGAGCTTTGACAAAAGAAAGGGACTTACGACATGACAAAGATAAAAGAAGGCCTCCCATTAAGGAGTCAGGGATTCATTTTTCCCCCTGTGGTCTACTGGAAAGCCCTTATGAAATGTGAGGGTAGAGAGATCACTGACCTCCCTGAATACTGAGATGTCGACCACAGCACTCCGTCACTGGCAGACTGAGTTGAGTGTTGTACCAAGACTAGAGCCATAGATTTAAGAACTCGGGCATAGTATCAGTAGGTAAACATTTGTGTGCAACAATTCATAAATGTGGCTGGTAAATGGGCATGTGAAAAATTGGAGGAAATGAAGATAATTTCAAGAAACAGGCATTTTTAAGGCTAAAGCAACCAATTACAGTACCATCTATCATGTACTGGACAATGAGTAACAGATGACCTATCAAACATACAGATAGGAACATGATCAGGAGACTTAAGACTGAAAGTGTCACAAGTGAGAGACTCTCCATTATGATCTAAGTTAATGGCCAAAAAAAAAAAAAATCAGACACAAAGAAAAAAAGTCTTACAATTTCTTCTCTCTTGATTTAAGAAAAGTCAGAACGAAATTTTGTGGAGGGTAGTATGACATTAGAAATATAACATTTCTAAGTCTTTCCTGGGACTAGGACAGGCCCCACAAAGATGCAAGGCTGTGCTTCATAAGCCTAACAATAATTCTACCTGTATGTAAAAGGTATTCATGATAAGCACATTCTTCCGTGTAAATACATTCTTTGGGCACAATTCTGATTATGCTTTTCTATAACGACCTTGCATATAATAGGGCTTGGCAAAGAACAAAATGTAAAACTAAATAGGTAAATTTGCATTACAAAGTTGGATATGGGAAGGAAGCTGTAGTTTTTAAGTTATTTTGCCATATTGAATGACATTTAAAAAGACATTTTTATTAAAATATAACATAATTAATGAAAATATATTTGAAGATTAATAGGATCCAGTAAACATTAACCAGAATTATGCTCTTGAATTTTCTTCTAGGTGTTTTTGAGAGACCTGAGTGTTTATACGTGCCTGTGTATGAGCTTAAACCAGATTGTCAAAATTATTTTACAGTACAGTTACACTATTATGCCACCTTATTTTTATATAGGCTCGGTGATCAATTGTTTTTTCTCTTTTATGTGTGTGTGAGTGTGTGTATAAGTGTGTGTGTGTGTGTGTGTGTGTGTGTGTGTGTGTGGTGATTTATTTATTCATTTTTAGTTCTTGGTAGTCCAAGAGCGACTTCATTCTAAACTCATGCTCAATGTCTAAGATTTTGATACAGAAACCACGCAGTCTTCAAATCTTGACTATCAAATTGCTGTGGATGGTATATCTATATATGTTGCAAATTTTGACATAAACTAACTCCCTGAAACTGGGTTGTTATGGAAGTCAAGCTTTCCCTAAGGCCCAGGAGATCTCTGATTAGATTATTGGCTGACTTCTGGAACAGATCCTGATCTATAATTTCTACCCCTGTCATCTACCATCTCCCATTTAGAGGGAATAGGGAGAGGGACTGCCTTCTTCATTAAAAAGAAATAGTTTTAATGTACCCAAACAAGGACTTCAGAAACAGTAAAAGCTTTTTTGGGTGGCTGCCATACTGCCATTTTCCACGTAATATGGCTCAGAGATAATACCCAGTCTCTGTCTATGTGTGTGTGTGTTTATACACAGCAAAAAATATGCTACAGATGATCCACAAAACCCACGTACCTCAGAGCTAGCATTTATCTTTTTTTTTTCCTTTTTTTCAAGGGAAGGGAAAAAGAATAGTGTGGCAAAGGGTACATGCACTGCATATAAGGATCTTCACTTTCTTGTCCCAGTGTCCCACAGGAAGGCTTTTGGCTTTCTTATTTTGAAAAGAGAAAGATTATGTTGATTACATTGAAGATTCTCTTTGCCCCTCAACATTCTATGATTCTTTGGTAGTTTTGCTGTGTGACTCTTTTCCGGATGATTTTGAAGCGTTATCTTGGCAACCGGATTGCCCTACTTTTCCTTCACCCAGGGTCCCTTTCTTGCTGGAAAGTTGGATATAGGAAGAAAATTGTAGTTTTTTACAGTTATTTCTTAACTTCAACACTTCACATTCTGCTCAGCTGCTACTTTTGGTGTAGCAGAAAATACCCAGATCCATTATTCTCCTGAAGCTGAGCCAGTGACATATACAATCTATGCAAGATTTTTTTCCAAGATATCTTAGGCACCTTTGTGGCAAGGAAGGCATGAGTTAAAGTCGACATTCATTCATTCATTCAACAATTTTTTTCTTTTTTAATTGAGGCAAGGTCTCACTTTATAGTCCATGCTATTCCTGGGCTGGTCTCAAACTCATGTCAATCCTCTGCCTCAACCTCCCACATGCTGGGATTACTGGTGTGAGCCATTACCCCACCTGAAACACTTCTTTTCTTTCATCACTTACTATATACCATAAGCTAACCCAAGCTCTAGATAAATACCAGTAAATGATACAGGAAAAATTCTCTTCTATTTTAGTCTAGAGAAGAAGGTAGATATTGATCAAATCACACAAATAAATTCATGGCTGCAAAGCTGACAAGGGCCACCAATGATAAGTATATGGTGTCATGAAATGTAAACATAATATTTGATCTGTTCAGGCCAAACAAAGAAGTCTTCCAAAGAATGGAATGCTTTAGCCGAGATCTCAAGGATTCCTTAAAGAGTAAGAAGATGAAAGGGAGGAAACTAGGTGGATGGTATATCACGACCAAATGTTCTGCGACAGCAAGAAGAAACTTGAGTGCATGGAGCTAGAGAAAGCGAGTGCATCTGGATCCAGGAACTGGAAATAAGTCTAACAGGAGATGAGACTGGAGACACTGGTTAGGCACTGAGTATATGAGACCCTTTTGTCATAGTTAAGGAGTTTCATCTTTATCCTAAGAGCAAGGGGAGACACGTGTGGGACGATGGTAACATAATGTGGTACGTATAAGCACCAGTTCTCTGTGTTTTGTAATTATTATGAGTTGCAAATACGTAGTAGTAAAAAGAATAATTTGGGGGAAAATATTTCCTTGGTAATCACTTTCCAGTTGAGAAAAGAGATAAGCCAATTTTGTCTAGAGTAAGACTCTGTGGAGAGTTAAACAGAGGTGCCATAACTTCATTGTTATTTCAAATTCTGCTCTGGACAGATAAGCTAACTTTCCTTGAAGTTGTCATTTGTGCAGAGCATATCATGGGGCTGGATGGAACAGTACCCAGGGGATAATAGAAAGCTCTTGTTTATTTCTGCATTATTTATGTTACTGAAATGAATTGAGATATCTGAAGGGCACTCCAAGGTCCCACAGGACTCCCAGAGAGCAGCCTTGCACCTCTAGTGAGATGTAACACAGCTGGATGCTCCCTGGGAGAAACTCTTCAATGAGATTGAGAGTTACTTGCCAATAATGCTCAACAGAGGTGGACTGAAAATGAACGGATTTTACTGAGTCATCAAGGTTGGCAAAGCTGGGTTTTTTCATACAGGATCAGGTACAAGACAGGAGATAGAGGAAGAGTAACATGGGTGATGGGGTTGGGTACATCATTGGCATCTAACTCTGATGTGACCACACAGTCTTGCCGATGACAAAAATACGTTGATGTGTCCCACAGAATCAAATAGGTGAAATTTTTCTAAGTTAAATTATTCTAATTTTAGATGAAATTGTTCCCAATAAAATAAGTTATGTGATGATGAAAAAAGAATCAGACAATTATTTGAATAATTTTAGGATACACTGATTTTTATCCCCATCAAATCACCATCAAAACCAATAAAAATGGAAAAATTGCATGATGACTTGGTTACTCTATATAAAGATACATGTTTTTCTTTTTTGGAAAAAAATTAAGGAAGCAAGTAAGGAAGCAAATGAGCACAAATAGCTTGCTGATGACACTAGAGGTTTTGTAATGTTTAGTTCTGTTATTCCTTTAAAGAAGGTTAGAGGATTTTATTGGTTTACATATAACCTGAACACTACACCAATTCTCTCTTTTCTAAGAGTTTTCCCTCTTTGAAGCTTTTATTAAAATGAGAATAAAATGGTTAGTGACTGTGATCATTAGCTTGCAGAAGCTGACTTCTAGAACAGATTGTTAGTGCCATAAACACAGGCCCAGGAACTCTATCATCCAGTCCCTGATGTGGCATGTCAACTCTCAGGGAATGGCTTAGCCTAAATAGTGTTTGCTGTTATTCATAAATATATAATGACAGTGATCCTTAAGCAAACTTTATACAAATCACTTCCTCCTGCACTAGTAATGATTGTACACCCAGGAAAAAAAGCTTCGAGAGGCAGCTGCACTACAAGGTTCATAATATTAGTTATCATTCACACTCCATGTTACCAACCCGTTACAGCGGAAGGCTAGACTCAAGCAAGTGGAAGGACTGTGAAACCTCTAAATTTTCAAGGTTAAATGAGAAGATAAAACAATGATATCTAGGGAAAAGAAGGAAATGTGTCAGACATTTGATGAACAACAGGTTATTAAGGAAGCAAGAAAGAAATACATTAAAATGGCGCTGTACTTAGTAACTATGTGAAACTGAGGATGAATACATGGAAATTCATGTCTTATTCTAGAATAAAGACTTAATATTATAACAGTAGCATTTCTGTATTAAATTAGCACAATCTCAAAGTACCAAGTTGAATCTATGTTTTATATTTTTAACACGTAGGAGAGTCAGGAGAAATGTGAAAAATACTAATGAGAGAAAACTGACACTGCTAAATAGGAAAATATTCTAGGAAATAGTTTCACTGGCCCATATTTTTAGAATAATAGTGAAAAAGAAAAAATCATAGGTAAAGATTAAAAATTTAAGAGTATTTATTATGTAATAAAAGCAGTAAGTTAAAAAATAAATTATCTGGCAACTGTTTTGAGACAACTGGCTAGGTATAGTAAATAAAATATATTAAAAAGGGGAGCACCTTCTTCTTACACATAACAATGAGTTTCAAGTAGAACCAATAATTAATATCATAAATTAAAAAGTTATTCAATAAGAAAATAAGAAAAAATGAAAAACATGGGCAACTAGTAAAACCACACAACAACGAATACGCAACTAACATAAAAATTCAAACTCAAATGCAATGACAAAGAGATTTTTACCTAAATTGATCACTTTTCCAAATGAAGGTTGTGGAAGGTAAAACTTAAATGTTACTTAACACCAAAAAGAAGTACATTAGGCCAGCTCTTGCGAGAGGTTGAAAATGATATAATTGTAAAGTCCCCAGCATATGCATAAAATATAAAATCTACATGTTCCTTGACAGAACATATCTACTTATAAAACTTTATCGTATAGAGATAATACAAAAAATTGTACTTATATTAGGCATATAAAGAGGTTTGTTGTAACTTCATAATAGTGAAATAAAACAAAACAGAACAAACTGTATGGCAAAAACAAAAACTCTGGGAGCTACTTAAATCCATAAGAAAGAATAGATTAAATCACTACCTACTGATAAAACAAAATATAAACTGTCTATTTATAATATATGCTTGCTCTGCTGCTTCAGTTAGCACATAAAACAAATTGAATTATGCAATCGTGTATATCAATAGTTTGATCTCATTTCTTTCTTTTTTCTCTTAAAATATAAATTTCATATTACCTTGTGTAGACAGGTAATAGCTTTACAAAGTTTCTTTGTGCTTTTACAGAATTTCTGGTAATTAACAGTTGGGGGAATCTCCATGTGCCTGCCATGCAAACATTGAACATTTAGGTCAACCAGAGACCTCCATTCCCATCAACCAATTCTACCTTTCTTCGCCTCAAGGACACCCTGCTGATGTCTCTTAACTCCTTCACACATTCACCTTGTATAATGTTTCCTAGGGTCAACTGAGAGCACAACATAAGCAAGAAAGTGGATGAATTATTTATATCAGAAAACAGGAGTGTTACAGATCAATGGACATTATATAATGCAAAGATGTCTAAACAGCAACACATAAACAATGGATTAAGTACCTGGGTAAAAGGATTTTTAAAATAAAATCTATCAGTTCTACCAATATATTAATCCCGTTGAGTCAGTCTGCAGCTCAGTTAATTCCTAAAAGTCAATTGTGCTCAAAGGTGGAGCGTTCTAAGAGGGAAGAGTGCTTTCAAGCGACATGTGCTGGCACATATTTGTTTAGTGTTGCAAGAACAGCAGTGGGGTGCCGAGCAAGAGAGACGTAATTTTCAATTTGAAAGGACTGAAAGGACTATAGCTAAAGCTTCCCAGAAATGAGGAGGGTGAGAGAAAAGGGATGGGACCTGTCTGTGACGCGACTTTCCTCATCATCATCCCGAGTTTCTGTGCCATTTTTCTATCTGATCTCCTCGGGCAGCATGCATTTTTATAAATTCTAAGTCCTCCAATACTCAGCTTCTTAATTTCACCAGTTTCTGCCTACTGCTGTGAACAATTTACTTAACACTTTCAACTACAACATGTACCGTAATCCTTTTGTCTGTAAAGTGTATCAGAAAGCCTATATCCTGGGATTGCTTGAAAGATGCATAGGTATGAAGAATCTGTGGTGCTGGCATGGTGCCTGGCACATGGTAAATACTTATTCAATGCCATTTTTACATGCTTGCTGTCCAGTCATGCATTTGAAAATCACTACCCAATGTGAGAGTTCTGTAAGGTCTTTTACTCTCACACCTGACACTTATATAAATTAACTCTGAAACATATCAAAGGGCACAATATTTTACCCTACCTTGCCTTATGCAATTAATGTATCCATTGGTTTTGCCTGTCATCTATACATTTTAAAACGCCAGTGAGGCGGCTGCACACATCCTCCACTGGCTTTCCTCCCCACGGTCTGGTGTAGGCACACAAGCCAAATACCCAGTGAATACTGTTGTCTGAGCTCTCTGGCAGCTGGGGAGATGCAGAAGCTCCCGGTTGTAATATTTATGATCTGCATCATACCACTGAGTAGCTAGTTACCGACCATCCAAGGAAGAAAATAGCAGGCCGATTAGAACTTATGGTAGCAGTTCTTGTGGGTCGATGTCAGAATTTACCTTCTCCCTCTGTGCGCTTAGCTACTTCTCCAGGAGAGACACTTGGTGGCTCTGTGTCATAATTCCCCTTGGGTATCGGGGCAGTGTACAAATGGGGACAATCAGCAGGGAAGAAGCTGCTAGCTTTCTCATGCTGGTGAGCATCAGGGCTGGAGGTGAACTGGCTTTGCAGAAAGATTTGCTGCAAAGCAAGATATGCTGCGTGATTGCAGGGTAAGAAAGAATAGCATTGGTCAGATGCTAAAGAAATTAAGCAGCATTGAACAGGAGAAGACAAGTCACGGAATTAGGGACATGATTAATTTAATTTACACTCAGTTAGCCCCAGTTAATAAAATAGATGGAAATACTACTTTTCATTACAGAGAAAGTTCAAGCTGATGTTTTAAGGAACAGTGATTGGTTTTCAGTTACCGTGTCAGGATAATCAATGATACAACAACACTGGTGCTTAAAACCATCCCTACACTTTTCTGCTGTTATTTTCTGGTGTTGTTTTTTGGCTTCTTTTTTACATTGGCAGCTCCAGGATGTCTAAGTAGGAGAGAATCTTAAGAGGCCATTTTGTTGTAAGAGAGTGATGGGATTTCTTTGAGTAATTTTTTTTCCATTTCCTGTGTGCACATTTGGCATAGGCTTTCTTGATGAATTCTGATGCAAAGTCTGTGGGCACATTTTGATGCTATTGCTGTCATTTCCACATTCTGCATACCCACTACCTCAGATGACAAACTTGCAGCTGTTTCTATAAACAAAGGAGCAACAGGCAATCCTTGACCTGTCTTGGGCAAGTCCTACGTGACCATTGAATTCATTCATCTCTAAGGTAAAGCAATCAGATAAAATTCACTCTGGTATCCCACACAATTTTATGTCTAAAAATTTAATTGATAAAAACTGGCAACACTTTTTGAAATTAAATTCTCCTTCTGGATAGTCTGTTCTCAATAGCCAGAAAATATAGTAAAGCTCGCCATGTGAGATAGACAGGACAGAGGCAGACAGGGCAGCACAGAGTCGAAGGGACCTGTCTTTGAAGGCACAGGTCTGGGTTCAGCAACTGGTTTTACCCTCCAGCTCTACGACCTTGTATGAGTCATTCCCCTCATTAAGTCTCAGTTCCATTATCTGTAAAATGGGAACAATGATCTCTACTTGCTAGATCACTGTATTAAGTGGCTGTGATTTCTGAACACTATTATGAATAATCAGTGCAAATCAAAACCAGAAAAGGGATAAATCGATATTTTGTAAAACATAGAAGAGCCCTTTGTGGACCAATATCGTATTTTCATCCAAGCAAACGCAGGTGCGTATTTATATTGTACATAACATACCAAGTTAACTGTGTATTTAATAAAGAAAAGAGCCTTAGGGCACGGTTCAGCAGTTCAAGTGCTTACCTACTAAGCACAAGGCCTAGGTTCGATCCCCCAGCACCACGTAAGTCGGGTGTGGTGGCGCACTCCTGTAATCCCAGCACTTGAGAGGCTAAGGCAGGAGGACTGACACGCGCTAAAGGACAGCCTGGGTTACATAGTGAGTTCAAGTCCAGTTGGGGCTACACAGCAAGTCCCTGCTTCGATAACTCAGTAACTAACTTACTAACTAAGTAACTAAATAAATATTAAAAAGAACATCAAGGTTAACACAATAGCATTCCATAAGAAAGATTCTTCTGTCTTTTCTATATCTCTGAAAAAATAAATGCACTAACCATGGACCTGATTAAAAACTCTCATTGCCTCTCACAACAGATACCAGCTTGATTTCTCCTTTCAGCTGCGGTGAGGTCACACTCCTGCATTTGTGACATAGCAGTGGGTTGCCATGGAGATGACAGCTCTATCAGCACTCTGCTTTGCAATGACTTCACAGCAAGGTTACGGAGAAGCAGATGGACTGTGAAGGAGACCAACCCTCTGTCTAAACACAAATAGCATTGATAATTAATTAGCTGAAGCAGCAGGGGAAATTATAAAAATGTGTAAAAGGTAGAAGGCTTTCTATTTGTTGCAGACATGCTAGTTCTTTTTCTCTTGCTTGAAGAGTCACATTCCTTCCTGCCCTGGGAAGGACAGGTGGCACACTGAATAAATATGACACTGGCTGGTTCGAGTGCACCGGGGTTCACTTTGAAGACTCTTTGATTTATTTAAGTGCTAAAGTAGTTCTCTTCTGTAACTGGCTTTCTTAAGGTGCAGAAGAGATATTCCAAAGTAAAACAATAACAACAAAAAAATCTACCTCAGATCCTGATATGATTAAAGGACTGCTCTATGAATACCTTTAGATTTACACAGGCCCTATTTGAACATATGAATCCCCTCTTTTGATCCTCCAGGGCTTGCAGATGGCTATCTTTTCTCCCTGGGTGATCATGTAGTATTTCTCCCGCGCCAGCACCTTTAAAGTGCACCTCTGTACCATTTTCTCTTGACCAAAAGGATGGGTCAGATGAGATCAGGGTCCACCCCTTAAAAAAAGCTTATTTTTAAGTTACTCATTTTTAGTAAGTCCCTATCTCTAAGTACACTGGAGGTTACAACTTCAACATGAGGTTTTGAAAGAAGAAAGAGGACACAATTCAAGTCCACATAGCCCTTGTGTGCCATCTGGACAAAACAAATTGTTGGCTGTGTGAGGTGATTTATCCCTGTAATCCCAGCACTCTGGGACGCCGAGGCAAGAGGATTGCAAGTTGAAAGATAGCCTGGGATCTTGTCTCAAAGCTTAAAAAAAAAGAGAGACGTTCATTCCCAAGTACCACCCATACCTACACCCCCACTCATCCCCCATACAACCATTCAGTATTGTGGTACATATAGAACAACATCTTCATCTCTTTAATAGCATTCACCTCTGAAAATACCCTGTGTTGTGGCTAGGATCTGGGTGTTATGAATTGTCTATGGAACCATGTGATGTTGGTGGATTGGGGTCTGGTCTGGAGGGGTGGATTACAGTAAAGTTAGGATTAACAGTGTGTAGTGGCCACACCTGGATGCAGGAGGGACTGGTTACTGGGCAGAGACCAAAAAGGATATATAAGCTGCACCTGCCTTCCTGGAGGATGGGGGACTAGTCTCAACTAGCCTCAGCTTGTCTTCCTCTTGGTCCGGGGAAGCTGCCTCCACCTCTCTCTCTCTGCCATGTACTTTGATTGTTGCCGGCCGCCCCTGAATGGACTGTGACCTTCGAGACTGTGAGCTGAAATAAACCTTTCCTTTCCTAAGTTTGTGGGTGTCGGGAATTGAGTCACAGCAACGAAGAAGCAACTAAGCTCTGTACAATGAAAACATACGCGGCTTCCACAAATTCTGCAAGTATCCCATCCAGGAATGTGTACTACCCACCTTGGCCTCCTCTGGTCCTCTCCCCTGCCTCTTTCCACGTGGCACCTCCTGTGGGTGCCTCTGCTACTTCTGCCTACCTCCAGCATAGCTTGCTGCCCTGTCCCCATGTAGAATGCTTCATGGGCCCTAGAGGAATGCTGGTGTCAGTGTGACCCCCCTGTGAACAGTGCAGGGCCATCAAAGCTTGTCACCCAGTGTCTTCAGTATGCAGAATTTGAAAAGTTCCTTGAATGCCAGGAGACACAGAGATTAAAAGCTGAATAAACAAACAAAAACACCAAAAAAAAAAAAAAACACCGAAAGAAACAAATATTTTACTATTTCTAAGAACTTGAAAAAGTATGAGTTGATGGATGTACATGTGGATATTTGTCTTTCCAAGTGCAGGTAATTTACATGCCTGGGCTCATTGCTCATTCAAAAATAAGCTTTGAGTCAGGTTTGCACTTCATGGCCAGTTAGCTGTGCTCTTGACCTGCTGGTGGCTCCAGCACATATGAGCTGGATTCAAGGGTCTTGCCTATGGGTGCAGGCTGGGTGGGGTTCCAGTACTCTGGGATATTAAGGCAGGAGGATCACAGCTGTATGGATAACTTAATGAATCAGTAAGATCTTGTCTCAAAAATCAAAATAGGTTGAGAGTATAGCTCGGTGTGAAGGCCTGGGCTTGACCCCCAGCATCACACACACACACACACACACACACACACACACACACACACACACACACACACAGAAAGGAGACAGTCATTCTCACCACCACAGCTCCTCAGGCTCAGCAGTCAGTTCACACTTCCGGTGCTGCAAAGCTGATTTGTCCCAGGACTTTTTGGGTTTTGAGGCAGAGAAGATGGTTGCCGTCTCCTGTCCCCCAGACTGGAAGAACCCTACTGCCTCTCTGTACCCTGAGATGTTAAAGCCTACTCTCACATATTCAGAAAGCAAATGAGGAGCTTTCCTAAACATCCTCTATGCTACATTGAAAAATGAGATGTACATGGACATTATCAACCCAAAATAATAATTCTTCTCCTTAAAAGAAATCCCTGATGCCTTGGATCCTAGTGAAGCAGCTATGTTTGGCGACATTCTCTCCTCATTCTACGCGCCTTACATTCCTCTCCCACTCAAGCATTCACAGTTCAGATCCTTACCCTAAAATGTTCTGCTTAGTTCAAATATTTCATTTTTTCATATATGCAAATTAGTATATACAGTTTTACCCACAATACGTGTTTGTTGATTGAAGATCAAGTTAAAATATCGCCTCTCTTATTTCTACGTTAAGTGTGACCCAGTTTTTGAATTTACAAGTTAAATCCCAAGGGGTAATCAGTTGATAGGATTTTGACAGACACCTTCCAGAATCACTGAAATTATACCATGTATCTTCATGTCGGTTCAGTTTAGCATCCCAGAAACTTTAATTACAAAATCATAGAACTTTAATTATAGAAAGGATTGTTTAGTCTGTCCTTGTGCGGTCTCCGAATACCTAACTTGTTGAGGTATATTTTGTTAGCCAGGCCTGGAGGTGCTTTTCTGTACTCCTAGCACTTTGGGAGGCAAAGGCAAGAGGATTCCAAATTCAATCCCAGGCTGGGGAGACTTAGTGACTTCACGAGACTGGGTCTCTAAATAAGAAAAGTTGGGGGGAAGCTCAGGGCCCTGAGTTTGATTCCCCAGCACCACATAAAGCCGGGCATGATGGCACACTCCTGCGATCCAGGCACTCGGGAAGCTGAGCCAGGATGCTGGCCTGGGCTACAGGGCAAGACCCTGTCTCAAAAAAGGGGTGGGGTGGGAAGCCTAGGGATAGAGTTCAGTGTGAAGGCCTGGGGCTTGATTCTTGAAGAATCAGACACAAACACAGAAACACACACACACACACACACACACACGCACGCATGCACACATGCAGACACACACACATGTACATATACACACACAGAGATATTTTTGATTTTTTAAAATCAGCTCACAATCATCTAAGATAAGACTGACTGTTCTAATACAACTTAGCTAAAATATCAGCCTTTTTTACTTCAAATTGGATTGTGAACTAAATGTGTTAGCACTCATTATCACAAACATTTGAAGTTTTAATTGACAGCTTAATGTCTTTGAACAGTTAAAAATGGGAGAACAATTTAATTATTACTTGATTAACATAGTACCCTTGGCATAAAAATACTCCCAATCACAGAGTCTTGGGGAAAAATGGATATTCAGTAATGAAATGATTAGGAATTCATAACCTAGCTCTAAACTTTAAAAATGAGTAATAATAATGACGATGATAAATATTTAATAAGTGCTTGCAATGTTCCAAGCACTAGCTAATATTTAATTCTAAACTCTCTCTCCATCTCTCACTCCCTCCGAGAAGGAAAACTTGGAGGGCAAAATGATTTTTTCACTGTATAACTCTACAGATGAAAAAGATGGTAGAGACAGGCAAGGTGGTACACATGTCATCCTAACACCCCGAGAGGCTGAGGCAGGAGGGTCCCAAGTTTCAGCCCTGCCTGGGCAACCTAATGACTTAGCAAGACCCCTTGTCAAAAAAAAAAAAAAAAAAAAAAAAAAAAAAAAAAGTCAAGAAAGCCTGGGGTTGTGGCACTGTGGAAAAGCCCTGCATTCAATGGTAAAACACACACACACACACACACACACACACACACACACACACAAACACGCACAGACACATACACACACACAGAGAGAGAGAGAGAGAGAGAGAGAGAAAGAGAGAACAATGTTAGTAGACAGCCTTGGAAACCCTTTAAACATCTTGCATAGCTGATTTTGGCAAGAAAGGACTATGTGACTTTTGTAGACATGACAATGCTCTAAATTTCCTAATTTTCCACCTAGCCATTGAATATCTCTGTTGTGTTCTGCAACTTTCTTTTCAAATTGTCTTGTGAAGGATAAATGGTCACATCATCCAGCCCTTTTTTTCATTTTACATATGGTGTCTGTCTGCTTCCTTTTGAAATCCCAGTGTAAGCGTCTTGTCTCTGCAAACACACCCAGTAGAGGTCCACTCCCCTCCTGCAGCCCCTGCCCCGGAAGCCCAGCACTCCCTCGTGGGATGCTTAGCCTCGGTATCTGCTTTTTTGGTAGCAGGCAACAAGGGGAAAGGATGTATAATTACACATCTGGCAGGGTTTTAAATGATGCCAGCAGCTGTCTATCTGCAAAAAGCGCACAGCCATCCATCCTTTCCCCATTCACTACAGGATAAGAACTTTGGGAAGGGAAAAGACTTGGAGATGGCTGAAAATGAATGGCCCAGAGATACAATGATTTATATCCACTATCTGATGTTTCCTGAGAAAATGACTAATTTCACAACCCTGCACTAAAGAAAATGAAATAAACAACCAATTTTACAGATGATGCTGAAAACACTCCACAACCAAAAAATAAAAATATGTTCAGTCCGAGCCAACTGTCACCTCCTTAACTCTTCCATCTGTTGATATACATCAGAAAAAGAAAGACAAAAACCCAAACTACATGCTGCCTATGAGGTGCACAATTTTCATGTACGTGTGAGCCAGGGAGGCGTGCCTACCGCGCTGTGTACAAGCACTGAGGCTAGGAATTAACCTCATTCTGTTTAGAAATCACTGCTGTTTTAGAACTTTGTGTAAAGCTACCTCTGACAGGGCACTGTATGAAGGAACTCTGTGGGCTTGGCAAACATGGAATTCAAAGGGCGGCAGGACATGTGTGATTTTCCCTCAAAAAGATTTTTATGTATAACTAATTGGATAGTTCAGGAAATAAGGCAGTTGGAGAGATTATTGAAATGATACCCAAGAAGTTTTCTTTTTCTGAATGACTTTTCCTATTTTTTCCAGCTTTATTGAGGTAGAATCAGAAAGTTTTCTTAGTATGAGATGCAAAGAGGTACAGGGAAATAGAAATTTAAAGAAGTATAGCAGGATATGAGTATCACAAAGGTTACATTGCATATATATATATATATATATATATATATATATATATATATATATATATATATATTGCAAGAGGGGCTCTGGGATGTCTCCTGAGAGGCCCCTGCCTCATGGCTCCCACAGGTTCCATTCCACTGCTGACAACTCCTGGAGTATGTTTACAAGAAAGTGCAGTCTATTTTGAGTGACTGCAAACAAAGAAGATGTAGAGGGCCCTGGAGAATGTGGGTGCACTGTGTGGAGCCCGGCTGTTCCTGCTGGCGACCTTCCTTGATGCCTTAGCTGTCTCCTGCTCTGACACCGGGTGGAAAGCCAAGTGGTGGACGAAAGAGCCAGCCAAAATCCGTGCCCTCTCAGTTTCCTGCCTTCCATCCAAGAACAACCTAAAAAGTTCTCTATCCTACAATCTTAGCCTCGGGAATTTGGGGATGTCAAGAAGCAACTTGAGATTTTCTCCCTCCTCCAAAATCAGAGCAGTAGGGAGTTACAAGTCACCTACTCTTTCTTTCAGCAGGAGCATAAAAATCCTCTGTTTCTATTTCTTTGATTTCCATTATCATTGATAAAACCACCAATACTACATGAATAATTAACTGATTTTTTTGAAACCATGCCTTGTTTGTCTTATCCTAACATCCTTGCCTTCTTGACTCGGCACATCAAGACAGAGTGCATCCTATTACATGACATAGGGTACCATCTCCAAGGAGGCAGGTATGCTCGTGTACACACACATATGTATTTTGCAATGCCATGGGTGGCATGCACAGCCTCTTGCATTCTAGACAAGCACTCTACCACTGAGCTGCGCTTGCAGCCTCCATTTTATACAACTTAAGAGAACAGAAATTATTAGCTCATGATCTATTTCAGATAATACTTAATACTATCAAACTTGATTACAGCTAAAACATTGAGATGGTACCCAAACATTTATTCATCCCTACACTCAGCCAACATCCACCATGTGCCTAATACCGTGGGGACCCAAAAGTAAGCATGTAAGCAAGGGGAAATTCTCTTCTCCGTGTAGTTTGCTAAACAGAACATCTATCAATACGAACACATTGGTTGTAACAGGAACTAGCTTCTTTAGCAAAGTCCCTTTCTCTTTCCAGACAAGTTATTAGAGTGACTTGTTTCAGGCAAAGTCGATGGTGCCCTCTTCTGAACTCTTCCCTTATCCCTGCCTGTTTTAGATTTGGCCTTTGACTCCATATCTTCTGGAACTTTTTTCAGCCTTTCCTATTTTTGTTTCTTTTCCCTCTGAGTATAAGGTCTTCCCTTATGGGTTTTTACTGTGAAAAATAGAAACATCACCCCTGAATTCCTGGAATGCAGTGTTCTCTCCCTCACCCTTCTCTTAACACTCAGAGAGACAGTTTAAATTTAAAGGCCTAAGTTCCTCTTCCCTTATTCTCTTTATTTCTCCATTTTTTTTAGAGTTTCCCTGTGTGCATTGCTAAGGAGTGAGCACTGTCAGATAATGCGGAAACAAAACTGCAGGGCAGTAGGGACAAGCCACTCCCAAACTTCCTGTTGGTTAGGAGCAAGGGTTTTTATGAGGATTGTTTCTACAAATAAGAAAAAAGAAAATACTCTAACAGCCTCAACTAGTTTGATTGTTCAGTTATGCAAATTTACAGAATCTCAGGTTATTATTGTTATGTTATTATTTTTACTTTGAGACAGTGTGTTACTCTGTAGTTCAGACTGGTCCTGAAATGACTGTGTAGCCCAGGCTGGCCTTGAGCTCAAGAAATCCGCTTCCTGCCTCAGCCTTTCAAGTGTTCTAATTTTGTGGTGCTGAGGAATGAAACCCAGGGCCTTATGCTTCCTAGACCAGTACTGCAATCACCGAGCTGTGCCCTCTCGAGTTTTACTCCAAGTTAAGCAACAATTTGACTATTCTATTGATAGGATTCTGAATTATTCTGACCATGCCAAGTAAAAACAATAATGAGGAATAAAAAGGGAGGGGCTAGTGTCCTAACTCACATTGTCTCTTCCTGTTGTAGTATGATTTGTTTATTCTACCAACAGTCCCTCTCTCTTCCAATCTAGTGACAGCCACAAGAAAAGGAAGATGACAGTATTGCTTAGTCATTCTTTGGAAGAGAAAAAAAGTGAAAGAGACCAGTGACCTCCATTCCCCAAGGGTGGTCCCCTGGGCACTGGCACTCTTATTATCCAAGAACTTGTAGAAGGGACCAAGGTCAAGCCCTGTCCCAGATGCACTGAGTTCGACATAGCAAGATCCCTGATGATTCACAGACAAGCAGCAGTGTAAGAAGCAGTAGCCCAGGAGACATCTTTTCCATTGACAAAGATCAATAAAAGGAAAAGGGGAAAAGCTCACAAGTTAAATAAATCTTAATGACACGAGAACATCTTCTCATACCCACACAGACCTACTGCCTAAAAAAAAAATAAATAGATAAGTAAAATTTCAGCCCATGCTAGATCTCAGCTGCTAGGCTTGCTCTCCATTGCTTGCTAGGTATAATAGGACCAGTATCCACCCACTGTCCTAAGCTACACAAAAATAACCCCAACTTTCATTCTTAACCCAAGCAATAGCTTTGGGAGGAGTAATCTTTCCTACGTGGCTTTCATTAGCCAAGAGTTAGAAACTCGTGATTGTTTGATGTAAGGGTCTACCATGCTTTCCAAATAGTACAGCTCACTATGCCTCATTTTTGCATTTTACATGTTAGACCATCAAACAAATATTCATTTCTAATAATAGGTAGAATCCTAAAGGACCACTTCAGTTTCTTACCTATTTTATTATGGGATCCTCGCCATAATCTTTACCATTACCCAGCATATTCTTGGATAAAATAAATGAAATAAAACTAAGAACTTATGCTGGCTCACTCTTTGGGAATATAACATGACAGGAATGACCACTGCCCGCCTCCTTTCAGTCCGCAGGCTTCTATTAAAAATAGTCAAGTTTCTTTCCAGTGGTGCATAGAGAGAAAAAGTCCCTTCATAAACAAATATTTTTGCCTAAATGAAAGAACATATAACACTCATAAAAATAGGAATTAGAGCCCAGCATGAGACAGACGCCTCTCTAATAATAATAAAAATAAAATACCCCCAAAATGTACTGTTCCCAAGAAAATATTTGTTGTTGTCATTGCTATTGTTATTATTATTATATTACTGGTAATAATGATGATCAGCTACATGCTGAGAGACAGGGCTTTTGGTGTAACTAAGGAAGCACAAATAGGAAGGGCTTCCTGGAGGGTATTGCTCCCATAATAGAGGAGAGTGACAGATCTCCTCACAACCCTTAGCCAGGTTACTCATTGATTGCTTTGCTTTAGTAACTGTTTAATTTGCTTTCCAGTACCGACCATGCTGAACAAATTGTTAGACTCTGCCTTTTGGTGTTTTCGTAGCCCAATGGCATTACCCTGAAGCTCCACCTCACACCCAGCCTTTTCCATTCATCACGCATGTCCTGCCTTCTTCCTGCCTGTGACCGAGACACAGATCTTGGACCGCTGGTTTCTCTGGAAACCTGTCTGAGGGCGATGAAGGAGTGAATTGGGAAGAGTTTTAGAGTAGTAGCTCCAGGAGAAAAGATGTAAGCTTTGCCATGTCTCATGACCCCTCACTGGGCTTGAAGCAAATTCATAAGATCACAGCATGCATTAGTATGGCATCATGACTCATTATAGATGTGGGATAAGGGTCATATAAAGCCAAAATGGGTAATTCAGTGATAACATTTAAAAAAATAAGCCTTACGCGCAGGTGGCTAGGTGGTGTGAATAGACAATAAATGAATACAGTGAGAGAAAGAGAGGAGAAGGAGGAGCGACTGCAAGTGTCAAGGCAGCGTTAGGCACATTTGGGAACTGCAGGAAGTGGTCACAGTTGATGTCCGTCACGATTCCTTATTTTTGTCCTTAGCCTGCCTGGCTTGTCCTCGAATAGGCAGAGGCGTTGGCCTGTCACCATTCCATCCTGTTACTCTCAGCTCGTCTGCCTTGTCCTTGGGTAGGCTGAGGTTTCGACTCCTTGCTTTAATTGCCCTGTCTCACCAGATAAAGGGCCCACAAAAAGAATCTAACTTGAAAAGATACCCCTAGTGGAGTCATCCACTTTTCTTCACAATTTCCAAAGGCACCTCCTCACACCGCTCAGCATTTAGCACGGTGCGTTCTGCCGTCTGGGTAGAATACGCTTCACAAGCATGGGAGTTACCAAGGATCATGACAAAGCCGCTGTCTCTGGACGACAGGTTTTCCTCCCTCTGCAGCATGTAGAGAGCACTTGCTCTCTGGCCTTGCATTCTTGCTCGTATCCACTCTTCAGCAAAAAACAGAGCCTTCAGGTCCTTTCCACACTCTCCACAGCACAACCCAGGTCCAGTGTTCTGTTCTAGCCCCTAGCATGACTTGGGAATGAATCCACAGCTTTGTTCTATGGAACCCCATACTTCTTCCCCTCTATGCAATTTCTGTGCTTTTCCTCTGTCGACAAGTCTTTTCCTCCAGTGTTTCATAATCAAACATCCCCTCTATTCAAAGCTACCAATACACCCTTTTCTTTCTTAAAAATACTAAAGGATTTGATATTTCTTTTTGCTGTACCCCCTATCATTTGTGCCATTTGTATAAGTATTTAATCCTTCAGTAATATTAAAAATGATTGATGGAAGGATACTCCCAACAGTCTCTGCTAAGCTTCATAGGTCATGATGTTTCCTCCTGGAACTAATAATTTGTCTGATGTGATGGTGACCCCACTCAAGTGTATTTTCAGGGGCTTTTACATAAAACTTCCTGGAAAAGTCTGAAACGTGAAATCTTTTTTACTTTGAACTTCATACAAGAGGTCACTTCTTGCTATAGGGAATTTAATATTTCTTGGTCAATGCCAAAAAATATAAAGAATGGGGATTTTAATCAGTGGCAGTTAAGGCAGCAGAGAAATCACAGGGGCTAGACAATACACCCACCTTGGTACACTCATATTGACTACCCAAATGAGACGCATTAAATAGAAAATGTTTGAGAAACTGAAGAGTCAAATATTCAAGGCGGTGTTTAGTTAATAAGATAGAACTTATCTTCAAGGTATCGCCTGGGTTATTTACCTCACACTGGGACCAAGCATGCCCAATTAGGAGATGTGGAAATACCATCAAGGAAACGCAAAGCTAGGTATCAGTTCTCCAAGATGAATTCAATTGTTATAACTATTATGTAATAGTCTAATGAAATACTTCACCGCAAAAATATGAAAATAAAAGGAATACAAAATGTAGAAATCCACAAAATTCAAGCAGCCAACAACAGCAGCAAACCTGAAATAAAAACCTGACTGTATAACGACACAGAAGACTGGCAGTGTTCCCATCCCCGGCAGCAGCAAAAATGTTGTTATTACTCTGCCCACCGTGCTTTACAATAGCATCTTTTCTTGCTGGGGATAATGCAATGGCACGTAAAAGGATTCTCACAGTACTGCTTGCTGCCAATGAATACTTCCTCCATTTACCAGAATATTTCTAGTGAATGAATGATTCAGTCGCGTGGTCACTATTTCCCGCACCCTGTGCCACTCCCTCCCACACTAAGCACATGCCTCACTTCGTGAAGGTGTATTCGACCTCTGCAAGGTGCCATGGTTACAGCGAAGAAACAGGATGAACGAGACCCCTGCACTGGAGGCACTCAGCCCGTCATTAGGGATCGAGTTCAAATCCCTTGACAAGGAATACGGGCCCTGCACAGTCTAGAACTTGCTTGTCTCTCTAACCTCTTCCAACACCTCCCAGTGGGCTTCTACTGGGCATTTTCACCATCACTGACATGTGCATACATGCAGATTTGCTTCTCTCCCCACATGCTCCTTTGCCTCCCGTCTTTTTTCATATGATGTTGTTCATGCTAAGGGTAAAAAAGAATGCTTTCCCCGCCCACCTCCTGGCGCACTCTCCGGCTTTTTTCTTCAATGTACCTTCCACTGTTTTGCTTCCATGCCTTTTTCCTCCATCAGACTGAGGGGCTCCCTGGGAGACCCCTTGTTTCTCCTGGCTAGAGTACCCAGTACTTCATGCTACCCTGATTCACATTTATGCTCAGTTATTATCAGTTGAGTGACAAATTAAAACAACCATTTGTCACTGATTTATATTAGACTAAGAAGAGTGATTTCAAAATTGTATCTGTTGAGAGAAACTTTGTTTTGTGCTTGTTAATTTCATGACCATTTCAAATTTAGTGAATATCAGGGACTCGATAAATATTGATTGAATAAATAATGAAATGATAAATTCTACCAGAAAGCCTATGTGAACACCATGTCTAAGTACAATCATAATTGGAATTAAACATTAAACATTCTTTTGTCCAAATAGAAAAATCTGGATCCTTCTCACAGTATGTTAATCATCTTAAGAAAAGATTATTGGGTGGAGAAGGGTGTATTTCAGTGATTAGAGTACTTCCCAGGGAGTGTGAAGGTCTGGGGTCACTCCCCCAGGACCACATAATAGCTGCACATGGTAGCACATGGTATCACATGGCTGTAACTCCAACCCTCAGGAGGCTGAGGCAAGAGGATTGCAGTGAGCTCAAGGCCAGGGTACATAATGAGTTGAGGACTAGCCTAGACTACAGAGCAAGACCCTATTTCAAAAATAAGGAAAGAAGAAAGAGAGAGAAAGACAGAAGAAAGAACGAAAGAAAGAAAGAAAGAGAAAAAAAAGAAAGAAAGAAAGAGGAAAAAA
Source organism: Ctenodactylus gundi (assembly GCA_004027205.1). Taxonomy (NCBI): domain Eukaryota; kingdom Metazoa; phylum Chordata; class Mammalia; order Rodentia; family Ctenodactylidae; genus Ctenodactylus; species Ctenodactylus gundi. Next base: position 1,216,760 of record PVKB01000045.1, read on the forward strand.
GAAAGAAAGAAAGAAAAAAGAAAGAAAGTGAAAATGAACAGATTATTGATGAAGCATTATTGAAGCATTATTATATTATATTAATGCTTCAATTTTGCTTTCCTCCTATGACACAGTATAAGCACAGGGGTTGAAATTGTGGGACTCTTTTTACTTTTACATCTGAATTACAAAATGCTGCATCCACCAGGCTCTGCTAGATGCAGGCAGCATTAATATTAATGCTTGGAAAGCCTGCAGTATGGCAACAGGATGATTTAAAGGGGAGAATAATCAGATACTGCATCTTAGTAAATAAATCTAAGGTCTAATTTGTTTAGTCTTTCACCCACATTTTTTAAGGGAAATTAATATTCTTTAAAAAAAAAAAGCAAATCAATGCAAACTCCGAACTGCTGACTTAGTAGGTTTAAAATGGAAATGTTTTTCTCTTCTGCAACAGCCCACTGGCTAATTTCCCTTTTACCAGCCTCTCTACATTCTATTTCGATGGACAAGAAAAGCAAAGATGCCCTCAAAAATACCACCTAGGGGGCGCTGCTGTTCTCTGCTAGTGTCACCTGCCTAGTCTAGGTACCCTGGCTTCGGCTTCACATCAGACGGACATGGAAGAGGATGTCTTAGATCAAGCATTCAAAGAATAGCAGCAAATGCACTATCAGATTGCATGGGGCAAAAATTCTTCTGCATATAATTTTTAACCTTACGAATTGTCTGTGATCCTTCTTGGATCTCTTCTCACCAACCAGTGTACCAGCACTGCACACCTGCGGTACTTGATCTGGTCCACACAAGAGCCCTCAGAAGCTTATAATATAGGACCATTTTACAGATGCAACTACCAAGGTGTGATAAAGGCATGGACACGTGTAAGACTCTATGTCTGGGGAGTGGTCCAACTCAGATTGAGAGCTTAATTCTGACTAATTGCAGGCTTTTTGTTTCCCAATAACATTCCTTCCCACCAGCTGTCACCCACTGTCGTCCTTAACACTTTATTCTTTCTTATTCTTTCCTAAAATATCCATTCTGCCGACACCATGGTGATCTGCTTTGGCATCCCTGGAAACATCCTGCTAACGCACATTTTCATGCCTAGACTTGTTCACTCCTCACCAAGAAATCCTTAGAAGGTGTCAGAACTGCACATGGGTTCAGCATGTAGTACTTAAAGCAAACCAGCTTAGGTTCAAATCTCAAATCCATCCATTTATAGATGTATGACTCTTAACAGGTTACTTTCTCTATTTGAGCTTGCTTATCAGTGAAATTGTAAAATAATAATAGAAGCTTCAAACGTCATTAACAGCCTTTGATAACTAATGCTAGTTTCAGCATGTTCTTCTGAGACTTAGAAATAACCATTTCAATGTACAGATTCTAGACAGATTTTGGATTAAAAAATAATTCTAGGTTAGACAAATTAAATGGAAAATTGCCTTCCCCATTACAAGATAAGCAATGGCAAGATAACTGCTATAAAAATTGCATAGATAAACTAACATGTATTTAAATGCAATCCAGTTTTACATTTGAGAAAACTAAAGCATAGTGTACAATTTAAATTTGAAATGTCCCACAAAAGCCTCACGTTTGGAAAATGATCCAATCATGGAGTTAATCCATTGATTTCCTGTGCAGTTAAGAGGCTGGTTAGAAAGAGTGGAGGACTGTAGCTTGACTCAGAAGGTGTGGGCCACTGCATTAAGACCCGGAACTGTGTACACCAGCTCCACTCTTTCTCTCTAACCCAGCTTTCTGTCTACCACGAGGTGAACAGCTTCTAGATAGGTCAACTGACAAACTCTTCCACCATTGTCAGCTGACTGTGAATAGACTGAGACCTTCTGAAATTGAACTAAATTAACCTTTTCTCCCTTAACTTGTGGATGTTGAGTATTGAGTACCAAGAACAACAACAACAACAACAACAACAACAACAACAACAACAACAACAACAACAACAACAAAATAACTCATCTAAGACAGAAATTGGTACTAGAGAAGTGGGCTGTTGTTGTGACTTTACCTGACAATGCTGTTCAGAAGTCTTTGGAAATGGTTCATGGGAGCATTTTGAGATACCACTGAGGGAAGGCTTAGTAGGCTCCAAGTTGAGCTTGATAGAAGATTTCAGTATGAGCTCAAAGGACCAGAATGATGATAGAAGTATGGATCGTAAAGACCAAGTTCAAGACATTTCAGATGGGAGAGGACAACTTTTGGCAATCAGTATAAAAACTACATGTGCTACACTCTGGTGAAAAGTGTGTCAGAATTTTGTCCCTGTCCTAAGACTTTACCTGAAACCGAGGTCAAGCACAATGGAGTATGTAGTCTAGTGGAGGAAATTTCTAGGCAGCCTAATGTTCAGGATATTGCATGGGCACTACCTGTGACTTTTAGCCAGCTCTACATTGAAAATCAGAAACGAAACAAAACAAAACAAAACAAAAAAGCCAGCACAGGATAAAGATGTAAAAAGTTTGCAGTTCTATCAGAAAGAAAACAACTGTAAAGTTTGAGCAATGGAGAACAAACTTGTTAAAGAGTTTACCATTAAAAAGAATCCAATTGTTTCTAATCATGACTATAGCAAATATTCCTTCAGAGCACCTTAGGAATCAGAAAGACTCCACCCTTTCAGGGTTTGAGGCTGAAAAGACAAAAGACTTTGTTTTGAAAAGAGAGGCCAGAAAAGTGAATTCCCAAGGAGTTCAACCATTTAAGATCTCTGAGGCCTCTGTAGCCTGTTCCGAGGTGGCTAACCTACTGCTCAAGCCAGTGGCGTCAATCACATGATGATGCTGGTTTCACAGACATGCAGAATGCAAGAATGACGGGGTTATGGGGGCTTCCACCCAGACTTTAGAAGAGGGCGTAGAGGCTAGCCAGTTCTTCAAAGGAAAGTGCCTTAACTTGTGTAGGTAAAACCAAAGTGCAATGGAGTCCCCAGAAATTTGGGGATGCCAAAAGTGTGGATTGTTAGCTTAAAGAAGGCCACAGGCTCTGAGCAGAGCCAACCCGAAAGAGAGTGGGGATACCGAGCCCCTTTGGAGCTCAGATCTTGCCACAGTTTGCCCCAGGTGCTGGTCATGGAGCTCCAGAATTTAATTAAAACAATATGAGAATTAGGGTTTGTCCTGCTGCATTTCAATCTTATTTTGGATTGATGCTTTCTATCCTCCCATTCCCTTCCTTTAAAATGGGACTGTTCACTCTGTGCCATTGTATGTTGGAAATGATGAACTTTCTTCGATTTTCATAGGAATTCACAGCCAAGAGTTTGCCTTGAGTCTCAGAGGAGACTTTGAACATAAAATTCTTTAGCATTTATACAGCTATTAAGACTATGGCAACTCTTATAGATGGACTAAACACATTTTTCCTAATTTAACTTTTGTGAGTCTTTTGGAGACCAAGGATAGAATGTTATAGCTTGGATCTGGAATGTCCCATCAAAGCCTTATGTTTGGATAGTGGTTCCAACAGTCTGAGTTTACTCCATTGATTCCCTGTGCCTTTCAGAGGTCGGGCCTAGTATGAAGGGTTGGATCACTGGTGCTTGATCTGAAAGGAGCAGATTACTTGGTCTTCACCTGAGACTAACTTAGCTTCTGGTCCACCATGCAATGAACAAAATTTTTTCTAGCTAGGCCTTCTACAAGACACTTCCATTATTGCCATCTGAGCATGAATAGACTGAGACTTTTTGAAACTATGAACTAAAGAGAATCTTTCCCCTTTTCTTTTGTGGATGTAAAATATTCTGTTTCAAAGTGACCAAAACACACAGAAAGGCTAACGTGAGTTGCCTAAGTTCATGTAGAGAGCCTGCAAACGCCATTACAAGATGGCGCCGGCATCCGGCCGGCTGATTAGCAAACAATTGCCACTGCACATGCGCCTAGGCTAAAGACCAGCCCCAGAGTCACGTCATTCGGACACGTCATACGGCCTGATTGGCCTCTGCAAATCAGGAACCAACACCCCACCCAGATGTAACCTAAAGGATATATAAACCATGCCATTTTGGGGCTTGGGGTCTTCCTCTCATCAATGTTATAATAAACGATTGCTGCAGAAGGATCCTGGTGCCCGCGTGCGTTCTTGCTGGTGAGACGATCGCGCGGGTTACAAGTGCACACACCTGTCCTGGATTGTCTTTTTCAGAAGGTGATATTGTTACTTTTGCCAACTATAGTTTCTAGCTGAGAGTTCCCAAAATATTATTCCACATCTAGTCACAAAAAGTTGACTTCAAAGATTTCCACTCACTCATTCCCCTATTTCTAGTCATCACGCCATTGGTTAAAAAAAAAAAAAAATCTATACCTGTAAAAACAAACTGAGATTTTTTTTAGCTGAATCTCAGGTTTATTCTGGTTTTAAATTATTTCAAATACCCTACTTTGAAATGCAGGTGTTTTTTTTCTGTGAAATAAATATTTTAACCATAACTAAAATCCAGTACAATTCATTTCAGTAAATATTTGAGTGACTAATTTGGCTATAAAATAATGGTGTGGAACAGACAGTGTGGTCCCTGTTCTTTTAAGAACTGTCAGAACTATTCAAAAGTATATTTCAGCTTGAAAATTCTCTTTCTTCTAGAATCTGAGGACCGGGGGGTTGGGGGGGAGGGTATTTACTACTTGATATCAATATATTCTTTGGCCTAATTCTATGCGAAAATAAAGAATGAAATAAGGCTCCAGTAATTTCAGTTTTGTAATAATATGTTTCTTAAAGCTCCTTTTGGCAGCATCATTTATTTTATAAATTTAAGGCTTTACTTTTTCCATTCTTTTTTCTCAAATAAAATTCTTTCATTGAATGTTAATAAAGATTTGTTAATACTTGAGTGACACACAATCATACTTTCTAAAGCATACGATGTCTCTCTCTCTCCCTCCTCCCTCTCTCAACATATACACATATATACACATATATATCAGAATATTTTTATAATGAGATATTATGAAGTTGTACATTTTAGATTCGTGTGTGTGTGTGTGTGTGTGTGTGTGTGTGTGTGTGTGTGTGCAGTATCGAAGATCTAACGTGGGGTCTTCATGCTACATCTCTAGCCCAATTTTTAGTTTTGATTTTGAGACAGAATCTTGCTAAGTCACTAAGTTACTCCGGCTGGGTTCAGACTTTTGTTCCTCTTTCCTCAGTCTCCCAGACTGCTGGAATTACAGGACTCTGTCCCCAAGTCTGGATGAATTTATGTTCTAATGCTAACTTTTGTAAAGTAGGTATCACAATAGTGCAATTATCAGCACCATAATTTCTTTTATTTCTTACATGTCCCATTCTAATGATAGATGTTATCATTTGTGAAATGGAAATGTCATAAGTGATACTGTATTATTATTTACAGTATATAAACTGTATGCAAAATGGAAACAATTATCCTCATTTTATAGGTGAGGCAACTGTGCTCAAATTTGCATAGCCATTGTACAACAGAAATTGACTTCAGGTCTGCGTATGTGTTTTGGACCCTTCTAGCTCCTGAGAGCTTTTTTGCCCAAAGTAAGTACTCAAAAGCATTCAACAGTTTTTTTTTTTTTTTTTGAACTGCTAAATTCTGAAACACTAACAACAAAAGCAACAAAATTGCTCTACTCTGTAATAAAGTTTTGGGAAAACTTAGCAACTAGACTTTGAAAGAGCTGTTAAAAGAGAATCCCTTGTGACGAGGTCTACATAGGTTCGTTAAAGACCCTGTGGCAGCTTTGCAAAAACAGCACCCAACGTGCAGCAGTGAGTTCTGAAGGGTTTTAAACACAATTTTATTGCTTTAGAAAAGGAAATAGAATTTTTAGTCATAATTCATCTAATAAAGCAATCTAAGTTTTTGCTCCATTGAGGTTTGAGAGGAAAAAAGAATAATAAAAATGTCACAGATGCCCCCTGTATGAAATCTCCAGATTTTCACTAAAAAAAACATTGCCACTATTTAGTAACATGTACAGGGATAGCAAATGCTTAAGGCTCTGTGCACAGTTTGGACCTCCAGAGGACACCTGGCTTGGTAGTTTCAGCACTCCCGCTGTCATCACATGAGTATATACATACACATAAACACACACATTGCGTCAATGTGGAAATTTTCGGATATGTTTGAAGAAATTCCCTGCTGCTACTAGGTTTGCTTGTTAATGCGTGTTCCCATCCCAGTGATAAGTCCACTGATGGAAGCTTGCCTGAAATGCAGATGCTCGGGCCTTCTGAAAATTCAGAATCTGCATTTCACTACAGGCCCGCAGTAATTTACATAAAGAGTCGTGTGTAACATTGGTCTATGGTGGTATCTCACAGAAGTCCTTCATGAAGCTGTTAAATCAGTTACAACTCGTGGCAGGAAGGATTTACAATCGTGTCAGCTGGTTTGTTAACGTTCAGCAGTCCAGCTGAAGGTCAGACCATAAGAGGGACCCTGGGGCACTGCAGTCTTCTCCCATGTGCTGTAGCAATGGAGGCCTAAGCAAACTGAATCTTTATAGATGGTGGTTCCTTTGTGACATCCAGCTCCTCTATGTGGCATCGTCAAGGCATCTTCATTGCATTAAGACGTTCGCCATTGAAGACACTTCTTCTTTACCATTCTAAAAATTTTTGTAATTTATCTAAATGTTAATGTGTTCAAGCTATAGTACATAAGTATGTTTATAACGTTTCATTTGCTCTGTATTTTCTTAACTCGATTAGACTCTAAATGAGGGACATGATAATCTACCCTTACCAAACCCTGAAGGGAGAGCACAAGATAGAGAAAGCTAAGTCATGACAATGAGCTCATATTCATCTATGTGTCTCTGATGGTGCTGGGGATAAACCCCAGGGCCTTGTACATGCTGCACAATGGCTCCACCACAGAGCTGCACCCCCAGGTCTTTGAAAGTGAGTTTAGAATCAAATCCATCCACCCTGTTCTTTATTTCTCATTTTTTATTTACTTGTTTCTTGAAGAAAAACTATCTGTGGCTTTGCCCTAGTTACATGAAGATTCCTAAACTTTGTTCCTGATTTAAAAATAACCAAACATTGTGAACTGGAGTCATGTTTGATCATGGAAAAAACAAAACAAAACAAAACAAAAACTTTTTTTCTGCTTCCCTGAGAGTGGGGGCTGGTCCAGCAGCCTGGCAGTCACGCCACATACCAGTACTTAAGTCTGGTTTGTGACCATCACCCTAGCTGTGCAAATTTTAAGGTGGAGGGAGATAATAAGCCTTTGTGCTTGCTCTCTGTGACTTTTGCTTCGTTTATGTACATACCCTAAGATCATCGCTTTGAGTGACAAAGGTAAGGATAAGACATGCAAAGGTAAATCCACTAAGAGCCAGAGAATTTCTTCTCATTTTTAGGTTTCAAGTGAAATTGGGTTTTAATGTGAAATTTGCCATAGGCTCAGCAGATGGTTCCCAAACATCCCAAGCGACAAATTACCCTCTGTACATTGATGTGCCTGGTTATAACTAAGTATAAAATTATCAAGGGACTAAGCCCATGGCAAAATCTGCCTTTCTCCTCTGCCTCTCCTTCCCGCATATTTTCTATTTATATTATTTGGTGCTGTGCTATGAACCTTGACGCATCCTTCTCATGGTCACCACACATTTTGATGATGCCAGGTGTGTGTAGAGTGGAGGAAGGGAAACACCGATGCTAGATGTAGGCAGACCCAAATCATATGTTGATATCCTTCTTGAAAAATAAATTACTTTTAAAATTTGGAGTAAAAAGTGAAGTGAATTGTATAGTGGATTTACTTACTGGGATGCTTTTCCAGATAATTCTCATCTTTAAATCATCTTGCAGCTGCACTCCCAACCTTTCTGGGCATCAATATTAATGCTTGTAGCTCCTGGCAGTAGCTGGTAGAGGTGGCATTTCATAATTCAGATGTAAAAATTAAAAGCCAAGAGCTAGAGGGGTAGAGTAGCAGAATCCATCCAAGTGTTGATGGAAAGCCCTTCAGAAAGGCAGCCTTTCCCAGCCCTCCTCAGCAAAGAAATGCAAACTTAGCAGGTAAATAATGGTGGTCCAGAAATTCACTCTTTTTCTCTACTTGTCAAAAAAGAATTCTAAGGGTATAGGAGGGATTCAGAAATATTTTATTTTCTAGTTGACCACAAGAAGTTAAATTTTGGGAGTCTTTAATATCTCTACCTGGTACACATGGCGAAAGTGCTCTGGTACAGCCCACTGGAAAACCAAATTTGACCAGCACACATGAGAGATTAGACACTACTATAGTAGCAAGGAGCCGAGTGTCACAGCAATTTTCCTCTAGTTCCTGTTGGCAAGAAAACCCATGAAGACAGACACCATGATCTCACTCACTAATCGCCAGGTTTTATTTTCACTTTTGACAAAATTTATCCCTTAGTATCTTATGTTTTAGTGAATCTAGAACTTCTGCAGGAAAAAGATGAGGTCATCATTTTCTCTTCATTTTATTGCTTTCTTCCCTAAAAAAAGATGCAGTAACTTGGAGAGTGCAGAAGAATGATCTTAAATATATTAAATGAAACCTTATTGAGTAAAAATAGACACCCTTCAGCATAAATTAAACACTAAGTCCACTGACAGACAAGAAAAAAATCACATTTGCTCTTACTACCACATCTGACTAGAACTCTCTCTCTCTCTCTCTCTGTGCCAGCTTCCTGGTATTTGAGGTTGGAAGAGATCAACCTTAAAAAAGAAACAGAAACAGAAAACTAGTTATTCTCCTATCCACTCTATCTCTCGCCATGTTTTTGATTTGCATTTCCTTGGGGGTTTGTTTGCTTTGTTTTATTATTTGGCTGATAAAGGAGACAAAGTAGCCTCCTTCAATTCTAGCGAAGGTTTGGAGGGTTTTTTTCAGGGGGGAGGGGTTTGGGGGTCACTTTCCTTCATGATTTTAGATGGTGGATTTCTAAAATGCACCTGCTCTCTAAAGAAACTCCCAACCAATGCCTGCATTCCACCATTTACTACAGAGTTGGTTACTCAAGTTATTTCAAACTTGCAAACCTCCACGTTAAATGGGGTCCTTTTTCTAAAATGAATAGGCAATGGCAAGTGTTTCCACAATATTTTCTCTTTCATTATTCCTAAATAGGTTAGTGCATCTTTCTATTCATTTTATTCAGGTAATCTTTGTCCTAATCATTCTTCAAGTAATTTTTTTCTAAAGAACGAAAGCTTGTGTTGCTTTATAAAAGTTTGTTTTTCCTTTGTGTCCTGTTTTCTATTTTTGAAACAGGTTGCAAATATTTTATTTCCTGGGACTCCACAGTCTTAATAACTTGTTTGTTAGGCCCTATTAGGGACAGCACACAGACTCATTTCCATAACTTTAGTAATTTCAGGGCTTGAAAAATAAAGCAAGAAATAATAAAAGCATGCTGTCCATTAGCATGCCCCAGGTTTGTGTGGACACTCTTGCTCCAGTTTGGTTGCCTTATATTTAGCATGGCAGGTCTCTTAGTTGAAAGGATATTTTCAAACCTGTCTTTTCAGCCTCTTGTGAATGGGAATCCAGAGACTCAGGGAGCTTACAATCGCTGCAAGCAGTGTTTGCACTAAACAAAGTAAGTCAAGGGAGCCAATTTGGAGAAGCCCTGCAAATATCCATGTGGTTCAAAAGAGCAAGAGCCATGTCCCCGGCTGGGAGAAGGTCTGGGAAACAAGATGCTCAAAGGGTTTTACAAAGCTTACCAAGATCCAGTAGAGGGCAGGAAGAGGCAAAGGGAGACATGGAAGGTTTGAATTTAAAGGGGGGGTTTATAGGAAAATAGCTTAATACGACTGCAGAGATAAAGCCCCTTTCTTGTTTTCGTAAAAGACAATAAAATAATTCATGACTTTGAACATTCTGAGAGACACCCTGACTGTGCCTAAGATTCCCGCCTTCTTCCCAGCCTGCCCTGCTCCATGTAGCATTCAGTCCCTGGGGATCTAGAGAGATGGATCAAAACCCCCACACGCAAAGCACAAGAAAAAAATGGGTGATTCTGCTAGGTAGAGGTGCAGAGGAGGGAAAAATAACAAGGCTGTGCTTGCTGAGATTTCCTCACACCATTTTTTGTTCCTTCATTTGCTGGTTTTGTGAATCCTCCATGTAGAAATAATATGAAAGATAACATTATTGTTATTTCAATAAACTTGCCCCGATTTCTGGCAATTAAGAATCGCCACAGAATGTGAAAGGCAGTCTCCACTGTCCTTGGGTTCTGGCGGGCATGCTTTTCTTTCACGGTGATGTAAAGCAGAGGGACTGTACTGGTCTCCTGAGTTCATTTGTTTAAATAATATTCCCCCGCCCTTCCCCGCCAGGCATCGGGGAGCACCACGGACAGCGGCCCCTTTGGGGATTTCTTTTGGATCACTACCATTTCTCCTCTGTATGCGCAGCCACCTTTCCTGGCCTCTCAAAGGTCCACTCCAGTGCTATCATCATGCTTCTGCCCAGGGATTAAAGGGCTCTCAGAATTTTAGGGAAATTGGGACAGTTTCATTATCCACGGAAACAGTAGAAAGACTGGAGAAATTCTGCCACAGATTTCTGGCCTCTGAAAGATTAAATAGAAGTGTACTCCAGCGATATAGACAGGTTTTCCAAAAAGTGGCTATCATGTTCTTTTTCAAAATGTCTGATTTCGCGGTCCACAGAGGCACGGAGCAGACAATGCATTAACACCCAGTCAGTGGGAACAGCTCTGGACTCTAGTAAACCAGTGTGTATGCCATGGAGGAAAAAGGCAAGAAAATGAGGTCCCTCCCCATGGTGGGAATGATGCAAAAATACTTCTTTTAATGGCAAAGCTTTTGGTGTGTTTTCATTGTTGTGATTGTATTTTTAAACAGAGCTAAAGTCAAAATCAAATACTGTGAATTTTTCAGAAGTTCTTTATAAAAACTAAGCTGGGGGAGAAAAGAATGGGTGTAGGAGTTGCGTCTCCTGGTGGGTAGGGATCTCGTGTCAAGAAGAGTTGACCTAAAATCCTAACTTTAGCATCAATGTACCCCGTGACTTTGGACAAGTTTCTCAACTTTGATTAGTGTCAATTTTTCCTTCTATATTTGAAAATAATAATTATAATTCCTGCCAAGGTTGCTGTGAGGATCAACTTTTATAATGCTTAAAAATCTATTTAAGAGTTCTTTGACAGTTATTTCTCAATAAATAGTAGCATAAATTAGCTAAAGAATGTCTTATACAGTATTTTCTAGTATTTAGATGAAACTCCTAAAAGCCATAACTCAAAGCCTGCCTCACATCTATTGCTTTTCCTTCAATATTGGAAACGAATGACGACAGAACAGAAAAGTATGCCAATCCTAATTCTCTTACTGAGATATTAATTTTGAACTTGATGCTTTTCATTAAAAATAATGAGTTTAATTTCAACTAGCTTGCCCATAAATCTGTAATGAAAACTTCCTATGAGACAAACCAAAGAATCCCCTTCCTGCATGTTCACCCTGCTCCACAACAGACACATTACATGCAAAATATGATCCAAGGCCCAAAGCCTCCCTGTGTTGCACTTGTAGATTAAAGCTATCTGTCAGCAGTGAACTTGCTGTAATTCCCTGGCTCTCCAAAAAAATAAAATATGTGCAATTTTTATAAAATGAATGAGCTTGACAATAGCAATTATTTCTGCTGATAAAATACATACATATTTAGTGAGTCAAAGTCTTGTAATAGCAAATCTTATGCAATCTCCTTCAACTGTTTACCCTAGCTTGGAGAACTCTACTGAAGAGCAGAAACTCGAATCGTCGTAATTTTCACATTGGACTATCACAGCACTGGGTTTCCACAGAGATGACGTGCGAATTGGAAGGTGTAGGGGGTGCGTCTCTGATTATCACCTTAACCAAAGTAGCGCTACCTTTCCTATCTGCCACGCGTACGACCTCCTTTAAAAATGGTATTCTTCTACTAGAAAAATTGTATAAAAATAAGTCAGAGCGTAAAGAAACTTTTTTATTTACTCAGACTTATTTGCCACACAAAATTTACAAGTCAAAGTTTCCATCATTGTGTTAGGACTATCTCAGTTAGTGGTGAAACCTGTCCTACTGCTGCATACGTTCTGTCTTCCTCAGGTCCCAGGAAGTTACATCTTATGTTCTGAGTAGAAGCAAGGAAGCGGTCATTTTACAGAGGCGCGCACTACTGGACAGCGTGTATTCGCCACAATACTGCGTGTAGGCATGTGGGTGTGGACTTATGGATTTACATGAGGGAAGCAGAGATGAGGAAACCTGGATAGAAAGCAGCACCCGTAGCTCATTTTATTCTATTTTTCTTTATTTTTTGTGGCATTGAGAATTGAACATAGGTCATTCTCACTGACCTACATGTCCACTCTACTTTTTAATTTTTTTTGAGACAGATTTCACTAAATTGCCATGTTGCCCGGGTTCGAATCTAATTTGCCTCAGCCTTTCTGAGTGCTGGGACCACAGGTCTGTACCAATATTCCAGGTGTACATGTGTCTTTTAAGGTTCAGATTATTTTAGTTTTATTTCAATTTAAGTTTTTATCATAAACTTTTGAAAAATACAAATTCCCTAGTGCTGATGGGGAGACACAAACATAAGATCTTTTTGATTAGTATTGTTTCATTCATTCAGTATGGTTTCATTATCATTTAGCCATTCAGTGAACTTTGCTGAGGGCCCTCACACTCCTAAGTCTATAGTAGGTTGGAAAAAACAGGCTTATAGATCCCAAACACGTCAGAATAGCCTCTTCTTTCACAGAAGCAATATGTAGAAACAGAAGTATTTTGAGGTCAGAGCAGCCATCGAGGCAATCCCATCTTAGGAGTCATAACGTGTGTGAAACTGAATAAGTAACTAATTATCTCTGAATCCATTACCTCATTTGTGAGTTAGGACTTCACTATATATTTGTGCAGTTCTTATGATTAGATGTGGCATATATGTTCAGTAACTAGCACAAGATAATTATAACTGGTAAGAATTTTTTCCCCCTTTGGAGGGCAACATAAAGGCATAAAGTGTAACCACATCTCTCTGTTCTAAGCCCCTAAAGGAGCACCCAGGTGGAGGTGCCTTTGTGCGACCACATATTTGGAACAAGCCCCCAAAGCCATCTTTATTGCTTTCAACTTCTAAATGAAAATTGTGCTGTCTCCAGTCATTTAGTAAATTAATAAAGCTGTAACTTTTTTGAGAAACATGCTTAGTATAAGTTGGCTTTTATTATGGAAGCAAGTGCCATGAGAACCCAGGTGTAACATAGTGAGGCTTCCAAAATGCTCTGCAAACATGCTTTATAAAAGTAATAATATAAAAGATTAATCTAAACTGATAAGTTTCCCGGTGCAGGAGCAATTCCCTGGGAGTAACTTAGAAGATTTAGGCCATCATCATCAAGATAAGAACTTGTGCACTGAAGCAATAATGACTAAATGGTACCCTGAGTTATTAATGCAATTTCTACAAGAGCCCAGCTCATTGCAAGGCTATGGCTACCAAACAAGGGAAATTTGGCTCTATAATGCTTTGTACATATCACATTGTTTTAATGCTTGGATCTTAGAAAGCTGTGAATACATTTGGCATAGTATTTGGTTGTATCTAGTGTGTTAGCTTTCTATTGCTGCTATAACAAATTATAACAGTGGCTTAAAGCTTAGTACATTTATAATTTTGGAGATCTGCAGATCAGAAACCAAATCAGCATTCCAGTGCATTCAAGGTACTGATAAGGCTGTATTCCTTTCTGGAAATTTTAGGGGAGGAACTGAATGCTTACTCCTTCTAAATGTTGTCCTCATTCTGTGGCTCCTGTGTCATTCTGGAGTTTTGAGGCCAGAAATGTCTCATGTCTCTTTCCTGAAATTCTTCAGAGCATCGTCTTGTTACCTTCAGGAAACAGCTAAGAAAGCTGTTCTGCTTCATGGAACCATTTAATTAGATTGGTTCCACGTGGGTAATTCAGGATACTCTCTTTGTCTCAAGGTCTTCAATCATAACTCTATCTGCAGGATCCCTTTGGACATCTGAAGTAAAATTTAGGGATCCTGAGGCTTAGATATGAATTTTTTTCCAGAGTCATTATTCTGGCTACCGCAGGTGTCACTGAGGGGATTGAGTTCAGACAGTAATAAAAGACCTATTGCTACTGGCCATTATCTCTTTCTGTATGGTCCAGAAGAAAGATACAAAGTTTCCAGAAAGCTCTCCTGCTCTATACATTTTGTGAAACTTTCCATTTATCTGTACAATAAAACAGAATAAGTGATCACGAGATATTCATCTGGCTTCAGAGGCTCAACTGCCCTCAGTCTATAAAGATAAAACTTCACACGTTACTTCATGGTAGCCTTGTCTGGCCTTAGATTTCAAGGCATATTAAAAACCCAAGAAGAGCAAAGTAGGAAAAAGACAGAAAGATTACTATGTAGTTTACATGTGTGACGCATCCCCATGTTTTCTGCACTTGCTGATTCCCACATGCGCATTGTGCTGCTTTCGCACTGCCACATGCAAAGGAACGATTGACAGGCTGGGTTAAGTCTGGAGGACATTAATCAGGACACCATTACAGTCTCCTGGCTAATGCACAACGATAGGAGCAACAAATGTTAATTTTAAAGAACAGACTGGAAAGTGGAATGGGAAGAGGGATACGCTAACTATCTTCAAATATTTGTGTCAAAGAAAAGGTATCTTATTCTGTAGCTCTAGAGATGTCGAGCCAGAAATACTGGAAATGTAATTCTTTCATTGATTGGAAGCTTTACGGTGGTTTTAAATACTCTTCTCACCACAAAACCTCAGGAATTTTATGAACCCGATTACTATAAAGATAATAAAAAATCTCATTTTTCTTATGTATGTTTCTAATGCAAGTAGACTAATAAGATAATTATACGGAATGTTTGATTTAAATTATGCCTTATGCAGAATTTTCCCAAAGCCATAGGATACAGCTCTAGAGATATACAGAGTTTCTAAATATTTTAAAGAAAGAGTTACCATTATATCATCCAGAGGATGAAGCAATAGACAACAGCTATGACTTGTAAATTACATCAGTGAAACCGTAGAGTTCTCCAAAGCAGCAGAGGAGCCGGTGGGTGTGGCAGAATGAGGAAGAGCGGGGCCAGGAACAAACCAGAAGCACTGGGTCTACTGTTCCCTACATCTTGCTCTCAGCCCGGAAGCTTTATGTCAGGAACCCTCCCAAAGTCCCACTGTGGAGAAGCCAAACTCAAATGCTTATATTTTTTAAAAGTCCTGATCCACCAAAATAATCAGAGAGGAAAATAGAGGATTTGAAATGAAACAAATGTAAGATTCTCTCTCAGTTCAGAGCTTCTTTTTCTTGCCTGGCAGTTTTCCAACTCGTGTAAATCTCTGTGCATTTTCACATTCTGACATTCCACTATCAGGCAAAGCTTTGCGGCACTGCCTGGTGGAGGTGGAACACATGCATTTTTAACATTTGAACTGTGACTGTGCCGTATTTCAAGTTACTCCACAGATATGCCTTGTGAAACCCCGAGGCTTTATGCAACTTAAATAAAAATGTACTGTTCCAGAATATACTGCCTTTAGCTAAATATATTCGAAAAATTCCTAAGTGAATTATATCCAGTATCAACAAACTTTCGCAACTTTTTAAAGTAAAAACTTTACAGAGGACAAATGACAGATTGGAGGGTGGAGTAATACTTATAGCTTATCACACAAAATCAAGTCTATATAATAATATGAATTGCAAGACATTGGTAAGGAAAAGCTTTTTGGCTCAACATAAAAATGAGCAAAGAGCACATATACAGGTGGGTAATAAAACTACATCAAAATTTATACAAAGATGTAAATTTTTATTTAATAAAGTCTAATAAATAAGCAACATCCAAAAGTGTGATAACATCTTGGTGTGTGGAAACAGACAGTCTCATATAATCTTGTGTGGTATTCCAGTGATGAATATTTGATAACCTCTATCAAAATTATGAATGCTCTTTGACACAGCAATACCAATCCAGAAAAAATGTATATATGCATATACACCAATACATTTATAATATTGATCACTGAACCATTGTTTATAACATATTATTAAGAATTTAAATGAACTTGTTAAATACACTGTAAAAATTTATATAGTAAAATAATATGCAGCTGTAAAAAGGAATGCAATGGTTTTGTGCACACTAAAAGAGATCCCTGGAAAATCTTTGAGATAAGGTAAGTGACACATCAATTACTATGCAGAATACTCTGCATCATGTAAAATGTATCAAATGGTAAGCATTTGTGTTTGTTTATAATGGTTCAGGAAAATATGAATGCACATATGCACCTAAAAATTAATAAGAGTAATTATTTATATGTGAGTAGGAGCAGTTGTTAGGTATATGTTGGAGGCAGAGAAAGTTATTTTATTATATATTATATTTTATTGTATATATTATATACATTACATATATATATTATTTTATTATATTAGACTTCAGCTACAAAGATACCTTACCTTTTCAAAAGTAAAATTAAAAAAAAAAAAACATTATTTTATGAAATTTTAAGAAAACCCCTCTTATCCTGGTAATAGATCCATCAAGTAATTCTAGTAATCATTGTATCAATTTTGGAGAATCATGATCCACATTAAATAAACATTAGCTATTTTTATTTCCTTAAGTGGTCCATTTTGCATAATAATCGTAGCTAGCATATATTCAGCTGTCACTGAAAGTAGGCTATGTTAAATACTTTTATGAATTGTATCTGCATAGTAAACTGATAAAGAAGCTATTTAATACCTCTTCGGGCAAATAAGGAAACTGAGACTTAAATGTTAGACCACTTACTGGGTATCCACAACTATTCGCTGAAAAGAGACTACAACTCAATCAACAATCCAGTTCCAGAAGTTAACTTCTGGCCACCACACACCATCCCAACTCCTCAGCCAGCAATGAAAACCTTGGACAGTCCCTCATAGGATAGAAGATCCAAGGACGCCAAAAGTAGAGGAAAACAGAGATCAAGGACATACATTTTGTAACCAGCCAGTAGCAGTTTGGAACCTGAATTTTAACAGGTTCTCCAAATGATCTATTCTATCTCATGCCAAGTTAAATTTTGGAAGTGGCTGTCTTATACTTTCTTTCATGAACATATCACATAACTGGAGTTCTGAAAGGAGCCGAATAGCAGTTGCTTCAAGGACATACTGTCAGTAAATCCAGGAGAGCCCTTATGCTCCGTTGCTGAGGGGAAAAATGGTCCATATGCTGTGTCAACCAAACTCTTCACTTGGTGAGGTCAACATTCTATTTCTAAGAGCTGTGAGAAATGACTTTGTTCAGCTGAGGGCCATCTTAGCAACTGCTTTCCTCCACAGATCCAGCTCTGTTCTAGACTATAGACTTATACAACATCATGGAGGTGCAGATTTTGCCCTTCAGAAGGAACAGACCTCTCAAGCTGGGCAGATGATATTTAAATAATTTGAAACAATTAAATAGCTAGAAAAGACAATACACTATGATTGGTGCAGCATGGGCTGAGTTGATTATGAGAAATCAGGGAAAGAATACAGTGAGTGGAAGTGACAAAGTGATGGGTCCTGAGATACACTGGATTAACAGGGAAAGAAGGAAGTCACATGTAGGAGGTATGATAGGGACCTGAGCAAATACTGGGCGACGAGAGTAGCAATCTCAGAGAGCCATTAACGAGTCAACAGTGTCCATATTAATTTCTTTTATTCATGCATTATTTTATTGTCATATTGATGAATCACTCTATGTATGTATTGTACCAAGCACGTGAGACTTCAACAATAAAAATAGCAAGATAGGACCTAACCTTATTGTCTGAAGATTTTAGCTAGAATAGGACTTGTGTATGTTGAGATCGTGGTGATGTTTGTGTTGGCAGAAATAACGGGGAACAAGGGGATTAAAAGGAGTAAAACTCACTCTATAGACAAGGGCTGGAAACGGAAGTGATGTCTGATGAGAAGAACTCGGGAAATGAGAGACTTGGTTTCACACTGTGGAGAGTCATGCATATATAAAGAAATATAATGCAGGTAAAAGTAAATACGGAATGTCAGCTGCTGTAACTTGGAAACAGGAAGTTAACTAACATAACAATATGAAAGCAACATTTAGAATGTAACTAGAAAGCATAAGTACAAGGGACAAATTAAGGGACAAAGTGAGGGCAGAGACGTTTTCTAGGGGATCTGAAGAGAGCTAGGATTGACACTGCGGCAAGTGGACAAAAATTAAAACGATTGATAAGGGAAGACTTTGCATTGGACAACCTATCAGTCTGTTGAGTTACGTGACACAGATAGTAAAAGCTTGGATTGATTCTTACGTGTTGCCAGGTCTTCCAGTCTAAATTGTTCTAAACTTTATGTGTGGAATAAGCAGAAGAAAATTAGCAGAAGGAATCTTTTTGGAGGTTAAACTGTGAGTTCAATTTAAATCATCAGAGGATGTGCATATAGGGTGGAATTCAATCTGAAGTGTTAATATTTGTTTGTATTTCTAAATAATTGCTTTATGGGATCTTCTACATTTCTTACATGCATTCAGGGTTCCACTGTACAAATCTCATGTCTCACCAGGCAATAATTTTAATCTGAACAAAAGATTAGATTAAAACATTCTTTCTTTCTCTCTTTCTTTCTCTTTCTTTCTTTCTTTCTTTCTTTCTTTCTTTCTTTCTTTCTGTCTGTCTTTTTTCTTTCTTTCCTTCCTTTTTCTCTACGTGGTGCTGGGGGTCAGCCCCAGGGCCTCTCATGTGCTAAGCATGCACTCTACCCTAAGCTATGGCACCAGCTAGCTCTATTGTTTTCTCTAATATTATGAATTTTGATGAGTGAAATCCAGCAGGGAGACTTAAATAAGTCATCTGAAAGGATCTTCAGAAATGGTCACAGCTAGAAGCATTTCTTGGAAAGAAAAAAGACCTTGAGTGACGGCCCAGATGCTTGTGGAAGGCTTAATGTAAGAAGCAGCACACATTGCCTACTTATGGTGCCTGACAATGTGATTCTCACTAAGAAGCCAAGGTAAGAAATGTGAACTTTAGGTGTGGGCTAAGCTCAGCTTACCAGTTGGTCTGTTAAATTGTTTCAGAAGGACTAGAAAGAAAATACTAAGTGAGCTTCAGACAAAACAGAAATATTAGACATTCTGGGATGACTTAAAAATAAAGACATTGGTACCACCATGATTTCTACCTGTTCTGAAGGCTGCAGGTGAAGCACCATGGGACAAGCTGCAGCTATCCTCTGCTCTTTCAAAATCAGAATCCAGAGGAGCTACTTGAAGTAAAAGTAAAAATGAAAACCGGTGAAATGCAAAAAAGTAGAATGGTATTGAACTTCTGAGGTAATGTAGAATATAAAGAGTTCTATGTGTCCTGAGAATCATGCCAGGGCTAACTCGGAGGCTAACATGAGAACATAGAGTGTGGAGCCTTGTGTGTGTCTTCTCAGACAGAAGAATATCAGTGCGTGAAAAGGCTTGGCTTGTGTCGGGGTCGCTGCTAGTCACTCAGCAGGGATAAACGTAAGATCTGAAAGAGCTAGTCTCTAGAAATGTATCTGCTTGCTTTTGTTTATTTCATTCACTTGGGGGCTTTGTTTCATTTTCTTTCTACTTTTCTAATAAACTTCCCCTTGAAAGATTTCCACCTTGTGACTCAGAAGCTGGAGGGCACAGGCAGGCGAGGTGGTGGCAGCTGTCTTCTCAGCTGGAGCACTCCCCCCTACCCCTTTCCGAACAGCTGAAGAGGCTGAGTCTGAACAGACAGAGAGGCGAAACTCCTGGAGGACACAGGAGACAGCTGTGATCACTGGCTTCTTCCTGCCTAGGGTGTCCCTCCATTATAAAGCTATAGGGCCACAAATACACACATATATCCCTCCATACATGCAATGTATGTAGATGGTTATAATTATGCAAAAGTATCAAAATCCTTAGTGCACGCTGCACAGTTCCTTAGTCTTTAACAGAATGCAATTATTGCTTTTGAACATCAGTGTACAAATCAGCTGCAATGAAAATAGCCTGAGATATTACGTATAAACTATGTATAAATGATAATGCTGGAATAATGTGTTCTAACAGTACACTTTGCCTTCCGTAAATAGCTCTCCAACATATTTATTTCCCATTTTATGTGGTAAAATGAAATGTGGAAAAAGAAAAATCTTCCCTGAGTACTCTACAGCTCCAAGCACAAAACATGCTGAAAAAACACTGAAATAATACTCTTAATTTTCCCTCACCTGTTGTGCAGTGGTAGGATGTGCCTTCTTCCCACTCAGATTTTAGTGTTAGTGCAGAGACTACAGGCAAACTTTTGTTACTTGCTGGCTGGACTGGAGTTTATTGTCTTCAAATAAGCCAACTTCCTACAGATCTCAGCGGGATTATTGCCTGAGAGAAGGTGGTAGAATTAAGCCTCACGGATCACAGAGCACTTGGAATTTTTTAATAAAAGAGATTTCTATTCTGTCTATTCTATTCCACTTGATTGTTCCACCCACTAAACTCTCATTGACTTTGCAGAAAATCCAAGACATGGAAAATATAAGAAATATCAAAAGGAAGCTACAGGTCTAGCTAATGTCATAACATATTGGAGGAGTAAATGCTTTTTAAAAAAATATTTAAGCATGTCTTGACTATTTGATCCAATGAGAAAATCATTATTGAGAAGTGAGTCTTGTTGCTTTACATGAGATGTAGTTTCTGGAATGGGACTGAACCAACCTGATATGGCAAGATTTATCTGGCATATAACCTTTTTAATCCCACTAATATGAAATGCAACACTGAAAGGCACTCACTATCCAATAAAGATTTCCTACTGCTTACAGAAGTAGTCAATAAACTTAATATTATCTCAAAGCTGATACAATGTTGCTAAAGCCCCTTGAGACTCAGGCTGTCCACACAACATTTTGGCAGAGCTTCCTAAGACAATATCAAAATGCTGACTAGTGAAAATTAGGCTCCATAGCAAAACAATCAATATAAGTGGCATGCCTTTTATATAACATTTCAGATGTTGGAAGAAGGCACATAAAGATGATTTTTAGGATGGTATAAAATGCTAAAGGAATTCAAAGAGTCGAAGTATGTATATCTAGAAATGAAATCAATATCTTCGTTGTTGGTTAGCAATAAGGACACGGGGTATTGGGATACTATATATGTTTATCAAGAAGGAACATTACAAAGAAATACCAAATAACTTGCAAACTATGAGGAGAGTTCCACCATGCGCAAAACCATACAGAGTTCTAAAGGAGGTAGAACTGAAAAATACGATCCTTCTCTGGCAACCTTAAATCTACTGAGAAAACTAAACAGACTCAAATGAATCCTCACATTACTGAGTATATTTTCATGGCTTTAAGGATGCAGGAGTATAGCTAGTTAAGCACAATCATGCAAAAGCATGCATGGAGAAATTGCCATGCTTGCTAAAGAAGCTACCATTAACTGGGTTGGTTTTGTGAAGGACACATAGGGTTTTGGATGGAAAAAAAAAAAGCAATAGCCCAAGTGAAGATAATATATCAGAATATAGATGCTCCTTGTCTGATGCTTGGGTTATGTTCTGATAAATCCATCATCCTTTGAAAATAGCGGAAGTCAAAAACGCATTTGATGTATCTAACCTTGAACGTTATAGCTTAGCAACACAGTAGGCCGTAGCATGTCAGTTGTGTAGCCTCGTTACCCAACGGCTGACTGGGAGCTATAACTCGCTGCTGCTGCCCAGAATCAAGAGAGAGCACTGCTTATCACTTTCCCGGGAACAATTAACATTCAAACTTTAAAGTACCTATCACGTTCACACCATTTTCAATTTAAAATGTTGTAAATCAAACAATTGTAAACATCTGTTGAGGAATTAGACATGTCAAAGTTCAATGTCAAGAATGAGACACTCAAATACACAGACCAAATGACAGATTGTGTGGTGAAGATTAAAAGAGGTAAGGAAAAGGAGAAATTAGAAGTGGGATGGCCTTGAAGTTGAGTTAGGCTAATATATCACTAAGTGTGGGGACTCTGAAGACTTCCTGAATCCATTACTATTAAATATACATTATATTCTATTATATTAACAAAAATAATTTCCATTTTTGTGGATTCATGTCATTTCCCAGGTAATGTGTAAATCGCTCTGCATACATTATCTCTTTTGACGCTTTCAACACTGTGATATACTATTACCCTTATTTACAGAATAATAAACTGCATTCATGAAATTTAATAACTTTCCCTTGGCATTTGGATGTGATAAAAGAGGCAATTATGAAATCCAATGCTATTACTAGAGAGTGACAAGATCACAATGACTCCAGGAAGACACTCTGCTCTTACATTGATGCTAGGTCAGAGAAGACTGAGAGGCTTTGGCAAAGAACCTTCTAGAAGTTCAACTATGAGGGGATTTTTGCAAGCTGTATCTAAGAAGAGCTATCTGAGAAACTACAGGGCTAAAATCAGCACAGCAGTCTAACCACTTACAAAACAGCTCCTAACCTAACATAAAAAACAACCTGCTCTAAGAATTGTAAAGCAGATTAACCTCACTCACATTCGGAAGTCAGCTAACCTGGGCTTGAGACTAGACAGGTCTCAGTGCCAACTGAGATTTTTGTCGAGTCATGGACTTCTCTTATGCTTAGTTTTCTCATTATAAAATAGCTGTAACCACTAATAACTCACACCCTATTATGGTGCTATAAAAATTAAATTAGATCTTACATGTAAAATGCATAACAGAGGCCTAATTAAGGTAACGTGTTTGGTAAATGTCAATTCTTATTGGCATACTGTAAACTAAAACCCTGTATTTTTTTTTAATGTATTAATGGTTGGGAAAAGATGCACTCCCTTCTTTCTTCTCTCAGTTCCCTGGCTGTCAAAAGTTTTTATGATTGACAACAAGTAAAACAAGTGAAACATGTAAAACATTCGTGAAGTCATATACATACACACAATTACAAAACCATGCATGCACTGACACATTCAATAAAAAGCATTCCAAACGCCATAAATTCTAATATTTTGTTCTATTCTAGTTCCAATTCTTTCTTTTCTAAAATACTAGATGTGACTCACTAACTTGACTTTATGAGCCACTAATGGGAGTTAATAAACAAATTGAAAAAGATTTTTTAAATGACTTCTTGGGTTAATCAAAATGATTACAGAGTTGTAAACCTGTATCTACTTGCTAAGCCCCTCTGAGATTTGCTTTTATGGAATCGCACTTAGGCATTATGCAATTTCAGAGGACCTTAATAAAAGCCAGTCTTGTGAAAAGAGATAACAAACATCGACAATTAGGTGGAGGAAGAGGAGTCCCTGTAGAGTGTTGGTGGAAATTGTTCACCAACAGTAAAAATGGAGAAACATCACAGGACACAGCAAACCCACACCAGAGTACAAAGAAAACAAATCGTGATTCAAAAAGACCGCCGCACTACCGTATTCTTTGCAGCAACATTCACAGTAGCCGAGCTATGAGAACAACCTCTGATTTTCTTTATGGGTAGCATGATATCACTAGATGCAAATGTTATTGAGCCTTTCTGAAGAAGACACTTCTGCCCTTTGGGACATCCTGGATGAAACTGAAGGACATTACGCTAAGTGAAATAAGCTAGGCAACGGCAGGTATGGTGTCTTTTATCTGTGATTTGCAAATTATAAACACAAATTGCCCTAATTTCTAAAAGAATATAGTGGTGATCGGAGGCAGATTTTGGGAAAGCTCACGGGGGAAGTCTCCACAGACCCTGATGACAACTGATGATCATACACTCCAGGAAAATGCGGCTGAAATGTTTTAAAGTACTTGAATATTCCTTCCCAAATAGCTTCATACAACCAAACTACATATACTACTGAATTAGAGTACATTCTTAAGTCCTCTGTAGACTTCATGGAGACCAGGCTTTAGTCGGCACAGCTAGAAAGAGAGAGAATATCTGCTTGCTCTCAAAGAGAGGAAACATCTATCTGGACCATAGTGAGCAGCGCTCAGTAAGACAGAATCAAAATACAAAGAGATGAAAAATGAGCTATAGTCGGTATAATACTTTTTATTATTATCTTAAAATATGTTTGGTGTAGCGGTTAACCCTTTGAGAAGATTTTGCAAAAAAAAAAAAATACTGCAAAAGAAGAATAGATGCAAACGAGGTTACGACACTAATTGTAGGACAAAGAGGAGTAGGTAAAGTGACAGAGGAAAAAGAATGGGAAGCGGAAGCCACGTGACAAATCACTGGGAAACAAGGAACAGACAAGATCAGCCCTGAGTGTCCAGAAAATTCACTGTGCAATAAAGAGCCCTGCCATAGGTCTAGCGTGTGTGGGAACCCACAACAGCTAGAGGCTACCTTCGTGGTGGCGGCCGCCATTGCGGTAAATGGGAGCTGACACACACAGCCGGTGTATCACGGAAAACGAAGCTCACGCCGGAGATGGCCTTGTCTGTCATTCCGTAGATGGAAAAATTAAAACCCCAGGAGGCAAAATGAGTAGCTGGGCTAAGACCCAGGCTCATGGATTCTGATCCCGTGTACAGATCCAATAGTGATCAGGCTCCTTTAATCAAACCCATTATTCCTACTTTCCCGGTGGTCTTTCTGAAGCTTCTTCAAATTCCATAACTAATTCTCCTTCAAGGACAATTTCTTACATGTCTTTGTGGCCTATAGTAGAGACAAGGAAAAGACCCGAAGAACAGGGCCCCACCCATCACATAGAGAAGAAAGCCGAGGTTCAGGGGTTGCCATTTACCTTGTGATAAAATTAACAGCGTGACAGCACACCTTTCCTTGTATTATCTAATTGTCTTCGTGTATTTCCTTCCCAAAGTGTAAGTACTGATTTTGACATTTAATTATATGTCACTCGATATTTTTCCTCAGCTGTTCCGCGTGAACAACTGTCGCTGTTGGAGTCACCGTCTAAGCTTCCAGAAGGCAGACAACATGTCTTCAACAGGTTTGCATGTGCTTGCTTTGAGATTATCTCAGACTTTCAATCACCATGTACGACTCTACCTCAGGATTTGCAGACAGGTGGCTGTTTATTGCAATCCTGTTTGGGGCATAAATTTAAATGCAAAATTAAGTAATGTTTCAAATGGCTCTCAAGATGCCCAGCTATGGAGGTGCTAACCCAATTTCCACATTTGCAGGGCTCACTGACCAATTAGATGCTCTCCGTAAAGAACGTGATTTGATAAGTCATTTCCTCTCTGATTTCCTAATCTCCCTTTCCAACACTTTCTTTTCTTGAGTGCGCTGTCATTTTAAGCTGGCCCAAGAGAAGTGACTTTTACTATGTGCAGTTTCTCTGTTGTTTAATCAAATGGGTGGAATCAAGGTTGTCTGCTCTGAACTGCATCCAAGCAGGGATTCTTCAGGGTGGAAATGTCAGGCCACCTATTGGGAGCTATTCCAGAGCCAGCTGGAGCTGCCTGAAACACTTGGAATTACCATTTTGTGTTTCAAATGTCTCAGCCAATGTGGTGTCTTTAAAAAATGAAAGGAATATAAATAAATCCAGGTAAACAACAACAACAAAAAGGAACCCAATATATCGAGTCCAATTTTTCTTTAGACACCGCCTGGTAGATAAAGCATATGCACACTTTCCTTAGGGTGTTCTTCCAAGTATGTAGTTATCTGCTCAAATGTACAAATCACCAATTTTTCAGTCATTTCCTCCTCTGAGGACTGATTTCCACAAGTAATAGTTCAACTCTCATCCACACTTGTGTTACCAAGGGAAACATTTGGGTGAGAAGGACACCAATTATTTGAAATTCACTCTGCAAATTAAACCCTATAACTCGAGGTGTTGTCAGTGACTTTATCAAGAAAACAGCTTATTTCAGGAGAGCAATAAACGTTATGTCAGACTGTACACAAATTTCCCATGACCCTTTCACTTCCAGCTTTTTTATTCCACTTTGCTTTTCTTTGACCTTATTCCTTCAAGCTACTTTGTTTTGTACAGATTTCAGACTCTTGCGGCAATGAAGTTACCAGCATAGATGTCAATAGAGATCACCTGACATGAGAATAGGGTCAGAGAAGCACAGAAACGCTCTCGCTGAGCCTACAATGCAAAATACCCGAAAAGAGGCTCCAGGGACATTATACTTCATTTTGTTTTGTTTTGTTTTGTTTTAATGATCAGGGAAGATGGTGCTGGGGATTGAACCCAGACCTATGGATGCTAAGTATACACTTGCTCACTGAAGTACATCTCTAGCACCAATGCTTACTTCCGATATTTCTTTGGTTTTAAGTTTATAGAAGGCATCTTAAATATATAATTCGAATAGTATACTATTACAAACCCCTGTAAAATTTCAAAGTAAATTTGCATTTGGTGATTCTCACGCTATTCTTTACTATTAATTAAACAGGAAATATTGAAAGTTCATGTTTTTTAGATAGTGTTTCTAACGTAAGCTCATTTCACTGCAATGTCATGGAAAATCTGCTCCTTTAGGAATCTGTGTGCGAACAACAGGAGGATTGCAGGTGCTAACTATATTGTCATTAAATGTGTATTGCACTTTATTCTGTTAGATTTTTATTATTCTCATCTTATTCTTTAAGCAAACCTGTGAGAAATAAATTTTAAATGGTATTTGTATTGGTGCGACTTTAAGAAAATGTAATTTTCAGAAGAGGTGGGCAGTGACTGTTATTGTTATTGTGGGAATGTATGAGTGTAAATATCACAAATAAACTAAATATCTAACACCGAGAATATGTCCTTTCCTAGTATATTCTTTGGCGCATCATAATTTTAACTTGATCATTTATAAAAACGTTGTTTTGTTTTCTTTTACAATGAGTCTTTACATTTATAATAATAGAAGAAAAGAAGTTATATTAGTGTTTTGTCAAATTTGTTCCAGATAAAAATAAAACAAATTGCTTAATCTGTCACAAATTATTCTAAATTATTTTAATTGTTCTCATAAGTAAAAATCCTTGCGTGAAAGACAGATTCATCATGTTTTGTGATACTCTAAACAATGGGCACTTGGCATAGGTGATATGTATCTGAGAGGCCTTTCAGCGACAATGTTTCTAAGCTGTGCCAATGCACAGGAAGAAGGCCATGGACTGTAATTACCACCATTTTGAAAAGCATAGGACTCATTAGAATACATAAATTCTGCTTAGAAAAAGTAAAGCACTTCAACTTTTTTACCTCATAGTCTCAATACGCATACAGATGAGAAACTTAATCACATCCTTATTAGCCTACTTATCTTTAATACAATTTTATCATAAACCATATACTTGGCATTATAGACTAAATACTTGATAAACAGCACTGACTGATAGATATGAGATCATTCTCCTTGACTTTATAGACTAACAACTTATAGTAATGATAGTATAAATATGAGGTATTACATATGTAGATTATTTTTGTTTATTTATTTTTTGTCAGACATGGAGTCTCCTTATGTGCATATGCAACTCTCACGTTCATTCTTGGGCTGAAACAATCCTTCCTCCTCAGCCTCCTGAGTACCTGGCATGAACAATTGACTTCACCGTGCCTTGCTTATCATAAAAGTTTGAGGTAAACATGCAGAGTGTTACAAAAGCAGAATGCAAGGAAGACCTAATCTGGTTGTGGGGGTGGAGGGGTCAGAGAAAACTCTACAGAGACTGGAGCTGAGGCGTAGTCTTGTGTTAGGTACCTGGTAGATGCTATCTTGCTTTCTTTTAACATTGGGCTTTTAAAATTCTATCTTCTCATTCCAATTTGATAGATGACAAAGCTGAGATTCAGGAAGTCCAAGTAGCCTGAATCCACACTACTACACGAGGCCTAACCTCTATTTTAGCCAATGTCTGGCATTAGCTTGTGTTCCTTCTACAACACAGAATGGCAGCCATGATGTCTAAAGGAGTCGGCCAGGCCAGGCTGTGCTGATCTGATTAACCTGCACAGCTCCTAACTATATTAAAGGTCACTAGGCTAACATTGTCTGATAAAGACCTTTTGTGCCAGGGAAATGCTGAAGACAATCCAATACAAAGCAATATCATCTGGCTAAGTACAAACTGACCAAATGATCCCAGTCTTCTCTTCTTCTTACACAAGTAGGTTTTCATGGAAAATATGGATTCCCTAGGGGTCTTAAGAAGTGCCAATTTGGGGCAGGGCAAATTGTCACTCCAAAAAAAATATCTTGAATAGATTCATTGGCTAGTTTTGCTTCATATTTCAGTCAGAAACTGCTGTCATTATTTGGTCCAGAACAACCTGGCATGATCTACTGCAGGAATTTAAGCTCTGACAATCTGGGGAGTTTCAATAAATATATACACGCTATGCGTGTTCACTTCAGTTATGTAACTGTTCATTGGACACCTGCTGTGTACATACCATTGAATCTCTGTTCGTCAAGAATAAACCTACCACCAAGTAAGAAAGTATCAAAACAACTTAGTAAGTGTAATAAAAAAAGAAATAACTTAAGGGAGTTTAAGTTCTACCGGAACAAAGTGCCAGAAGGATTGAGTGATGGAAATAAAACATAACTGTTTTCTGGAAGATGTGGTGTTTGAGATAAACCAAGAAGTGGGGAGGAGACCTCAGACGAGCACAAACATTTGGCAATTGAGGACTTGGTGTGCTTATGAAAAGTGTGGTTACTCCTGACTGAAACACACAGGAAGGAAAAAAAAAATTGTAGTAAGGCTTAAAAACTAATTTGGGGAAAGAGAGTTAAGTAATATTGTGGAGCTATAATTTGAAGGTAACTGAAGCATTTTTGTTGTTATTATTTTTTTTCAGGATCTTTCTCTGTAGTCCAGCAGATCCTGAACTTACTATGTGACTCAGGCTGGCCTCTAACTCAGAAACAACATTCCTGCCTCAGCCTCCCGAGTGCTGGGAATTGCAAATACATGCCACCATGCCTGACTACAATAAACAAAGAAGGTTTTGAAAAAGTCAATTGACTTATAAACGTACTATAGGAATGTACATTTGGTCAAGTTTTGTAGAATTATTTTGATTGGAGGAATAAGACGTAGCAAATGGGGAGAAACATTTGGAAATTATTTTTTTTAAAAGCACCAGTGTGAACAAATGGACCATGATGATAAGAGGTCTATGAATATAGTCAATCTGTGGATTTTTTATGTAGTAAAATGATCTGTAGCATTTTATGGCAGGTTTCTAGGTGCAAAATTTTGCATTTATTTTTATTAATAAAGAATTTAAAAAGAAAAAATGGAATATGATTTTTGGAAATTATTGGTGAGAAATTAGAATATTCATAAACTGGTTGTGGTGCCAGATATTGGTTAAAAAAATTTTGAAAATCTGTTTAACATTATCTAAAAGACCTAAATATACTTCACCTTATGATGCAAAAACATTGCTCCTTGGTGTGTCCCAATAAGTGTATATCTCATGAAAACACTCGTGTATGAATGCTTAAAGAATTTATAATAGTCCCAGTACTGGGATTGCTTCTATGTAATATAATTGCCTGTACATAGAGGAAAGGGATAAGTCCAGCATATTGCTCAGGGAGAAACTACACAAAATGAATAAATTGCCACTCCACACCACAACGAGAGCGAATTGCAGGAACAGAAGACTGAGCCAAAAACGTCACCCGCAAAAGATCGCACTGTGTCCGATCCCATTCAGGTAGAGACAGAAAGCTGGTGAAACTAACACACTGGGGGGAAAGTCAGAATTAAAGATACACAAGCAGAAATGTTGGGTTGGGGAACAGGAGAGCTCCCGCCTTGTGGGTCTGTCCCCTTCCCTTTCTGTCAGCGAGTCGTGATTGCACGTGAGTACTCTCTGTGAAGGCTCATCAAAGTGCCAGGTAGTGACTGGCACGGTGGACTGTCCATGCTTCAATAAAAAGATAACCTACAATAAGGTGTGTTAAATGTTGGAGATCCCCTGCAAAGTCAGAACTTTTAGGAAAGGGCAAAGACATTTGAGACATAGATAAGACGTGATAGCATCAGGTTTGCACTCTACAAACACCTGGCACTTCAACTTTATAGGGCTAGAAACCACTCTTGTGAGATGAATAGGACACACAGGAACTGCAGAATTATGTTTTACTCTCACCCACACTCATTGGCTTGTGGGCTCATTGTAACACTGCATGCACATCATATGCTGAATCAGCTTCTGGGCGATTTTAGCAATTGTTTGTCTTTTTTTCCATGAAACATTTCAAAAAGGAGAATCAAACAAATGCATTGATGGTAAACATTCTAAGCATGTGATTTATTAAGCTACTTGTTGTTATGTTCTGGTACTGTCATTTTATTACCGATAAATGTCATGTTTATGAACAAATATACGCTCGTTTTATTAAAACAACCTACACAAGTTTTGCTTGAACATGAGTGACTGAAAGCTCTAACCCCCTTTGTCCAGCCTGGCCTGGTCTTCTTGTCAGTCAAAAGCACATTCACAAGATAAAGATCAATGGGGACTTTGCCACATGCATAGAAAAGGAGTGAAACTTAAAATTTAGTAAAACCAGATAAGGCATAGAAGCAGTTATAATCACAATGGAAATAATACAGTCTATTTTTTTCTTTTGTACTGGCTCTGACTTGTCATTTGTGGGCTATTTGGAATCAATGTTAATGAGCTCTTACTCTTGAGCTTGGTTTTTGGTGCATAATTGCCCTGTAAGTACACAGTATCAGAATTTTCAGTAAAAACCAGACACTTTTATTCAGAAAAAAAAAAAGAATTAAACACCCGCTCTTTACAATGAATGACTTCCTCAAAGCTGTGTACTTGAGCCCTAGAGGATGAACTCACAGGGAGATTTTACTCCAGGGAACAATGACATACTTCCATTGTGCACACACAATTTCTTTCTTGTAAGTTAGCTGCTAACTCATCTTCCCTATACTGAGTCTCCTTTCTCTATTCAAATGCAAAACCCATTAATATAACAGGTGGGGCATCCAGGGTTTGATTGAAATTCTGCGGCACTAATCTACTTTTTCTTTTGGATTGGGAAAGCAAGTTATGCTGAATCAGATGGGTTCCTCACTATGTAAAGTTCTAGCAAGCCTGTGACGCTTCTCATTCAAGCAATATGCACTATTTATGCCATTTGGGGGGAGGAATGGTACAGGCAAAACCAAATTCACAGAACATATTGGTACATAGGGTGTATTGAAACACATTTAGTTTCCTTTCATACACACACACCATGACAACACACATAACCTAGAAAAGCAGAAACAAATAGGGACCTTTGTCCTAGTTAAATTCGGGCCAGTCTTCAAATCTCCATTATGTCATGGTTTTCGCGCTCCCCATTGGATGTGCGGCATCTTGGAAAGATGCGCTGGCCTTCCTCATTTTCACCTTTCCAACACTGAGGGAACTAATTGTTTTGTTTTAAAAGGCTTCCTGCAGGGCTGCAGGCAGGCCGGGTAAATAAAAAGAAGCATGAGAGAGTAAACAGTGTCTGCACATGATATTATATTCTACTTAATTGTGCTAATAGAGACTCTAAAATAATTACGAGATGACTGTTCCTATTTACGCCACTCCACCGGCGTAAAATTTACTTTCATTTTTGGGCTATACATCTGTGCATAATAGGGCTCTGATTTTTTTTTTCCTTCTGTCATTTTGTTGACTATTTCATTCGCTTGGTAGAAGGCTCCAGAGGATAAGTGAGGGAACTGAGAGGAAGCCAAATCCGCCAAGGAAATAATGTATTTGAATGTGAGGATTTTTTCTTTCTTTTTAATGTCAGGCATCTGTACTATTTCTGTTCCTATGATGACTAAAGTTCAAGATATTCTTCCCCTGGCCCTTTTGCTGAAGTTATAGAAAGGGGGAGAGAATCTGATAGAAGAAAACGATGGTGTCAAATAGTCAAATCTGCATTATTCCCTTTTTCTTTTCTCCTGGCAAATGCAATTTCTGCTGTATGTGCTGGAGTCCATGTGACCACCTCCCCCGGAAACTGGCCGTTCCTTCAAAGTACGGCATCTTAGGCACTCACAGCTTTAAACTTCAGCACGGGAGAGAGACATGAGTAGGAGAGAAAGTATATCAACTGAGTTGAGGGAGGCTCTTAAACCAGATACTACGTCAGGTGTACTGTTTTGTTCCTTTAATAATCACAATCATTTTATAGAAAAAGCACACATCTTTCAGAGGCTCTGAGGAGTTAAAGAACATGCCCAGTTTCACATTTTTAGTAGGTAGCAGAGTTACTATTGTAAACCTACTGCCAAATACAGAACTCATGATTTTTCTGATACTGAAAAGTACATGTGTCTAACTCTAAATTAGCATTCAGTATTTATTTGTGTGGGATCTATGTCATAAAATAATTTTCACTTAAAATAGTGTCAACATTTTAACTTAAAAACTTAGACAATGCAATTATCTCCACAGAACACTAATTGCTGAATGTATTTTCATTTCTAATGCAAATTGTCTCATGTAAGTAGCTTTAACTAACA
The DNA here is from genome assembly GCA_004027205.1 of Ctenodactylus gundi. Classification (NCBI taxonomy): domain Eukaryota; kingdom Metazoa; phylum Chordata; class Mammalia; order Rodentia; family Ctenodactylidae; genus Ctenodactylus; species Ctenodactylus gundi. The sequence goes on from PVKB01000045.1 coordinate 1,249,363, forward strand.
TGATTCTGAGTTTCTGGCTTAGCCTGGTTTGTGCTGCTATCACAGAATACCAGGGACAGAATCATTTGCAAAACAAAGCTTTTGTTTGTCATGGTTCTGGAGGTGGCAGGAGCCTAACATCCAGGTGACAGCTATCTGGCTTCTTCATGCCATCTCTCATGGAAGACAAGAGAGGGAGGAGGAGAAGGAACCAGGAAACAGGAGGCACAATCATGGCTGTGTGAGGAATCCAGTCCCACCATAGGGGCACCGCCCCCTCAGGAGGCCGGGGCACTCACATTGGTCCCATATCTCAAAGGTGCAGCACTAATGTGTTTCCAACGCCAGGCTTTTAGAGCACAATTTCCAATCATGCAGAATACGGAGTGGGAAAGTTAATAGTTCTTATCACCGGGAGTCATCAAAAGTGTCACTCTGGAACAAAAGGCCAATCACAGTCATCTTCTCCCACAAGCCCAGGTAGTCACTGCTATTCCTTTTATTTTTTTTCCCATTCAGTGCCTGCCTCCTATCTACATAGATCCATGGGGAATCCAGCTGCCTAGAGTTCACATAGAACTCACCCTAGCAAGAGAGTTCAAACATCTGGTTGGCTTAAGAAACTTGAAGGGAAGTTTACTAATTTTAATTTTTTAACCTAAATCACTTATGACTTCCAAATGAGGATGGCAAGATTTCAGATGTAGTGATGTTTGCTTCCAGTCAAGTCAGCTAATACGATAATTTACTGTGTTAATGGTACCATTTGTACCTCTGATCTCACCTTACTTGCAAAGGCATCAGTTAAAAGGGGTTGCATAAACTCTGCTTCAACTGAGGAGAAGGGCTGTGATTATAAATAATGCACTTTGCAGAATAAATACTGCACTTTGCAAAATAAATAATGCACTCATAGAATATAAATCAGCATCCTTGGATATCGACTCCGAAGACATTTGGCAACTTTGGTGGCATGGCCATTAATATATGACTCTAAAGAGCACGACTGAAGTACTTAATGCTATATTTCATATCACATTGTACACAATTGCAAAAGTGAATTTTCACAGTGCTAAAGTGATAGATCAGAATATAATCTGGTCACGTTGTCGTTAGGGATACCTGCACAAATAGAATGACTAGAAAACTGTATACTTTTTAATCAAGACAATTTCAATGAGGAAAAATTTCAACCTTGAACTGCCAAAAGTTAATGTTACTCTAATCATCATTGGTTCTTTACAGTTTCCTTTCTTTTAAAATCTGCCTTTGTCTGCCAGTCTAATCATAGAAATCACCAATTAGAATTTCAAAAAGACACAAAGAGACAACATAAACATTGATCTGAAGCTGTTGTCTTGTAGAACTCCAAAAAGAAATTTCAGGTCTTACAGATTCTCTATACCCAGGATGATTAGAAGCCCAGTGGCTGTCACAGTAATTGCTCTCTAATCATATCTGTAATACCAGGCCTGGTTTATGCATACAATCTATATTTTAAAAGAAGTCAACAGGTCACGAGTTAATAAAAATACCATTAACATCCCCCTGTGACTGAGAAAGAGAGGTATTTATCTTACTAGGCCATGGTGGGACAATAAAATTTCCTTTGCTGTTAGTGTAATTAACTGTGCTGGCCTGCAGAGTTCTCTGGAAGACAGTTTTGACACAAGATGACCTTGAAGTACGCTTTTGGTGATATTCTGCCAAAGAGCACAGTTTGTCTAGGGTCTGGGTCAGCCCTGAGTTGAGCTTTTAGGATGACACTTGCTTATATAACCACTCTGGACTTCAAAAGTATTTGTACCGCTTCAGCAATGATGCAAGGTTAGATAGGAAATTGACCATTTTTCCTCCCATCTCCAATCTTCGCTTCTGCCCCTATTTTCAGACCTAAAACTCTCAATGATATTTTCCAATAAATATGATATGTCAACTTGCTTTCTAAATTCTCCTCTCTTAATCAAAGCACAAGATCATTGATATTAAACATCAATAATACTTCATCCTACTGAAGTTTAAATCTTAAATATCTGTACTATAAAATCTTTTTGAAAAATGGATAAGGCATACTCTGTTTCTCAGCAGAATGTGAACAATAGTGATTCGCAATCTCAGGAAAGTTGAAGACTGTTACCCGTCATCCCTGGGATGACATTATGTCTTATATTTTAACTGGGAGCAAATATACTTTGCTTGCATGTGGGGCCACATGTTGGGAGTTGGATATGGAAACTCATGCGGAACCTAAACCTGTATCTTTCCTTTCTCTCACAATCATAGCGTTACTGTTTCAATATGGTCATCTGACTGGTCTCTTTCTAATTTCTAATGAAAATTTGAAGGACATGAAAACGCAGTGAATAAAATTACAAATGTATCTGTAGGTCTCATCTGGTTTTTCTCACCTGAATATTTTGCTACATCAGCCTCTGCTTTCTATTTTTTAAAGTAGAATGTTACAGATACATATCGTATGGTTTTTCCTTCCAATATCAGTTATAACCACCAGATGAAATTTTCACTACTGTAAAAGTACTTTTTAAACTTGTAATCTTTGAACTCCTCGGGTTCCCAAGGACATGATCGTTATGTCCTGAGTTGTGCCTCATTTCCACCCCCTCATGGTCAACTCCATTTCTCAGAATGGAGTGACTGTATCTGGATAATTACAGAGCAGAAAGAGAAGCAAAGGTCTATGAGTAAAGGGGTGAACCTCTGAAAAATGGGTGGGCATAGATGCTCATGATTCCCCAAATCCTCTGTCTCCAATGTGTTGTGGAATTTGCAATTCATGTGTATACAAACTAATAAAAAATTAATTTGGGAAGGAATTATAAAGTAATCAAGATATATATGTGCACAAAATCCTCAAGCTCAATGTGACCATCATATTCTATATATATTGGGGGAAAATAGATGGTTACGATAAAATGAGGTTATTAGTGTAAGCCTTAACCCAAACTCACCGGTGTCCTTATGAGAAAATAACATTTGGACACACAGAAGAACCTAGGAGACGTGTACAAGGATGAAGGATCACGTAAGAACAAACCAAGAAGGCACCTGGAGGCCAAGGAGAAGCTTGAGAAAGAGGCAAACCAACCTGCACTGTGGTCTTGGACTTCTGGAATTTACTATTGTGAGGAACTAAATTATTGTGGCTTAAACTTCCCACTTCATGGTACTTCATTATCAAGCCATCTAGCAATGTTGGCTTCTACCAACACACAGTGCTCTACTTTGCTTCCGTTAAGAGTTGCCGTGTTCCGTTGTATTATGCACGTGCCACAACTCTTATCCATTATCTCTGTGATGGACATCTAGGTCAGTCGAAGTTTTCTGCTAAAATAAGCAATGTCAAGTAGAACATGATCTACGTGCTTCTTGTACATGCTTGAAAGTGTTTATCAATATAACTACATTGAGGGGAATTTTTTCTATCTTATCAGATGTAGGATACACACTAGTTTAATATCTCACCGAAGTGTCAAACCACTATCAAATGTGATTGCAACCAAAACCTCTTCTGCATGCACAACGTAGTTTTACACTCTTATCAACACTTGGCATTGTTGACTTTTATTTTTTTTTTAATCTGTGGTAAAAAAAATTCACACATCTCAATATTTTATCCTGTATTCTCTGATCAAGTTTGAGCATCATTACCTGTTCATTAAATATTCTAGTTTCCTGTTACCAAAATTAATGAATCATAATGTTTATTCCTCTTACAACTAGATTTATTTTTCTCTTTCTGATTAGTATTAGCTATTTATATATGCTGGCAATTAAAGCTCTGTAATTCTGCACATTGCCAAAATCTTCTCAAAGGTTGCTGGCTTGTATAACTTCATGTATAATGCTTCTAATTTGAGGGGAATGAAATGCATCAAAATTATATTTATGGCTTGGAATGCGTATGTCTTGTTTCAAACACATTTCCTTACATTGGGATAAAGTCCATATTTTTTCTAAAAGTTTTTAAAAGTTGCTTTCAGATTTTGTTCTTTGATATTCTGCAGTTTGCATTGCTATCAGATAGGCTGAAAAGATGTAATTTTGCTAATATCTGTACAGCCAGTTATTTCCACACTAGTCGTTAGAAACCCCTTCATTATTCTTCTAGTTAAATATGGCACTCATATGCTAAACCTCCATGTCCACTAGAATGTGACTTCAAACTGATAATTGTCAATTGTCTTAACAACAATGGCTTTTTGATACATTTTGACATTTGGAAGAGCAAATTTCTTCCTCTAACGTGCTATTTTTTTTTTTTTTTTTGCACTTTCTCAAAATTGTGTGAGGCATCCTTGAGATTATCCTTTCGCTTTTTCCCCAGATGTGCTACAGTAAAATGGGTCATACTTCTGCAAGTTTAAGGTATACCATGCGATGCTTGTTCTCTGTATGTGGAAAGAATTACCACCATCAGACTAATTAATTTGTCATTGGGGGTTAGTGCAGGTATGTGGTGCTATAATTCAGATCTAGTTTCTTAGACAATTAAAAGTGTACAGTACAGTATTAACAGCAGTTGTGTCTGTGCTTTACACCTCCCCCATATGTATCCCAGTGTTAGTGCAACTTTGTCCCCTTTGGTCGGCATCTTCTGTCCCCTATGATGGGGGTCATCATTCTACTCTCTGATTCACAAGGTTAACAAAGAAAGACGAATACTGTATAAGCTCACTCTGTTTGTAGTCTTAGAAATGGATCTTTGTCCTTTTAACAAAAATTAAGTGATAGTCAAATTTTGTAAAACCTCTACTCACATTCGATTAGAATGGTGTTGAAACTAGTTTGCTATATGCACTTTTTTAATTAATGAAGAAATATAAGTTATACTTAATGGAGAAAGAGCTAGGACATCATGTAGTTGCATGATCATTTACTATGTATGTGATAAACAACACTGTGTAAGTTGGTTATTGTCAACATTAGTTTCAGCTTCAGAATGTAAGATAAAAAGAGCCAAGTTATTTTGGCCTTATAGATCACCAACTCACGATTGTATTAGCTAATCTGGATTGTCAACATGCTGGGACAAAGAGACCCGTTGAGAGGTCATTGGATTGTGAAGGCACTGACCTCACCCATGGATTCACCTACTTATGAGTCTAGAGTTCAGAGCTAAATGAGTAGGGTCCAGTTGGGGTGGTGGTCACAGAGGCATGATCTCAGGGGCTATATCTGGTCCCTGGTCTCTTTCTATGAAACTGTTATCCTACTCTCCATGTATGTCATGAGAAATACGATATATAACATATATACATGAGAATTTGAATCACATAAGTGTGTCACACAATTCATTTAATTCTAAAAATAACAATTGTGTGTTTGTATATATGTATTTTAAAGACACACACACACACACACACAAACACACACATATATATATATGTATATATATATATATATATATATATATATATATATATATATATCAAGAGTCATGATGTATTATGTGAAAAATCATCTTATAGAGTGCAGATGGTACCATCTATAAGAAACCTGAACCAAAGACAAACATTTGGTTTTGTGACTTTATTATCCCAGTTTAGTTCTGAGGATTTAAATACTATTTACAGAAAATGAGCAAATGCTAAAGATTTGTTTCTGTTTTTTTTTTTCAATAAATTGTTAAATTGAGACAAAGATAAAAGCACAAGAAGTCAGATTGGAAGCATGACCCCTATTTTCTATCTATTACATTAATTATTTTGTGCAAAATTGGAGACACTGGGAAAATAAATAACCTCACTATTAGACTCAGACTTGAATCTTTGGAATTTGGGTATATAAAGTTCTGTTTAAGTTATTTGGTCTGTGCAGAAAGAAGGAACATTGACTAGAAGCTGGGAATCACTGGCTAATTTCATGTCATTCCCCTCTAATGCCAGGCCAGGAAGCAGAATTCCTTCCAGAAAATATTTCTTAGTTTCACAGTTTTATCATTTGGACATTAGAGAGATGGCTTTTATATCAAATACCTCTCAAATCTCAAAGTATTTTTGTCTTCTTAGACATTATTCTTAAACATCTTCCCTGAAAATACTCCCCATCACCACGATCACAAAATTTTTGGTAACATAACATCTGTTCAACTATGAGGGAAGAAACCGAGGCCCAAGAGCTTTTACTTTCGGTGGATCTATTCCAAGAAGGAGGTGTTTTAAAGTCAATATTTTGCAGCAGCGCAGTATGCTGAAGTATTTGTGAAGCATCAGGGATTTGCAAGCCAGCAAGATTCCTACAGTGTCCTACTATATTCACTTTCCTTGGGCAGCACTGCTTAATTTCCAAAGCCTGCTATTTGGGTAATGGCTACAGAAATGGCTGAAAAGCTTTTATAAGTTAAAAAAGTGTACATGTATGTGTAGGCCACAGGGAAAATGAGAGATTTTATTTAGAAATGTGTTCATTTTTAGTAGTTCCCTGACTTGATTAAGCTCAAGTGCTACAAAGACATATATAAAAATTCCTGTATCAACACATTTTAAAATATCTAAAGTAATACATATCAGATAGCTTAGGGACCATTGCACTACTCTTTCCCGAGAAATCTTTATCACCAAAGCATTCACTATTCTAAAGGAAGTTTTGGATTTGATGGCTCTTAGCTGCGTCTCTTGCAAGGACCTGCCATTAACTCAAGGAAAGTTATTCACCAAAGGTTCCACTCTTTTCCTGAGAATAACTCACATCCAATAATTGGTCGATGAGAGAATGGAAAGGCCTGCTCCACTTCTGTGAGAGGAGCAGAGTCATCCTAGCTTCAAAGCTCCCACTGCACTGACGAAAGACTCTGCTATATTGCTACATTGTATTACCCTTCGCCTTCAACTTTTGTGTCCGGTTCTGTATTCCTACGTCCCACTGGTCATATTTCCAAGAAACCTCGCAAAAACCTTCATAGTAATATTTTTGACTAAGATTATTTTTCCCATACTACCTAACTTGGGGTTATTTGTAAAAGATAGGAATCTAGGTTAAAAAAAATTAAAATGAAGTTGAGCATTTTTTTTTTTTTTTTTTTTGGCTTACTGGCAAATGCTTCCCCTTTTCTCATGGGAAATGAACCACTTGTAGTCTCTAGAATGTAGATATATTACAAGTGTTAAAAATCTGTTTCACTGGGGCTGGAGGAATGGCTCAGAGGTTATAGAGCTTGCATAGTAAGCACTACATTAGGTGCTAAGTGCACAAGTTCGATTCCCCAGCACCACATATGCCGGACATGGTGGAGCACATCTGTAATCTCAGCACTCAGGAGAACAAGGAAGGAGGATTGCCATGAGCCCAAGGCCAGCCTGGGCTCCACAGTGAGTTCAAGACCAGCCTGGGCTATGCAGCAAGACCCTGCCTCAAAAATTTTTTTTCTATCATTACGGATACAATACAGTTGCTTAAGAAGTTTGCAGAAATCATAAAGACAATGAAACTATGTAACTATGGCTCAGTATGTACGAATGACAAGAAGAGGCTAAAAATGACAAGTCACCAACACAGAGCTAAGTGAAACCACCACGTACCTTCTTGGCAACACGGATAACCTCATCTACTGCACTGTGAGGGCAGCGTAAGCTGAAGATCAGGTGCATTTATACACAATGGAATACTGTGCATCTATAAAGTCCAACAGCATGGAGGCCTTTACGGGCAAACGATAGAAACCTGAGAACATCATGCTCAGTGAAGTGAGTCAGAAGCAGAAGGTGAAACATCAAATGGTCTCTCTGATATGAGAGACCCAGATCACATATCTTATGGAACTTAAAACGAAAAACAAAGTGAAACAGCGGGGTAGGGTGGGGGGGGATAAGGAGGGTGGGTAGGGGGGAGGGACAAAAGGAGAGTGGGAATGTCCTTGTCACCTTGACAAGATATGTATGTGCACAAAATGCTGAACTTCATTGTAAACCTTAAATTTTGCATATATATATATATATATATATATATATATATATATATATATATATATATAAAATGGGGTGGGGGGAGATTAGGTTTAAGAGCCCTAGAGAAAGCTGAATTTTAAATGATAGCAAATCTGCTACCAAGATTTAAAATGAGACTCTGGGATTAAGGGTGGAAGTGTTCCAGTTGATGTATTCAAATGCAGTGAATCTCCAAATCACCTAAGCACTCTATGAACCTAGGTAATTCCTCTTTTACTTGTTAAAACCCAGTGCTTTGGCTAGGCTGGGCATGTGCTTCAGAGATAGAGTGCTTAAGGCCCTGGGCTTGAGCCATGATACTTCAAGTCTATTTCTCCCTGGACCTGGTGGTACCGGCCTATAAGCCCAGCACTTTGGGAAGCTGAGGCAAGAGGACATCAGGCTAGAGCCCAAAATTTGGAGACTTAGTAAGACCCTGTCTCAAAATCAAAGCGAAAAAATGGGTTAAGAAATGTACCTCCAAGATAATGCAAAGACTCCATAATGCATAGAATGTGATGAAAATCCTATGATTTTGCATTTTCCCTATTAAATATCAAAATAACTCAGATTACATTTTGACATACATGTCCAGGGAAATAGAGATCTAGTACAGGTAATAAAGGAATGTGACTCGGAAGAGCTTCCAGGCCTACCTGACATGACCAGCAGGAACTGGGGTTGTGCATGTGGCCTGGATCGGTGAGATAGTATTTGTGAAAGAGGCTCCTGCAGATTCTGACCAATGAGAATGGCATGTAATGTAGGATATGGGAAATCTCATTAATATGGAAACTCCCTCCCATGACACAGAATGTAATGCACAAACACTGGAAGAGAAAGATCCTATGACAACTTTGCAAGGTTGGGTAAAGTAATTATTTATATAAATGATGTATAAACACTAATCTTAATTCCTTTTATGGTAAACTGTAGAAAGACTCAGAAAATGAGGCATACTACAGAGGATATTCTACCAAAACCCAGAAACACTCTCTGATGACTATCTTCCACAGAAGGGCCTAAATATTTTCTTTACCAAGACAATATGAAGTTTTCTGGTAGGAAATTTTTCTGGTAAGAATTTATAATCACAGAAGTGGCTCTTCTCTCTATATAGGACAGTTTATAAGACACAAGCTCAGATAAAGGACTCTCTGATAGTAAAATGGGTAGTTGGATCTCAAGAATAAAGTACTTTACTAACTGAAGAAAAATAGTATATGTAATTAGTAAAAAAATTGCCAATGGAACGCAATGGTCCCCAGGCACAAGATATACAAGAAGTTGGTTAAATTGGTTCTAGTTTTATAATCCTGCCCCCAACTCAAAAACAAAAACAGAGTATGTGCTCAAGAGCCTGAAGCAACTAGTCAAATAAAAAAATCACTATCCTAAGCTGAGATTTCAGTCCTAAGCCAATTCTTGGATCTGGTTTCCAAAGAAAAGAGGCCAGGCTGAGCAGCAAAATAGATCCTAAAACCCAGAACTCATCAGTGAACTACAGCTATTTCTAATCAGGTAACCTTTTCTAACGCATTTACTGAGTGACTGGGGAAATGGGAGTATCCAGGCATATCAAAGACTCTTACACAATGATTGAACTTGACATCATTATCCATTGACTTTAAACTTCACAATGGTCCTCAGGTTAGAGTAGGAACACGTGTAATCCAGAGAGCATATGGAATCCTGGACCAGGTAAGTTCCCAGTGAGTTCACTAAATGGATGAAGTGAACATATTCCATTGTTCTTAGCAGCATTTGGCAGACATTCTACATACGTGCCTTGATCTGAAGAGTAAGTGCTATTAAAGTGAGAAAGGTCATATAGAAGTCTCTAACTGTGCTACTGTGCCAGTCAAAGGTGAAAAGTCAAAACCAAAACTGCATCATTATTCAATAACAGAATCGGAAATACCCTGAAAGTATGAAAAGGTATTAGTTCCCATTGTAACCCAATTAAGTCACCAAGTCATCTGTTACAGAAAGCATAAAAATTTTGAAGTTTAACAGGAAATCACCAAAAGCACCATGTGCCCTTAACTGCATAGTGTACTATGTGATATGCAGAGCGTTGGAATAATCTCGGGCAGGTGACATCCTGTCACTAACTGAATAGAGGAACTCTCTCGTATTCATATTATGAAATTGAAATAGAAATAGAACACACTTGTGTAGAAAAAAACAAAAGTATTATAATTTTTCCAGAAGGACCATCAAATATCCTATCTTCTGTTGTGGTAGTCTCCAAAGGGACTCGGATCATAGAGCCATTCCACAGGTGGCGTTCATTCATTTTTGGGAATGATACTTAAAATAAGCTCAGTAACCAACAGGCAATAACAACAACAACAACAAAACCCAATTGCCGAATCTTGAGGTAAGGTATACGAGCTACAAAAGTTTTCTAGTACTCTCTACCAGGAATATTTCTAGAGGTCTAGTCATCTTAGGCATGCCATAACGTTCCTTTTAAAGAAAAGGAGCTATGACAGAATCATATATTTCTCTCCACTACGAAAGATAAGGACAGCTAAGCCTTTTTGTTTGTTTGTTTGTTTCAGGAAAAGAAAAGATTATTTCACAATTGCCCTAATCACTGAGCAATATAGAAAGTCACCAGCCACGAGAAGGGCCAAGGTAGGAAAGGGCTCTATAGGACATCTATGCTACAATGCTTGCAACTCTGTCACTTGAACCACATAGCCCATCAGACCCAATGGTATTAGAGTTGTCATTCTTACGAAGTTTATGGTTAGCCCCAGTGGAAGCAGCGTACTATAAACACTTAGAGTTCTAAAGCAAGGCCATGCTGTTTACAGCAAAGATCTGAAAACCATGAAGTGTCTAACTTATCAGTCCTGATAGAGTGAGAGTGCCTGCTGTCAATTAATCAAGGGGTCATGAGACCAAAGGTGGTCATCATAGGCTGGGTCCTGTCAAAGCCACTATGTCACAGGTTAAGCAGACCCAGCCATAACTTATCACAGCTGGATGTAAGAGAGGTAGGCTCAGCATAAACATGGACAGTAACCACAAACAAGATGTCTGAGTAAGTGAATTACAGTAGTAGCCGTATGATCCACTGTGAGATAGGTTGGCATCTTTGCTTTAATTTACACCCCTGGTTAAGTATGATATTTATGTTGAAGATGGGATGAAAGCCTGTTCCGACCAAGTGACAGGGGAAGAAGCAGTCAGGCTTGCCCCGTGGATAGGACATCTCAGTATGTGTGCCAGCAGATGGTGGTCTGTACTTACTACGATCCTATGAAAGATGGATCTAAAAACCATGAGAGAGTCTGACTAGACAGAGATTTGACTAGGACAGCTGGTTAGACATTTTGGGTGAAAAGAAAACTCACCTGAAATTAATACATACTGAAATTCAAAGGAAGCAATCAATGTTTCAGCAATGCCTGCAGAGACGATGATTGACACAGCCTAACAATGTTTGGATAAGTATATGGGTAAGACTTTGGAAATCTGCCAAGGGTGAAGAACTTTGAATCACACTTCCTAAAGAATAGCTATGAAATAAGAGGCCCAGATAAAGGGAATGCGTAGAGCAACTGGGGAATTGAGCCAAAGAGAGAGATGGTCCAGCAAGGGACTGAGCTGACATCAGACATCTGAAGGATTAATGCAACTTTTACAATAATGGAATACATGAGATAGCGTGAGACCATGGGCCTGAACTCATCGACTATTTTCTAGCTATTGCTGCTGCCAAATGTCCACACTGCCAGCCACAGAGTTCAATGCTACTGATATTATACTATCCTTCAAGGAATGCAACAAGTCATTGGTAGAAGTCAGCTTTAGCGAGTCCCTCCTACCCCTTTCCTTTACTGAGACAACACTGAACTATCACCTGTGGATGGTTCTGGGTCTTTATTGGGGCCCCATTGCTGCACAGCTTCCCTGTAGCACACATAGCACTTCCCTCACACTTTGTGATGTTGTTCTGACAATATCTCTTGACAACGTGCCTACATAAAAATTCTGTCTTACACTTTCCAGGTAATCCAACCTAAGGCAAATAGTAAGGTCTGGAATTTCCCTGCTGATCTAAGGCAATTACCTTTATAAAAGAAAATAATTACCAACAACGGCCATTATTCCACATCTGAAAATTCAGCAAAATAGTGGTACTTAACAATTTTCTTATTGGAACTAGGCATGAATCTCAAAATAAAAAAGAAAAATAGAAAGGGTTGGAAATATTCCTCAGTGCAAAGGTCCTAGGTTTGTTCCCCAGCACTACACAATAAAAATCTTTTTTTGCATGAAAGTGAGTTAGCTGCGTTATTTTGTAGAATAAATTATTTCATTCCCATTCTATTGAAGTTACTAACTGTCCCCTGTCATAACCCAGGAAGTCATAGAATTAGGCCTCGGAAGGGATACTGCAAGTGTACAGTCTAGAAAACGGTTGTAAGCAAGTCCTACGCCTCCTTTTGTATATTGTGAATAAGAAATTCAAAGACAACTTGCCTCACATAAGCTGCATAATTAGGTTAATACTGAAGGAGAAATCAGAAAATAGATCTAGCAACAACTCACATAGTGTTTCTTTATATTATTATGCTACACTTCTAAGTCTTTAAAACCAATTAAAGTCTACATAAAATAAATTATCGCAATGGGGAGATTTCATCTATTTTTAAAGAGGTTTTTCTAAAGTAGCGTGTGCTTCTTAGAATATAGTGCTTACATTTCCACATGGGAAAAAAAGAGTTGTAACGCAGATAATTTTTTCTTAGACAGAAAAAAGGAAAGAATTTGTCTTCAAGAATACTCCAAAAATCACCATGTAAATGGGAGAAACTACATCTGATGCAAGATTTTCATGGAAAATAAAAAAATCTTTCAAAGAGTCTAGGCAATCTCTTGGGTTTCAGAAGAGAGAATTTCTAATTCTAACCTAAGCCAGTGAACATAAACTCTGCCATTACATAAATATTGTTAAGCTGGACACAGCTCCTGAGTGACCGTTTATGCTCTTTGCAACACTTTCTGTTCTTAGCACCAATGAGGAATCAACCTGAGAAACTACCATTACACTGAAGAAATGAAAATTCTGTGTGACTTATTTTTAATTGAATTGGTCATCAACTACAAGTCATACATCTTTATATTCCAAGAGCTAAGTAGATTAAGGAAATGCAATATAGGTACTTGACAAATAACTCAGCTAGAATCTGCTTTCAGAATCCATCAGATTCTGGTTTTATCATAAGTTGAAAAAAAGACTATGTAATATATAAAAAATGTGCAGGGTAGGTAATCACAGCTTAGCCCCCAAAAGAGTAGAACTACAAAAGGAGCAAATCAGCCAAGAAAAACTCGGTTTCAAAAAGGAAATGACATGAGAAAAATGGGGTTAATTTCATGTAATGACAGAAACAAACACTGTATTTTAAAAAGCAAACAAAGCATCGGTTGGCAATGTAGCTTGGTGGCAAAGTGTTTGCCTCGCATGTGTGAGATGCTGGGTTTTTTTCCACAACACAATAAAATAAAACAAAAAGCAGTAGTATCTCAAGGAGAATATACTGGCCTTTCTTAGAATAAAGATAGTTTTTTTTAATTCTTCTGAGTATGTGGTTAATTATAAAAACAACGAAGGGGGGGAGGTACACTTTTCTTCATGGGAACTGAGGCGGTGCCATAATGCCAAACAGAAAGAAAGTGAGAGTGAGAGAAGTCATGTCAGAACTCTGAAAACTCACTTGACTTCCCTGGGATTTGATATTTAATTTGAAAAATAAAACAATGGGATACATCATTTGCTGCCCTTCTAGTCCTACCATTTTATGACAATCCTTGCTCCTCCAGATCAATTGTCATAAAGCACTTAAAATGTTTAGGAATGTTAATTGAGAGGACCCTATTAATACCTCTTTCCACTTACATTAAATTTTTATGGTTTTATTAGTTTTTGTCCCTTTATCTCATTACCCACAATGAGGAAAGTGAACCAGACGATTGCATCTCTATTTTAGAGATGAGGGATTGCAATTCTTTCTCATTTTTATTAATACAGACACACACACACACACACACACACACACACACACACACACACACAAGATACAAAATGGTTACATTGATCTTGAGTATTTTGTGCACATATATATCCTAACAACATCACAATCTCTTCCCCTCCCTCTTTGGCCCTCCTGACCCTCCCCATCCCCCCATCTCCCACTAGGCGACATCCATTTTGTTCTACAGAATGCCTATATCAGGAACTTGAACATCAGTCAATGCTGGCAAGAGACTGTAATTTTTAAGAAGCATTAGCACTTTGTCTGAGAATACAGAAGACTGGAGGGCAGGCAGGACTTAAAGCTGGATCTTACCCTGAGAAGGTTCCACTTTCCAAACTGCCCAAGATCAGAAATGAAGGGCTTCTTTCACAGGAAGTGTCACTGGCTTTGGGAAACACTCATTGCTCCCAAATTATTGGCTCTGAGCAGTAGAGATCTTGAAGCACTGGGAATGTTCAGATCCCAAATCTATTTAGGAGCATATGTAAATAATCCCATATGGGCAAATTTCCTCACTTAAACATAGTTTCAAGTTTTCATTATTTTTGAAATTTTGGCTTTGATTTAGAAACAATATAAATACTGGTTTTTAAAAGCATTATTAATGCATCTCTCTGAAACAGCATGTTGTATGCAGTTTTTAACTTCTTCCCTCATCCTGAAAAAAAATGGTTCCATTGCACTTAAAGATGAGAGAATGCTGCCTTTAATTAACTAATGCTAACTTTAATCAAAGCTAAAGTTAATCAGGTCATTTAGCACAAGACAGCTCAGAACATCTAGTACATTCCTGCACACTATACATTTCCTAAGACACAGGACCATGTTCACCAATTTTAAAAACTTATTTAAAATTAATTGTATTAAAAAGAACTATTTCATCCTGTTACTGTTCTAAGGAATACAATTTAGAATTTTTTTACTGCCCAGATGGAAAACGTCCTGGAAGTTACTCATTTCAGCTTCTACGTACTGTAGATGAGTTAAATAGATCCCAGGGCCAAGTAACTTGCTCAGAGTCGTGTGGTTAGTATCATAGCTCATGACCAGAATGGGGACCTTGCAGCTTCCCTGGCTTTCTTCTCACTTCACATGTGCCATATCTATCGCGCAACCTAAGTTAATCATCAATTATTTATATAATGTATAATAAAAGAGTTCTTTTCCAAACATGTTTATTTCCTACAGCATGTTAACCATTAATTCTACACTTTTTAACACTTGTGGTTTTCGCACTTTATCAACTAAACTTCTTAGAAAATTTAATGCTGTTTCTTTTCATAAATGCTAAAATCGTTATAAAATTTACCAACATATTTTAACAGAAAAATGCCAAGGATTCGGGTTAGTTGAGCGCCGAAGTGTGCCTAGCATTTCAACTATAGGACCTTTATCTAGTCCTCAAGATAAACAAAGGAAAATATCAGTAGAATGTCAGTTAAGTTATTTTAGGCCACATGGTCAGCTACTAGGGTCTATTGGGATAATTATTTAATACTGTAAGTATCTATTTTTTATGAGATGGGGCATCATCAAATTACACTGCATATAATTAAACTAACACATTTGAAAGAAAGTATTTATGTATACAAGATTTTTGTCACCATTTTCAGTGTAAAAAGTATCTCCTAATATGCATCTTAATTTGTAAGTCTCTCGGTAACATGTATTTGAAGACAAAGTATTTCAATTATCCCTTTCGTGCATTTGTTTTAACAGTTTTGTTCCTTTTCAAGTTGCACTACAGGTCTTGACCATATGTGTCGATCAAGCATGTGTAAAACTGAACATCTGTACTGTGATAGTCAAGATTTATGGAATGCAAAATTGCTTTGGGAAATGAAGTTGCAATTTTGTTTATTAATGGTCACTAATGGTCTATAATCAAGGCAGCAACTTCTAGGCAAATAAATAAACAATGAGCTGGTTTATTTGAAGTTTAAGCAAGATAAACTTGCCATTTTTTCATTTTTTTTTCTGCTAGGCTTCTTACCCTTCAACCCTTACAATGCCAAAAGTGAATAAAAAAATAAATGTTTTTATGCTAAATTATATTTTAAATAGCCTTGGTGAGTTTGCACTAACTTTCTAAGTTAAATTCTGTTTATATCTACCTTTTTATTCTGTGTTCCTGTAAAGTAGGCATAACTGATTAAAGTGCAATCACTTCACCTCATCCAGAAGGTCCAGTGTGTCCGAAGTCTCTGATAAAGGCCTCAGAGAAGCTGGAAAGCTCTACCCAGCACCCTGCATGGAAGCTCTTAGGGATTCATGTGGAACTGTATTGACTTTTCAAATATCTAAGTTTTTGAAGCCTTGGTTATCTACCTCTTCAGCTTCTGATGGGTAAGTAGAAGCCAACTAGAAAAGGTCAGAAACTTTGAGGCAGGGGAGGTGACAGACAACAGCCTCGCCCCCATGCCGTCTAAGAAACCAGGTTTGTGATGATTACCTGGGTTTTAAGAAAGAGATACAGCCTTTACCAAGGCTTGAAGTGTTTTTGCTAGGTTAGATATCTTAAAATTTCATCACTCAAAAGTGATGAAATTCAGGTAACCATAAAATTGAGTGGCATGCAATTGTGTGATGTGAGAGATTATGCAAAAGTATGTGCACATGAGAGAAAGAAGGGGGAGAGGGAGAGAGGGGAAAGCGGGCTGGGCCTTGCCTTCCCTGAGTAGGTGTACACCATTTAGTAAGGATCTGAGTAAACGAGTAGGAATCCATCCGCAAGAGAGAAATGAAGAACATACTTTTGAGAAGAAGGAAGAAACTCCACAATAGAAACTTTTAATGACTTGAAATAAAAGTGAACATTTTTTTTTAATCTGCCTGGAGTACAGAACCTGATTTGAAGGTGGCTAGAAGCCTGGTTCTCTGTCTTAGTTTTTAATTTCTTGTTATTATTAAAGTCTCTTCTTGGCCTACAGATGATATGACTCTATCCACCCTGGGGTTTCACTCAGTTATTTACACATTGCAGTGAGTAAAGAACCCCTCGTGTATTTGAGTCAGGAAGAAAAAGGAAACGAGTGTGGGATGCCTAGGTGCGCAGGAAAGGAAAACACAGCCGCCAAGCTATGCCGAGCCCCGCCCACTTGCCACGCCTTGCCCTACGTATCTCTTCCGTGCGTCTTACTTCATCTATATTAGACGGCGGTGATACATTACTGACACTTGCTACTCTCATCTCAGGCGAGTAAACTGAGATTCAGAGAAGCAAAATGCTCTATCTAGGGACAATTCAAAGATTTATTCTATGGCCAGGTAAAATTCACCTTCTGAACGGCTGGGTCCATATTTGTATTTCTGACCACATCTTACTAATTTAGGGAAATGGGTTCTCCAGGAGAAAGAGAAGCACGCAACAGTGAACTACGGCTTCTGGCAACAAATTTACCTTCTGCAAAAAATAACGGTGGTTTGAATTTCTGCATGTATTTATATAAAAAAGAGCACAAATTCTGATGCACAAAATTAAATGAGGGTTTATAGTATGATAGGCAACATATCTTATACACTCTGTTAGTTACCAAGGACCACAGTCATACTAAAAACAAGGAAACTATAGCCAAAGAGGTCAAATGATTGGCCTAGAATGACATAATTCTAAGAGGTAAAAGGGATGTCTTTCTCTACTTTGGTATGGGATCACTCTATGCACCTAAAAATGATGGCATTTAGTGGAAGAAAATGGAAAGTTATATGGAACTAGGAAATGAGTACTTGATGTTAATAATTAACAGCAGATTTCTCGTTGCTACATATTAAATTAAATGTTCACTTCTGTCTTTGAAAATTGAAGGCCCATAAAGCTTCATGTTTTTCCTATAACTATAAATTAGCTATAATAAGAAGATGACCTTAAAATATCTACTGTACACAAACTTATGCAGTTGTTCTAAATTTTATAATGACTTAGAGCAGTTAGATTTCTAATTTATCAGCACTCAATGAGATATCGGGGTGGTTTACAACCTTTTTAAGATTATTAGTCATCAAGAAAGCTAACACAAAATCTTCTCCGGCTTTTCTAGTGATGTCATTCAGGGAATGACCATAATGACTGCTTAGTCTCTAGCATTGAGGAGTTCACTAATTCAGTCTGTGAATTTGTATGAGTTATTAACATAATCCATTTTCCTTCTCTTCAGTTATTACAGTGCTAACGCTAGCATTATCCATTTTACTGGTCTGAAAAGAATTGTATGTTAAGACTGAGAGACTCAGGCCCTATGCTCTTTTAATTTTGAAACACTAATGAGGTCAAACTCTCTGAGTCTTAGTTTTCTAATCTCGAAAGTTGGCTATTTACCTGGCCTACTCTACCAGATTGTGCTAAAGATCCTATTGAACTAGTAAACTGAAAGTGCGCTAACTGTTATGAAACGCTTTCCAGTCATGTCCATCCAATGTTCTTCCTCTTTTTTGCCTTGATTTTTTAAAAATACTAAAATGAACAAATTTAAAATGGAAGATTTAGAACTTATATATGTACATTAACTATATTATAGATTTTATAGTTGGCCCAAAACAGTTTCTTTTCACTCAAAAATGACAATGGTAAAGAAATGCTGGGTCACGGGTTGGACGTGGCTGCTCTAAGTGGTAAAAAATCTTACACCATTGCCTTATATAATCAAAATATTAAGTATTAGTGGAATATGCACCATATACACTAGACATTGGGCTAGTATTAAATAAAATTTGCAAGTATAACTTCTGAGTTTGTCTCCTTAGATTCAAACTTGAATAAATTAAGAACTTATTTAACTTCTCTGTGCCTCTATTTCCCCAAGTATAAAACAAGGAAAGGGATATTTGTATTTCAGGTTGTTGTAAAGATTAAATAAGACATTCTGTGGAGAGAGCAGTGTTATGTTAAGCATAAGTGACCATGCTATTAAACAGCAGAATTATTAAAATTATTCTTTTCCTAAGGTTCAAATGAAAATAGCAGAAGAGACAGAATTTAGGAAGATTCAGTAGACACTCTTGCCTTCTGAAGGCTTGTGAAATGTGTGTGGGGGTGGGAGGGCTGGGGGGTTAAAATGTATGGTTACAGAGAGTTTGAATCAATACCTGTTGTTCCTTCCTGATTACTGTCTTAAGAAAACCAAGTACTTGCAGAAATTATATACAAATATACATACCAAGCCCACTTTTAAAATTTTCTACTGTACTCTCACTGTAGGAAACCAGGAGAAACACTGAAAATAAGACAATGGTAATAAGAAGTTAAAAGTGGGGTAGAATATACGAGTTAGATTTCACTTTCAAGAACCTGACACACAGGGGTGATATTCGTGTCTCTGCACAGAGTATTCTTTCCTCCTTCCCCTATGTGCTGAGCTGCACGCTTTAACACAGAGAAGCCCTTTATTGGCATGCAGAGTAGTCCAAGGACCCCCGTCCAGTTTGACTCCATGACTCTATGCACTTCTGTCACTGCATTTATCTCACGCTTGAATCATCTGGTCACCTGATGTCTCCTGAATCAACAAAAACAAGTACTATACTTGTTCCCTCTTTTTTTCTTTTTTTCTTTCTATCTTTCTTTCTTTCTTTCTTTCTTTCTTTCTTTCTTTCTTTCTTTCTTTCTCTCCTTCCTTCCTTCTTTTCATTCCTCCTGTACACTAGGAAATGAATACAAGGACTTCACACTGAGTTATAACTCTTATGCTTCATTTTTCCCCATTTAGTTTTCACTTTGAAAAAGGCTCACTAAGTCCTTAAGTTGCCCAGTATGCATGTGCTGTGTGATCTTTCTTCCTCAGCCTCTCAGAATGCTGGAATTCTAGGTGCATGCCACCATGCCCATCTCTCTACTCATCTTTACATCCCTTGGACAGACAAAATTACTTTCTTCTTGATTGTGTTCGTATGCTGTTTTCCATACCTTCTAGAAGAAGCTCAAAATCTAATTTGTAATTTTCCTTCAAGAAATGTATTTCTCATAAAATGTCTGTAGACTGTTTCTAAGGTCAGAAACAACAGATGATCTTTAGAGTCATAAAGCTATATCCATTTTGTAAATATACAAGAGTTCTTAACTTTCTACTATTTTGTAAAAAGATGTAGGCTTATGATTTAAAGTAAACGAATCAACTTCTGCTGGTTGACTTTAATGGTGTCCTTTGAATAGAAGGCACTTGTCTTTTCTAACTGACTGCTATTAGCTGTTGCCCCAAAGCTAAGTTCCTTCAGGCATATATCTGGAGCTATGTCTAATCTAATTACATGCATTTCTCAGAACATGCTACTTTTAATTGTAAAAAAAGAAAAAAATGACTACTCCTTAACACAATTACATTGAAAGGTATAAAACAGCTACCTCTATTAGTCTACTTTGTTTACCTGAATCTGTTTTGATCAGGAAGGCTTTACACCAAGTGTAGCAGAACAGCCTTCCACCTTACCTAGACTTCTTTTTCCAGAGATTTGTGTAGATTTAATCTACCACTTTACAGACTGTTTACAAAGTGTTTGGCAATTGTAGAATTTGTAGCCACTCAGATGTTTTTTTTATGTCTTGCATATAAGAAACACAAGCAACAAATAACATTGTAAACCCAAAAAGAATAAATGCAAAGTATTCTTCTTGTAAATAACCATAGGTACAAGAATTAAATTTTACATGAAAGATAACTATGTCTATGGCTATAGTCTTATTAATAATTACTAAAGTTTATTGCATATATAATGTGTGTGAGCACATATTCCTGGATACAAAATTGGAAACATTTAAAATTGAGGCAGAAATTTATCATACACCCAAGGGAAATGGATAAATCTAAAAAAAAATAGGTTAGAGTCATTAACAATTCAGAATTCAGAAATGAGAAGGACAAAATAAGGTAAGTTTATAACATAAAGTAGTAAATTATTTTCTTTGATGGGTAAAGATAACCCTGAACCGAATGCACCTACCTTATCTAACCCAAAGAATTTTGAATATTTCTGGCTCTACTTATGCATTTATACACCTGGGCACACTTAATGGCTATACAAAACAGGTTCCAGATTTTTTCGTAAAACAATGCAGTAGTGATTTCATTAAACTTGTCATTATTGCAAATTGCATTCTAGGAGATCCACTAGCCAATCACGTTCAGGACCATTCGATTTTCTCATGCCCATAGATATTGAAAGGCTTGCGACACAGCTGTGTTTAAGGCTGTGTAATGACTTTAAATCTAGGACACAGACTCTTTTTGCGTGTCCAATCAATTTTTTAGAAATCTGATCCTGTGCTAATAAGTCTTCATGCATTAAAATTCATTCTTTGAAAACTGCATCTGAACTGGATGCTGTCTGCCGCTTTTGAACTATATCAACTTGTTTTGCCCTAGCTTCACTTGCTAAAAGAAGTTGTTCTCCTTTGAGACAGAGACAACTGTTTTCAGAGGCATAAATTAAAAATTTAAAAATTATTCACATACTGGCATATGAATTCCTAAATTGATGTGTGTTGATCGTAAAGTAACCAGATTCAAATCCATGAAATATATTACCTCAACTTCTCTGGAAGACTATGTGGACTTGGAACATTCGTTCTAATTAATTCTGTAATTATGACTACAACCAATGAGCTCTAATAGAAATTCTACATTGAACGCAAGTTCTTAAAGTAACTCTCCCAGTGAAATTTATAAT
Source organism: Ctenodactylus gundi (assembly GCA_004027205.1). NCBI lineage: Eukaryota > Metazoa > Chordata > Mammalia > Rodentia > Ctenodactylidae > Ctenodactylus > Ctenodactylus gundi. The sequence goes on from PVKB01000045.1 coordinate 1,271,000, forward strand.
AAACAGACAGTAAATGAACACTGCACCAGAACATGTAAGAACATCAATAAGAACATAATAATTTGGGGGTAATAAAAAGAAAGCTTGGTCACACCATTCTCTGAAATACACATTCAGTTAAACATAACTTTTTTCATCTTTCTCTCCACTATAAAACTCTGAAATATTATTCCAAAAAATTTACATTTACCACCAACCACTGTTGACTTTTTTGGTTTTGTAATCTTACATTGTAATTACACAGTATTTTTTTTAGATGTCATGGTAATAATCAATAAATGACTGCATCCTTCCAATTGCCACATACAATTGTGTTACTCTACCTTGTTTTTGTAGTACTGTGACACAATATTAAATTTCTATAAGGCAATGTGGGGCGTGAAGCTTTTCAAATCATAAAAGTGAATGAGGCATAAAAATGTCATGACATGATTATCATACTTTATGAAACAACTGCTATACTTGTCACGTCTTGATTATGCAAACCAGTGAAGAAGCCAAAATATTGTGTACAACTATACTGGTATCAGAAAAATCTCGTCTGACTCTGGTTAGTCAAATCTAGTTTCAACTGATTTTCAAAGGAAATCTTCGCATGATAAAGGAATCTTTTTTTTCTTGTCCAGGAAATATAGATATCAGTTACGTGATTAAATGGTAACTATAGTTATCAGTTAAGAGACAGAAAGTTGATATGCCAGGTAATCAAACAAGAGAAACCAATAGGTAGTTCTTGGCTGTAAAGTATTAAACACGGCCGATATATTTTATCAGCTTATCATTCTGTCCATCCATTATATAGTTATGCAGGTGCTTGAGCATTTTAAAATTGAACTCATTGATCACTATAGGTAAGAAATCACTCTTTTCTGAGCAGAAATTCCTTAAATTAGCAAGAGCTACAACTTTGGCAAGCTCAGTCTTTGAATCATAAATGGAAAAATACAGGATTGTTATTAAATTACAGTTTGAACTCCTTGAATCTTTTGGAAAATGAGATAGAATATGATTTATCTTCCTAATTAAATAAAATTAAGAAGGTAAATGTAATTCTCATAGTATTAATCATTTTTTCTTCAGAATTCTTTTCTCTTTTTATTCTTTTTTTTTTTTTGAGATAGGTTCTCACTCTTTAGTCCTGGTTGGTCCTGAATTCACTATGTAGCCCAGGCTGGCCTCAACTCAAGGCGATGCAGGTGCCAGCACATACAGCTCTTATGTGGTGTTGGGGAATCAAACATAGGGCATTGCCCTACTAGACAGGTGCTTTAACTGATGAGTTATACCCCTCCCAGCCACAGAATTCTTAATTATTAGAAGAGACAGTACAATTTTCTGTAGCTGTAATAGAAACAGATGAGAAAATAAGAAAAAAAATCATAAAGCATCTTGGGACTGCAATCATTATTAGGAAATGGAAAGAAATTTGAAATTAAGACCAAGAGAACTCTTGAGTCCAGTGTTCTAGCTCTCTCCTGCCTTTATGGGCATTTCCTATGACTCGCTCGTCCTTCCTCTGGTTTGTACCATCTATGCTGACCATCCTAAAGAAGGAAAAGCCCAGAGACCCACTCACAGTGCTTGAGATGGATACCTTCTGTTCAGATCACAAGAAATTCTTTAACACACGTTCCAGGGGCAAAAAGGAGGCACCTAGTGTCCCTGGGGTGCCTCCCAGGCCTAAGCTCTACTCTTGTTACTAAATGTTACTAAGTTTCATACTCTAAAAATATGCTGACTTACTCACGCTATTGTTTTAAATATAATTTTTAAAATCCACATACCTGTTACCTGACCTTCTGCCACTTTCCAGAGGGCAATAAGCAACTGACTGAACCAACAGAAAGATTTTTTCTCTGATGATATTTTTTCTTATTTATTTTTGTTGTTGTTTATCTAAACCCTAAATATGACTATGGAGAAAGATGTAACGTTCTTTTCTTAGGAAGAAAGTAGGTAACTAAGTGAAATGAAATGGAAAATAGTTACTAATTAATTTCTCAAATGTGAATGTTGCTTTGAGCCTTTAACTTTCTAGATCTATTTATTTTGAATAAAATAGGAATAACTTTAAAAAATGTTTTTCCAATATCTGATGTTTTCTCTTTTAACATCCTGAATTTTGAGAGCAATGTTCTTTCCTCATGTCTTTAAACTATCTTTACTTTTAATCAACATCTGATAAATATATTTTTTGATAAAGTGACTTAACAATTCCCTTCACTATTTATGCTATGACCAGCATGTAGAAACTTAATCATATATTTAAAAAATATTAAAATGTATTGAGCTTTGTGTTTTTAACTTTGCAAGAAGCCATAAGATACATTTTTAATGCTCCCTAAGAAGCCAGCTATAAATAATTAGCAAATGAGCAATTTATTTTAGATAGAAGAAATTATTTAAAAGAAAAATTACAGTGGGAGTTTTTAAATATTACTCTACTTACTAATCACAACTGATTTCACTTATGAAAAGAGAATGTCTTTTCAAATAAAAATTGAATCTGAATTAATCAATGCATTTAGCAAATTATGCTTCAACTATCAGCAGCAATAACGTAATCTCACAATTTTTTCAATATTTAGGTATAGCCACTTGTCTTGCTTCTGTCCTCATGTGAAGGATTTTCAGAACTTCAGCTATAAAATAAAATTGTACCAAAGAACAACAGTGTGTGTGCATATCTATATTATACATATAACATATTATATATACATATACTACTTATACTATGCAATTTAAATTCTGTGAGTATACCAATACAGGTCTATTAGAATGGCAGTTCAATATTAAGCAATTCATCTAAAAAGTGATTTCTGCTGAGGATGGTACAGGTTTGGATTAGAATGTGAGAGGCTCTTGAATGTGAATCCATAAAAACACAATTCTCACAGTCTTTGAGATTTAAGCCCTATTAAGTCAGAATGAAATAAAGAGTGATAACTATATAAAGCAAACAGTAGCCTTGTTGGCCGCATGAGATGTTTCTGTGTACACAAACAGCTGAAATATTACCATATCAAGGATTCCCACCTTCCGGGTTTTTTCAGAGATCTGCCCCTCTGCAATATCTGTGGAACAGCTCAGAAGACATCTTTACACTTACCTGAAAGAAAAAAGAACAACAACAAAGGAGCACTTAAACATCATTTCATGGGAAGTGTTTTTGAAATTTTGAACTTTAAAATATTTTGTTTATATAACAGATATCTCAAAAACATAGAATATACATTGAAGTTGTATAAATCAATTCCTGCTTTCTTGTTCTAAGGATGCCAGTACAGATTATTTATGAAAATCTGATAGTTCATCAGTCTCATATGTTTGATAAAATTAGCATGTCTTGCACAGCACTCCATTTTTCTCATTTTTTCTTTCTGTCAGAGGCAAGGATTTAAACTAACACAGACGGAAGAAATGCTGTGGTCTCCTCGTACATGTAATCAGTCATTCCTTTGCTTATTCAACGAAAACATACTGACCCTCACTGAGTCTTGGCCTTTGTAATTAATCTGGAAGATCTACTAGGATACTGTCCTTGACCCAACAATCCCAAGTCACAATGAGTAATTTTTATAGGTAAGCTGTACCTGTATTAAAAAACATTCTACCCAAATGTCCAAAAATTTAACAGAGAAGTTTGGTTTTCCGTTGGCCCTTAGTTGTGGGTAGTTTGCAACATTAGTGCAGAGATGTATCTCCTAGCCAGAGGAATCATGGAGAAAGACAGAGCAAGGCAAGTCAGAGTCACAAAAGCAGGAGGCAACTGAGCAGATGCTTAAGCACCAGGAGAAACTTCATTGCCTGGGTAACCAAGCTCTAGCCTCAGCATCCACACCACAGCAGATGGCATTTCCCTATGGCACCTCGAAGTGATGCAGCTAAACGTCCTCTGCTTACCTGAACTTTGAGCCCCCCACCTCTCCACCAGGATGCTCATTTCTCTCCATTGTTAACCTGCATTTACCATCCAAGGATTGTGCCTTTTGCACAGAAAACTAGATGGCCAAACAGGGTAGTCCTAATCTTCAGAACAAATGGGAAAAAAAAATCACTTTCAGCTCCAGATAAGAGCTTTATCGATTTCAATGGGGACATCCACCCTGACATTTTGTATCCGCCATTGAACGCTATCAGGCCATAGTCTATCTTAGCATTCAGACTGAGCATTGGAAGCTCTCCTCCGGTCCCACCCGAACTGAGACTGACTTCCTTTCAGTGTGTATGTCACAAGCGAAGCTGTTGTTACCAGCTAATAAAAGCTACGAGAGCTATCACAGAGGCTTGGGAGTTGAGCGAGACCACAGTATAACCTTACACCTGTGTTGGCGGAGGCTGACCCAGTGCACTCTAGTAAATGAAAATGATTGGGTGAGAATTGGCGACTGAGATGACTGCCTGGATGGAAAGGCAGCTTGCGCAGCAAGTGATACCTTCCCAGCATTCTTAGGGCTTACTTGGTTTCAGGGGAAGATACGTGTCTTCTTCAATGACGTGTTTTAAGGCAGGAGTTCCCCCAGCCCACAGGCAAGGATGATTATTGCTCAGTGGCCTCAGGAAGACTGCGCGACAAGGACAGATGAGCTACCAGCAGGAGATGAAGAGCAAGCCCACCTCTGCCTACTGTCAGTGTGCTTCCATTAGGTTCTAATGCCGCTGCTGATTGAACAGGAGGTGGAGCTTTACTCCCCGCTCTCCTCCTGCTACTGCCCCTCATTCTGAAGCTGCCCTCCTGCGTAACAATTGTGTTCCCCACTCTACACAGTCTTTGGGAGAACAGTCTTCAACTAAACCGGATCCTGGCATTAAAAGAATTAAGGACCATGGTTTTACTGCATATATTTTACTCGTTTCATTTTGGAGCAAACTAAGAGTTCTAAAGATTCAAGTTTCTTAAAGGCATGAAAGAATAACACCCCCAAATTTTAAATAAGTATGTCTTAGGACTGCTGAAAAACTAAAAATAAGGTGTGCCTTTACTAATCATCCTACTTTTATGAGTGTATACTTGTTAAAGATATTAATGGTTTTGTTTTTTTTCAGATTTGCACATGCACATAACAAAAATGGGTCATTTTTAAATACTGTTTCACATGCTGCTTTATAATTTCTCATGTTTTCAAGAGAAAATGTATGACCTTCAACAGATTTTTACACAAAACAGGCTAGCATGTCTAAAATAATCACTACTATAAACACAAGATTATACTTTATTACAAATTTTCACTCCCAGATTTATGAGATTTATTGGTGATGCTTATACTCGTGTGGTTATTCATGTCTTTGAACTCTGACTTTTCTTAGTCAAAATTCTGAATATTAAGTAAAGCAATAGAACATACACCCCGTGATACATAAATCTTACCACAATGATATTTCTAGGTAAAAATAGGGACCAGCTAATGGGTGATGAAGTAAAAGCCAGTGTGTTTTAGTCTTAGAAGGGATTGGAATGAGGCTAGGAAAATAACAATATTGAAACCTGATGGTGACTTTCACAATTATAAAGCTTCAAATTCCCCTAGGTCCACTCATAGCTTTTAAAAATTACAGGAAATTGGACTCAGTGGTGCAGGCCTATAATCCCAACACTCTAGTGTGCTGCAGTAGAAGTATCTCAAGTTCAAGCCCACCCTGAGCACCTTACTTAGTGAGACCCTGACTCAAAATCAAATAATAATAATAATAGACAAGGGATGAAGCAGAATATGAAGGCCCTAGGCTTGATAGCCACTACAATAAAAAAATAAATAAACAAAATGATAGGAGCAGGATGCTGAGCAGATTTTTAGTGCAATCAGGGGAAAGAAACTAACATCAGAGGTGTACTCTGGAGTGATAAAGTATACTCTCACAGAGAAGTAGGGTGACTAGTGTTCTGCAAAGGACCATTTAGTCATTCATAACATCACTTATAGGCCATACAAAATTATGAACTTAAAAATACAGTCAACTATATCTGGTAAAACATGTCATGGTTATATATTTAACTTACCCAAATGTGACAGTTCCTTTGGTAGGGCAGGACCAAATGAGGCAGCTCATGGGCCAGGCATTACTCACTGTTGTTCTAGGGTCACAATGTCTGGGCATGATCCCCACTTTGAGTCCTAACAGATTGAGTAGATTACTTAAAGTACGTCAGCCTCTGTTTCTCCACTTGCAACATACTAATACTATCTACACTAACAAGACAGCAGTGCTTAGCCTACATTCCCACAAGACAAGAGCCTAATCCACGTCGGGTTACATCCGTGTTTCCTTTTGAATAACCTCCGGTTAATCTTTGCTGTACTGTGAAGAAGGGAGTTTTGAGGTAGGAGAGAAGGAGGGCACTATGGATACAAAAGCTTTACTGTGTCTGGGCATGCAACAGGCTGACTGAACTTCTTTCAGGCAATAGCTGGAGAGAGTCACTGGGGAAGAGAGGGAATATGCTCAGATGAGAATAACCAGGAAATGTCACAATTGTGTGATTTTTATGGCTTTCAAATGCTTTGTAGCATCAGTGGTGCGTTAGCTCTCCTGCTGCTAGCACACAGTACCTGACAAGGACAAGTTAACACAGGAAAACTTTCATTTGAATCATAATTTCTAGAGGTTTTATCCATGACCAGCTGGTTCTGAGGCAGAAACATCACTGAAGTTGAGTGTGGCAGAGCAAAATGTTAGTTTACGGGGACCAAGAATTAGAGGATTGCAGTGACAGAAGCAAGTGGTGAGGGCACAGAAACAGACCCGCAATCATGTTTCCAGGACCCCCCAGGACATACACAGAAGTTTGCTTCCTCAAGCTCTAAAAGGAAACCATAATCAATCAAGTTCACACTTCACCTTAACCATCACATCCCATACCCTATCAACTTGAAATCCAGATATATTTCCTTAAAATATACATAATCACCGCTATGGTTTGGATCTGGAGAATACCCTCAAAACCTCATGTATTTGGATGGAGCTGGATAACTACGGAACTGTGTGACATTGGGAGATAAAGGCTGGCTGCATGGGACAGATGTTTGAGGTTTGTAGAGAGATTGTATCATCTTGTCGAGATTGGGGGGTTGCTCAGGGCAGAGCTTTCCGGGGTGGGTTATTGACTTGTAGGCCAGGAAGTGAGGAAGGGACACCCACCTTGGGTGTGGGAGGCCCAAATGGCTGCTTGAACTGAGTAAAGAAGAAGAAACATTGTTACTGCTCCTTCCTAGGAAAGCTCAGGCTTTGCCTCATTTTTGAGATATCCCCTTGCTCTTGTTCACTTGGCTTTCTGTCTGCAATGCCATGAGCAGCTTTCTCCAGCCTCCACCACGTGCTTCCACCGCTGCTGGCTGCCCATGAATGAATTGTGGGAGACCTTCTGAAACTGTGAGCTAAAATAAATCTTTCCCCCCTTAAGACATGGATGTTGTCCCATCAATGAGAAAGTAACTAAGACAATCACCAAATAAACACAAGATCATAATTCTGCCCCACATTATACAACTATCCTACATACAACTGATATGTAATTATCCCGTCCAAATACCTCAGTAGTTCCAATGATTTTCAAAAGTCCCAGGTAGAGTCTCTTTTGGGATTCAAGGTGACTTTCCAACTGTAAAACTTTGTAAAAATAAAAAAGGAGCTACATAATCTCAAATTACAATTACATAGGATAAAAATTCCAAAAGAGAGAAATAGGTGGATAGAAGAGAATGGGGTTAAGGTGAGACAAAAACCTCAGGATGACAAATGTCAAATCCTGTAGCTGGCCTTGGGAGCACGTGGTACTGAGATGTGAATCCCAAAGAGACTTAGGTGATCCAACGCCTCTGACGTCGCTGGTTACAGCCTACTTGTCCTCTGTTGGCCTGGATCCACTCAGAGCCTACAGCTTTTCTTGGCACATGGTCCAGATCCTGGCAACTCCTTTTACTGGGGTCCTCACTGCATCTTAGGCTTCATTTTTACAACTTTCTGCTCTGCTCTCTCATGGATTCTTTGCCTGGCTTTCCAGGCCTTCCTCTGAAACGTGTGTCTGAGCCTTCCTGATCTCATAACTCTTGCAATCAGCCTGTCGATAAAATTTGCATCACTTGAATGATACCAAGGTCTGTCACCAGTGTAGACAGTAGCCAGGTCCCCTAAGACTATGGATTCCACAATTATGGTGTGTCTCAAGCGCTCAGAACAGTGAAATGATTTCTGGAAAACCAGTTCTCTAGAAGGCATTTATTTTTGAGCAGGACTCCAAGGGAATATTCTCAAATGAAAGGTTAAGGCTTTTGCACACTTTAAACTGCTACAGATAAGGTCTTGCTGATTTCAAAGATAATCTCAAGCCATCTACTTTATTGTCCCCATAAAATTATGTGGTTCTTTTTACAACATTAACAACTTTAGTAGTCGTACCTACTCTGTCCCTAATTTTATAAATAGTTCACTTCTGAGCCAAAATTTTAAGTTTGTCAAATTGTTCTACTCTACTTTCCCCCCTACATTCTCCCTACAAAACTGTCCGGCAGCAGCTCGAATTACTCATGCCACAACCTGAGTATGAATTGCCTTTGAATATTCATAATGACCTTTAAGGTCATTTGAGTTTTAGAATTCTAAGACCGCTTATAATTCTGGACCCCAGCGTAGTGTCACAGTGAGAGCAGACTTAAACTCTGAGCCTCGATCTCTGGGCTTCCTCTCTTTCCGTTTCACCCTTGGCCCGGTCAGCACTACAGGGAGATTCCTATCGATAAGGTTAGACATTTTCTCTACATTCTATGCAAACAACAAACATTTGGCTACTCCTATGGCCTAGCGATTCACACACTAATGGCATATTCAGCCCTTAGAAGAAGAGATCTGGGAAGAATTGCATACACATCCTAAAAACATGCTTAGCATTACTTGGGTAGAAAATGTTGGGCCCAGCAAAATCGAGTTAATAGTTGAAAGGGGAGCAGGTGATGTGGGGCCTGATGGGCATATCGTTTGGCTCTCCCCTCAGGAATTATCTTTTGAGGAAGGGTATAGCTGATGGGGCCTCAGGGATGAGGGGCAGTGATGCTCTATGTATATGACTGTCAGAAGGATCCATCCTGTTACACGGTGAAGAGTCATATGCTCCAGAGTCTTGAGCAACATCCACAACAGAGAAGAAAATAAGATTTCTACAAATATCCAAGGTCATTATTGCCTTCCAAGACTATATTGAACATCAGCCTTAAGAACTTACTACCAGGAACGCTAATTGCATCCCCACTGCCTGTTACATTGTTGCCATTGTTTTGTTTTTTCCGGCCCCCTTCTGACCTTGTAATTCTCTCTTCTTTTTCGATAGAAATTTCACAACATGGAGAGCATAATGAGGCAGCTGCTTAACAGTTGCAGCTCAATAACATGACAATTTCAGCCAAAAAGTGTCCTTCAAGTAACCTTGATAACATGAAGTATTTAAATTGGAATCTCCTAACATAGAAGACAACCTGATATTCTCTTGGGAGTACTGCAGGATCCTGAACCCAGTGCCCGTGATCAAGCTTTGGATTTAAATCTTGGAAGGACATAGCTCCAAGAATCCAAGACCAAAGTGTAAGAAGCAAACAGCAGTGTTGATTCATGAATATTATCCCCAGAAGGATAGTTTTCACAGGAGAGCTTACACTGGAAGTTCCACACAAATCAAAATCATAAATAAATAATATTATGTAAGTACTAAATGGACCTCATATCCTTGAAATAGTTTAATCAAAGCTTCAGATATTCTGAAATCAAATTTGTTTTGATTTTTTCAGGCTCCATTTTTTACTTCATGATAATGAAACAAAAGCTTTTCTAAAAACAGACAAAAATGAATCACCGCTACCTAGGATAAATGCCTTTTATATTTTCTCAAAAAATCACCTTGTGAACCCAGTACAATCAAAACAGTGGCAAGAGACTTCTAAAGCCTTGTTAAGTAACCATTAATTATTTATTGACACAGTGCATTGCTTACGAGTAGATGTAACTCTTAGGCCTGAGGGCGAGGGGACCACTGAAGTTCTCTATGTGATGTTGGCAGGGTACAGTACAATTCCAATTTGTGACCAAAAGAAACTGCCTACAAATATGCTATAAAAAGAACATAGCCTGGCCTATATTATCTACATACATGGACTATGTTCTCTATAAGCCTGAGTAGCCTGTTCCCTCTCTATCTCTCTCTTTCTCTCTCTCTCCCTCTCTCTCTGCATATATAGTATGACTTTGTACCTGATACTATAATAATACATGAATAGTATTAGAATAGTTAAATACTATATAAGTATAGATACAATAAGCTTAGTGTTAACTGATATTTTATAAATAATTTTTAAAGAAAGTTCACAATTTGCTTCATTTGATCCACAAGAGAATTTTGCACAAGATTGGTCTAGGGAACATTCTCCTGACTTAGAAGCCTCTGTGTAAAAATTTCCCTTTATTCCACCTAAAAACTAAAAATGAGGAATTGCTTCATTCATGAAGAAGGGAAGAAAGGCAGAGACAAGACTCAGTTCTTGTACCTGTGCTCTTTCCACCAACCTATCGTGTTTTCTCTTACAGCTGTGTGGATTTCACGGGGGGAGGTAAACACATTTGCAGGGGGTAATTACATCACTTCACCTGGAATTATCTTCTTTTTCTTTTCTGGAAAAATTAAAGGATGAGATAGACTATGAAAAACTGTCATCTGTTTGGCCAGTTATAAAAACAGATTAATCTCAGGAAACTTTTCTTTCACCTTCTGTTTTAGCTTCATTTGTTTGGTCACCTTCTTTCTCCAGGTCTTCGAATTCTCTCAGAAGGATAATTCCTTGGTTCCACTCTGCTAATATTACTTCTTGTGTGTGCATTTGCTTTTGATCACACGTTTTCCTCAAAGCCTCAGATGACCAAATGCTCATTTTTAGTGAGTGCCTTAACCATATCTCTAGTTTTGGTTCTGTAGTGTTCTGAAACCAATCACAAGTATCAAAGATTCAAGCTGTGGTAACAATTGCCCTTAGTAATCCATTTGCCATGTTTTTGTCTATGTATCATAACTTACTAACACAATTTCGCATCAATACTGAACTCTAATTTTCAATTTCATCATGTGCTTCTCAACACTGTAATATCAAATTACTTAGGATATTAAGTTAGCTCTCTTTGACAATCCCCTCTCCAGTGGCAACTGGACATGTTTTTATTATTTATCCTGTCATCATTTAAAACATCTGTATTCTACAGAGGAAGTTAAAAATTCTTAAAAATCTGGCCAAAGTCATACAGCGAGTAAAAGACTGAGCCTGGAATTTAAAAGGTCTGCCTCTCCACCACTCTGCAATCCTGTCTCCAGGAAACATCTTCACCCCTTGCCATCTGCCTTCTACATTTTTTTCTTCTTTCCAACTATAAGCCATAAACGGGGGAAAGGCGCTGAAGCATAACGCAGCTAAAGGAAAAGGGATTTATGAATATTTTCTTCAATCGTACAGCGATTGGTGTGTGTGTAATAGAGTGAAAGCAATTCGTGCGCTTGTCCCCAGCGCTCTGATTTGGCACATGGCACAGATCAGGCCCTATGATCAAGGTCTCTTCTCATGCATTCATGTATCTATTATCTAGGAACTGTCCCAAGTTTAATTTTATGGAAATGCTATTCTGATCACACACAGGTTTTACAGGTAACTAACCCGTCCTCATTCGTGCCTCCCTGGAAAGCTGAGGGTGCTGTGGGTGTTGCTTCTTAAACAGCTACATCATCTTGGTAGCTACTGGGCTCGGTCATTCATGCCCCCCAACCTGCCCCTTTTCTTTCCAGCAGGGGTGGAGGACTAAATTGTATTAGAGTCCTCAGCTCCATAAACTATGTCAATTTCTGCAGAAACAATATTAAATATGGTAATTTTCTCTCTTTCTCTTAATGCATTACAATCTCTAACCTCCGTCACACGGACCTCTAAAAGAAAACAACTGCAAAGGCATCTGGGTAATGTCATTATGCTAATTTTCTGACACTAATCTGTAAAAATCAAAAAGTGGAGAAGAAAGTGGAAATCGCTACAGGAAAGCATGGAAAACCTTCTCAGGCCCCCCTGGCACCTACAAATGGCGTCTTCTGACCTGGCTCTGTATTGACTGCAGATGCCAGCCCTGCTCTTCTCTCTCCTTAAGAAGTACTTGGTGGACTGAATTTGACCTTCTGAACTCTGTCCACACTACAGGGCAAAGAGAATTCTAGTAGGAATCTGGGTATAATCGAGTGAAGGCAATTTTGTACCTGTCCTGAGGTTCTTCACCAGAGACTACGCATTTGCGTGTGGCGCACACCAGGCCCTGTGATCGCAAGGTGATCTGAGAGCAGTTACGGAGATCGTGCTCTGCGAGATAGACCAGAAGATGACACTTACCCACCCCAAATACGGAAGACGGTGCGGAGCAGTCAAAACTTAACACAAACATGGAAACAAAGATCTGGGAAATCACGACACCGTTTCTGTTTCTCTTATCTACACACCCCTATTATCTGGCCATCCTGCAGAAGCTCCTCTCTGTTCCGTTGGAGATACTTCATTTGCCCAAAGATCTCTTCAATGAGTTCAGCCTGGCATCCTTAAGGAGCCACAGGAGCCATAGAATCACAGAGCACACAGAGGTTCTAGAAAGCATTAATTATTTCTATGTGGGGATCTTTCCTCAGTACCTGAAGTTTCCAAAATGAATAAAAGGGAGAGCTGACCACATGCAGCAAGTGTTGTGGTCCCTTCAAGTAGAGCCGGCCTCGTTGCTGATCAGAAGAAGGACTACCTTGAAATCTTGATACCCAAAGAGTCTCCTTGGACCTTTAAAATCCTTTCTCCTTGCTGCATTCTTTAAATGGGTCTGGAAGAAAGTATTCTGTATAATTTCAAGTCCACAGTAATGTTCACACAGAATCATGTTCATTTTAGAAATGACAATCTCATATATTTTAATTGGAATAAGATGTAAATAAATGACCCTAATATGTCTCAAATTCAGACAGACAGCTCATTTTGAAATTTGTCTCATATAGAAAAAAATAAAAAGGTAAACTAAGCACAGTGATGGTTTATTTTGACAATTTTCCTGAAGATAGAATGTTTAATCCATCTATACTCTCCCACGTACACTCTGGCAAAATTGCGGCATTATGCTAGTAGAAATGCATTAATTACCTAAATATTGCTTAACACCCTAGCACTAATGTACTTTATAGAAAGTAGAAGGACAGGAGAGGTTTTTTCATGTTATCAATTTTTGAGTCACATTGGTAGACTCAAAGTAGGAGGGGCAAGTGTGCCTGAGGGCTAAGGTCTGTGCCTCGGAACACGTGTGTGCCTAGGGGGAGGGAGATGGTAATTTATACTAACAGTCATTGTGAAAGTTTCAGTCCATGCCAAGTTTGTGTTTATTTTGTATTTCAGGGGTGTATTTATTTGTGTTTGTTTCACCAATTCTGAATGTAGATATATGACAGTTTGTGAGCTGCATAACTATGTAATTCAGCATACTGCAAGAGTTAAGAACAGAAGATTTTGAGAATACTACAAGTAGAAATTAATAGATGAATATAGAATTTTTTAAAGCAAGTCTAGTTCTAAAACAATTCTGAAGAGAAGAATACAATTTTCTTTCTAAAGAGAAGAGTGCAATTTTCAGCTATTAAGTACAACGCGGCACAGTAGAGTAAGGGAAAGCTAATGTGTGGAGCAACCTCAAGTCCACTCGGGGCAGCCTTGGGGCCATCCAAACTGCCTGACCACAGCAGGCCAGGATGCACGCTGCATGCCCTAATAGCAACCCGGCCCTACAGCCCTGTGTAGATCCCCATCCATCCTCCCTGTCCACCAGTCTCTGGTCTGCAGGGTCTAGCCCACTCCTCTCGGGTCCGCAGGTATTGTTCCTCCTCACAGCAATGATCCGATAAGGCCAGTTCTTTGCTTGGGTGGCCTGCAGTGCCTTCGCAGTGAGCGGAGTTCAAGGCCTTTCCCACTCAGGCACACTCCTCCTGCTAGCTTGTGTGGAACTCCCATCCACGCAGTTCTCAGTTCACCAGGGAAGGGCACTGCGGTGCCCCATTAACTTGTAACCCGTACTTTCCTGCAATGATTCTTCTACTCTTTATGTTCTATGGTCCTGTTTTCAGCTGCTTAGCACTGTCTTTTCCCTTAATTCCCTTCAAATGCTCTTCATTGCATGAAAGTGCCCTTGGCGTGTCTCTCCTGGTCCGCTGTGCATCACACACAGGATTTGCTCCCTGCCTGGATTCCCAGAGCACCTTGTCTCTATTAACTGCTAAACTCCCCTGGCCCAGACTGGTCCTCCTCAGTGGAATGCAAGGCCCTTGAGGGCCGAGCCTAAACCTGAATGACTTCACATACGGTCCTCACAATAATGCTTTGCACCTACAATGATTGCTTACAGACTCCAAAGATTTTATTGAAGGAACCCACCGGTAGCTCTATTCTGTCTGTGAAGCAATGCTCCACGGATAACAATGTGCATCACTTTAACCAAATATATTATGCTACATCTGTTTGGCACTTCGTAACTCCCCGAGTGCCAACGACAAAATGCAGCAGAGAAGGAAACATTGCAATGTGAGTGCCCTGAAGGCAAGCTTTGAGGATGCTGGAAGCCACATGGGGATGTCTTCTATTGTCTTACAGCAGAAACAGTAACTGCAGGCTTTGGTAAGGAAAAGAAAAGCTAAAACTCCTCTAATTTCCACATTCTTAAAGCTTGTCTAAGTGGAGGGACACTCTAGATGTGAGGGAAAGCCTTGGGGACGTCTCTCAGTGACTGCCTGGCAGCTGTTTCCCCTTGGCGATATCGCTCAGACTCCACTCCCCTACCTTTCGACACACAAATTACACAAGAATGATTATCCGCAGGTGTCCTAGAGGTTCTAGGGGAGACCAAGGCACAATGGTCCGGGACTTTCAGAGGGAAAACCAAGAAGCGGAGTGACCAGAACTGGTGTTATCTTGGCAAACATTCGCAAAGCATCCCTGAAAGCAATCCCCGTGAAAACATCCGCCCCTCACTCTCTGCCTGGCGTGCCTTCTTGTCCCAAGGCTGGCTCAGTGTTCACTCCGGCTTTGCAGCTTACCGCAACAACAGCCACAGACTGAGAACAAGAAGCAAGGGGAGCAGAGAGCTAAGTGTTGGCTCTTCTATGCCCAGCGTGTTGAGGCTAGGCTTCCTGCTGAATTGCTTCGGCAAGGAGAATCCGGTTCCGTGCGGCTAGGGGGAGCCCAAGCATAGGTGAAAGCTCTGTGATGAACCGCGTTCACTTCAGTTTTCTGTCCTGCTGCTCGGACAGTGTGTTTTGAAAGCGTGCCTTTTCGTGGGCCGGGAAGAGCTGGGTCCTTTGATTGTAAGATGGGAAAGTAGACATAGCAGTATCTCCCAGACACATCCCAGGGGATAAATGGCCTCTGTCGCTGGGACCCGGCTCCTGGCAACTGTCCACAACTGCAGCCAGTGTAACTGGAAAAATCTTTTTGTTTTTTAACACAAATAAAAATGTAACAGAATGAAACTGATACCAGCTTTTCTCTATCTAAACTACTTTAATTTAATGGCTTCTGTGACACCATTTTTTCAGTCTTTTTAAAATGTGAGATTATAATTGAATTCATTTTCATAAAATGTGTGGGGGGGTGTGGATTTCAAATGTAATATTTGGACAAAAATGAGTTGATAGCATGGAAATAAATGATAACCCTAAAACAAGTAAGCTAGATTTGGTTCCTAATTTCCCAAAGGCAGTTTGCACATCGGTTATTCAGAAGCCTACCCACATTTAGGATGGTAATCATTTGTTTGGGTTTCCCGGGAAAATAAATAAGTTTTCTTTCATGTGCACAATACCAGATGCTAACTTGAGAAGTAAAGGTATATAGTGGAATTGCATATTTCAACAGTTATTGCCTCTATAATGTATTGCTCCTTGCTTTGAAATAGAGGTAAAGATGTATACTGGTTATGATTTTTTTAAAGTATATGAAAAAGAAGTTATGTATTGCTTAACACAGTGCTTGTTGGCACATTTATCTCCACTATCCAGGGTCACACTTCTGTTTAGGATAAGTATTCAAAAACATTTGTTGAAAAAATAAAGAGAAAGAAGCAGAGAAGAAGCATTTATATTGCATAAAATTTTCATAAGAAAAATCAGAGTTACATTTTCCTGACTGCTGTCTTAGTTACTTATCTCATTGTGTCAGAATATCCAACATACACAGTTTAGGGGAGGAGAGCTGTATTTAGCTCACAGTTTCAGAAGATCTCATAAATCCATTCATTCATAGAGC
The DNA here is from genome assembly GCA_004027205.1 of Ctenodactylus gundi. NCBI lineage: Eukaryota > Metazoa > Chordata > Mammalia > Rodentia > Ctenodactylidae > Ctenodactylus > Ctenodactylus gundi. The sequence continues at coordinate 1,287,325 of PVKB01000045.1, forward strand.
AGCCATCAATGGCGGAGACATGCAGCAGAGGCTGGAGAGCTGCTCAAGTCCTTGCAGGCAGAAGCCAGCGAAGAGAGGAGCAAGTGGATGTCTGGAAAGGACCAGGGCTTTCCCAGGAAGAAGTCATAATAATGTTTTTTTTTCTTTTTTTCTTTTTTTTTTTCTTTACTCAGGTTCGGGCTGCCAGTTGGGAACCCCCCTCCCCCCCTCCCCCCTTTCTCTTACTGGACCACAAGTCAAAAACAAACACATGAAGTTCTGCGCTAAGCATCCCCATCTCAACAAGTAGACACAATACTTCCAGGTCCAGCCTCAAGTGTCTGTGCCTTCCAGCCAGACCCTACTTCTCAATAGCACATGATTTCAGTTATCCCACTACATCCAAATACATGAGGCTTTGAGGGGACAGAGCCAGTGCCTTGTCTTATCCCATTTGTCTTTTCCAGGTGTATGGAAGATTCTGTGATAGGAATGAGGACATCTCAACCTCTGTTCTATTTCAGCATATCCAAGACCAGTGAAGATGGAGCCTGTGGAGGAATATGGTATGGTTGTTGCATTTGAATTAGTCAGCGAAGTTCAGGGTAGAATAAGGAATATAAGTACTAGAATTGAGTCCTCCTACCTAAGAAGAATGGGGGACACTCTGATTAGGGGGAGCAGGCTTATGTAGGGATAGAAGTCTTTGAAGGGAGGGAACAATGGCTGGGGTAAGAAAAGTCCTATGCAGTCAGGTCTAGCAACTGTTCAGTTAGATAAACAAGATGCACAGTGAGGCAGAGGAGCCGTGCTTGCTCTGATGGTCCAGGTTGGGTCGTGGTATTCTTGATCACCTCAGGATCTCAAACCCAGGATGGAGAGAGTCAGAGACATCTTTCTAAGTAGAAGGAGAGCGAGGCATCGGGCCAGAGAAGAGAGTCAGGAAAGGCTATGCCCCAGGTAATTGTGCAATAAAAGAAGGCTGGATCCTAGTTAGAGGATGGCACCATCAGGAAAGTCAGAAAGGCAGTTAGGTCATCACATTGGAACAAAATCTTATTTTCAACGGAGAGGAACTTCAACAAACACAATTTTTCCTCATTTGAAGAACGTAAAGACAAGTTCTATTATTTTTGGCCTAGCTCAGAAAAGGGAGGATCCGTAATATTTTTGATGCTGTACTCACTGAAGGGTCTAAGGTCAAGATTAGTCTCATTCTGGGAATCACATTCAACCTCAGTTCTGTAAGTAAAGCTTCCTTAAAGATTTCTCCTTTTTGTGGTTTGGATCTATAGTGTCCTGCAAAAGCCTCATGTACCTTTGGATAGTATATACTATTGAGAGGTGGGGTCAGAATGGAAAGAACAGATTATTGGGGCTTGACTTGGAAGGGTAGCTCCGCCCTTCCTCCCAGATTTGGTCCTGTTTTGCCTTGCTGTGATGACCTCTGGTTCTAGCTCCAGCCCTATCTTGAGGCTCCACCATTTTCCATCACCCACCCAGGAATGGACTGTGACCTTCTGAGACTCTGAGCTAAACTAAATCCTTATTCACTAAGGTTCTGGATATTGGATATTGAGTCACAGTGATGAAAAAGTAACTAAGACAGAATCAGCACCAGAAGTGAAGTCACTGGTGTGACTTTTACCTAACCATGTGGTTCCGGATCTTGAGAAACCTCTAAAAGCCTCATGTGTTTGGATGTGGTGGAATAACAATGGAGCTGTGTGCTCTTGGGAGGTAGGGTCTAGTTGGAAGGGGTAGATGCTTGAAGCTTAATCTGGAAAAGTCAGGACACTGAGGCTTGCCCCAGAAAGGGTAGATCACTAGGACAGGCCCTGGAGAGGTATATGCTGGTTCTACCCTTCCTCTCTGCAATGCCATGAGAAGCTGCCTCCACTTCCACATCCATCTCCATCTCCGCCATGTGCTTCCTCTCTGGCCAGCCACTCTGAAACTACGAGCTAAAATAAACTTTGCGTCCCCCAATTTGTACATGTCAGGTATTTTGTCATAACAACAGAAAAGTAACTAAAACAGGAATCAATACCAGAAGTGGCAGACCTCATTGCTATGCATTTCCTTGACCATGTGGTGTGGAACCCTTTAAAAGTGGCTTGTGGGAAGAGTTTGGAAAGGCTTGAGGATGCAGGCTGGAGAAGCCTTGGTGTGCTCTGAGTTGAGATTCATAAGAGATTCTGGTCAGAACTCAGAAGACCAGAAATCTGATAGAAGTGTGGATTACCAAGGCCAGGCTCAGAAGTTTCAGATGGGTAGGAGCACTGTGTTGGCAAAAGCTCCTAGTTACTTTTTTACCTCTGTGACTCAATAACCAACACCACAACTTCAGTAAGGAAAGATTGATTTAGCTTACAGTTCAGAATGTCCCTGTCCATTCACAGATAAGTGGCTGGAAAATGTTGGCACCACATGACAGAACTGGAGCAAGAGATAGAGGTTCTGACAGCACGGCAGAACAGATCCAAGTCTGGGAGGAAGGGCAGTTACCCCTCCAGATCACACTCGACCATCTGCCTCCTTTAGCCAGGCCCCACTTCCCAACAATATACAGTATTCGTAGGTACATGAGGCTTTGGGGAGACACTACACATCCAAGTCATAATGTCCCCTTTGTCTTCTTCCAAAGATACAGATTATCCTGGGGTAAAACAAAAAGTCTCAGCAGGGAGCTAGATCAGGCTTGGTAGTCCCCAGGGCCAGTCTCTAGAGGTGAGGAGGCCTGGTGGCTGGACCTACTCACTACACAGGCAAAAGATTCCCTTAATAAAAATACTTGACTAGTGAGGATTTTCTAGGTAGTAAAAATTTATATTTTGGGGCACTTTCTTTGTAGAACTGATAATTTAAAAGAATGTTAAAGAAAAGAGCTGATAGTGAATATATTCTTGAAATTATAGAAGATAACTGAATGTTCTTTGTTTAACACAAAGAAAAACTTTCTGGGTCTAGTTCAGCTATATTTATAGGGAAGCATTTTGAATTTGTGGCATTTCTTGTTTTCATAAAGATAATACATATGCAGGTTCCCCAGAAAGTACCTGAGTGAAGGAGCTCATGAGTTTACAAGGATAGGTGGCTCGGTTTGCCATCTGGAAACAAGATGGCAGTAAACACATCTTACAAACACTTTCATTGTTTCTGATTTTTAAAGAGTTGAAGGAAAATTGGTGTAATGTGATTTCTCCGAGGAAAGATACTAGCTTCAAGATTACATGTTTAAATAACGATTCTCAGTAGTTTTAAAGTGTGTTTCTGTGGTAATGAAATAACCAGTTCACTAAGTCCTTCACTATGTTTTATTTTCCTGTTGATAAAATTTAAAACTCTAGAATTCCAGAAGCTTGGGAGGCTGAGGCATAAGGATTCCAAGTCGGATCTCAGCCTGAGCAACTTAAGAACTTAGAAAGATCCAGTCTCAAAATAAATAAATAATAAACAAACAAACAAATAAACAGAGCTAAAGATGTACTTAGCATCAAAGCTCTGTCCAAGCACGCATGTGTTTACCTCTAGTACCCAACATGGCGAAAATAAAAACATTAGGAAATGGAATGAGACATTAAACAAAAACGTCAGCTACCTTTTGACAAATTATGCAGTATTGTTGCATATACTGTGGTCCCACCTATGCAGGCAGTTGAGGTAGGATGATCATAAGTTTGAGTCCAGCTTGGGCAGCATATCAATAGCAAGAATCCATATTCAAAAACAAAAAAAGAATAAAGAAAATGTATACATACACACAAATTAAGACTATTATTCAAACTCACAAAAGTGTTGAAAGCACTAGTGAAATGTCAAAGACAGACAAACAGGTTTTTGTACGTACATGTATGATTTCATTTTTAACAGTATATAATTACATACATTTAACATGCACTTATAAATGTGCATGGAACTTTTCTTTTTTACTTGGAGGTATAAAATGAGTCTCATTAATTTATATTTTAATTCAAGAGCTCATTACCTGTGTGATCTTGGTCCTAAGATAGCCCTTTCTGAACTTCAGTTTTCATAAGGCTCTAAGGCAAAACTTCTTATAAAATACTGTGTAAACAGCAAAGCATTTTCTGAATATATGTTTTTGCTGAAACTAAATGAGTGCAGCAGCATAAAATATAGAATTTAAAGTCATTAACCCACAGGAGGATTTTCTTGTAGCATACAAATGCCTAAATTCAGACTCCAAAGATCAGAACTTAGAGAAATACAAAGTATATAGCTCAGCTCTTTATGCAGTAAATATCGTGAACCATGTATGTTAGGGAAGGGATAAGTATCTCCTCTTTCCACCCAAAGAACAAGAAAAGGCATAAGGACTTGTAAGTACAGAGAGGAAAGAGCGATAAAGAGGAAAGGGAAAGAGAAAGAGAGGGGAGAGAAAGAGAGAGAAATAAAGAGAGAGGGGAGGTTGGGAGAGAAAGAAGAAAGAGAGGAAAGAGAGAGACAAAAAACTACTCAGTGCTACTCAAAGCTTTCTAGTACATTCAAAACAGTAGCATAGTTGGAATGCATGCATGGATGACGTTTGACAGGCACTGGGAATGCAGGTGCTCGGTTTTCTTTCTCTTTGCGGAGTTGCCGGACTCTGCCTCCACCACACACCAATTTCGTGCTTCCCATCTCTCTCCTTTCCAGGTGCTCTCCCCTTCGCCCCCGGCTGTTCTTTCTACCATTGCAAAGGATACAAGTGTATGACCAGTACAAGCTCACATGAAGAGGGCTTATAACTTTTGAATAATAAACTCATCTAACTTGAGCATTAAAGCTCCAGAATCTTAATAATCCTAGTAAAATCAAAGGAATAAGGAGCTCTGCTCCAGGTGACAGACCTAGTGATGGAAAGTGGATCAAAATTCAGACCTGGTTGGCTCCTGAGATGTGAAGAAGGGAAGGAAGAATTAAAAAGAATAACACAGGAACATTATGTGGCAACAGGTCCTTTCACCATTTTGGCTGTTTTCTGGCCTGTGAGGTCAGGGAAATGTGAGGAAAATGACAGTCCACCTTAGGATCTCAGTGACGAACAACACTACTGAGAAAACCATCAGTCACTCTGAAGGCCAGCTCCACAACTAAAGTTTGCTCTGACTACATAAAACTCCTCTGTAAATGGAATCAGAGGAGTAGGAATGAGACCTTGTTCTCAACTTCAAATTTTCCACATGGGAGTGACATTGACCTCTGGGCTGGATTCTCAACCGTACCACCTTGCTGTGTTCACCAAACCATTCTGTGAGTCTTTATAATACGCTCTGACCTTCATGTGAAGGGGCAGAACCCACACACAGGTCACTCTTGGGGGACTGTTGTGGTCACCTCCTCCCTTTTTGGCTGGCTGGTCTCCTTCTTTTGCCCACCCTGCCCTCATTGCTCATGTACTCATGAGTCCTCTTGCATAGATGCTGTGACAGGCCCTGGGAAGATGTTGTTAACATTTCTAACATTTGCTCACTGTCTAGGCCTTGAGATTAAGATTTTTGCCACGTGTCATTCAAGTCTACAGTCACAACAGTGATAGAGAGAAATCTATTATCACTGAGTACATCTTGATGGCACATTTTAGAAGTCTGGCTTGCTTCAACATGATACAAAACAAGTTAGATTAATCAGGAACAGGAGCTAGTATAAAGTTTAATTTTACGTATTTATATGAAATTAATATACCACAAACTATATTCAATGTAAGGTATTTTAATGCATTGACCTAACATTAAACTGTATCTCCATGAGACCTCTGGAAGGTTAAAAAATGGGACTCAAATAAACAAATTTAGCAATCACTTAGTCAACTTTGCTTATTGTAACCCTACTTTCATGATTAAGAAGTGAAACAGATCCAGGTATGCTGGTGACTAATTTAGAGTCGGTCGCACTATTCACACAACCAGTTCAGTGATACGTTTGTGGTATCGCTTAATCAAATCATCCTTCTTTGCAAACTTGTTCAGGGAGGCAGGAGTTTCATAGTCTACCCTTGTCTTGTCAAAGCCGAGGGCTTGCAGGCCACTAGCGTGCACAGCCGGGGAAACTTAGCTGGCTCCACACTCAAGGAATTCCAGGGAGCCAAACTCCCTCCTGCCAGCTGAGATCCTTTCGATCTCCCCCAGCCTCCTCACCCTTTTACCATGGGGAGATCAGAGCTGCTCAGCTCAGAGAAGCAAAATGAGGAATTAAGAGTTGTAAGTCTCTGAAGTTCTGTAAATAAAAATTAAGCCCTTATCCAATCATTTTTACATTTGAAGTGAAGTTCAGGTGGAAATACTAGATTAATGATCCTAGAAACCAGGTTCTGACGCTCAGTAGGTATCAAAAAATATACTACATCAATAGTGCGTCGAGGAAATAACTCAGAGGTCTCCGAGGTCATTTTGAGGAAAAAAAAAAAACAATGGCACATTAGTGCAATGAATCATTAATTCACTCAACAACAACAACAAAAAAATTTGACATGGCCCATTCTGAGACAGTTGTCCACATGACGTAAAAACTTAGGTGCACATGAAGATTTATTCTGATGGCTCAGCAACTTCATTTACAATCACTTCAAACTGGAAGCACCACCCTGTGCTGGAGAGTGTGTAAATGAAGTGCAGTATGTTCGCATGAGGAGACTCACATCTCAGGAGCAGAATGAATCGGGTACGTGCTGCAACATGAAGGCCTTGAACATGCCTTATGCTAATCGAAGACACAGGACTCAGAGGTCACAGACTGTATTACTGCATCTGTATAACTCTGCCAAAGGCAGACCATATGGACAGAGTGTGTGCCAGTGATTGTCAAGAGCGAAGGATGGGGGTGGGGGAGGCTAGCTGCCAAGAGTCAACGGAGGTGCCTGGGAGGGGAGATAGAGGGGACAGAAGTATTCTGATTGTGCTTCTCTGATACCGCTCTGCACTTATCAAACACTTAAAGCTATATACCCAAAGGAGGGAGTTTTATTGCTACATATGGAAAAATAAATTTGAGGAAAGATGGCAATAAAATATTCTAAGTTCAAAAGCAATTTTTCTTGGTATCTTTTATTTCTTCGATTCTCTGAGAAGTTAAACGATGTAAAAGCAAACAAAACAAAAGCGAAATAAAAAAGTCCCTCTCCGTGACCTTCAATGACATCCTGTAATGAACAAGATAAAAATTATCGAAAACTAAAAACCTTTGGTGGCTAGGATAGAGATAAAGGCATAGAGTATGGGGAAGATCAATTATTACTGAAATGGGATTTTCTCTTCCTGCTCACTTCTGACTGCAATGTTTTCTCCTCCTGGTAACTTCTGCTGCTGAAACAGAGCCAGCTGCCCAGAATGAGGACAGCTTCGTCGTCCTCAGGCTCGCTCCGCGGGGCTGTCCCTGGTGACTCACCCCCTGGAGGGACACTGCCCGCACTGGAGTCCACCCGCCTCCCCTCCCGGCACCTGAGCCGCTATGATTCAGCAGAAAGTCGCCTCCACCTGTGCCTCCAGCCCTTCCTTTCCTGTCAGCTGCAGTGACGTTGTGGTGGATGGACAGGAAATCTTCCCCATCGTTTTGGGGTATCTCCAGGAGAGCAGGTGAACATCTCTAGGCACACAGAAGGGGTGAGGCTTACTCGTTTATCTATGATAGACATATAAAATTTGAGAGTTTTAAAAAATAGCGAAACTGCATTTCCTGGGACCCCCTCCCCCACTTCCATTTTCTCCCTCTCCTGGGAGCCAGCTGAGCAGCTCCCTCCCTGCCTTATCTCGCTGACTACAGTAATGAGCTCCAGGGGGACCTCACTGCTGCCTTTGAAGTAACACGTTTCTCTGAATACACTTTGAAATTTCTCTTCCTACATTGTTTGTTTCTTGTTTGCTCTGACTGTCTCCTTGTAGGGGGGTCTGACAGCTGTTGGGAGGAGGGGCAGTCCAGCATGACAGCTCTGGAATGTGTAAATTGGACAACAACAACAAACACACAAACAAAACAAGAAAGAAAGAAAGAGAAGGAAAGGAACGCCCTCCCCACCCTCTGCCTGTGCAGGAATGTAAAGCCTTGGGCTGGAACCACTGAAGCATCCTCAGGCTCCAGGCAGAGTTGACAGCCAAGGACAGAAGCAGCTGGGAGGCCTGAAAGCTGTCACTGAGGAGGTGGCCTGCTGGAGACAGGTTCTCCTGGGGGGAGCAGAGAAATGAACCCCAGAGAGGGGCAGACAGGAGGAGAGAGCACAGTTTACATTTTCCACAAGAAAAGCCCAAAAAACAATTTTGGAGATTCCAGGAGAAAGAAAGAAGATTTGATTAAGCATTTATAAGGCATGAAGAAGGCTATAATAGCTCTGGTCTGTACTCCTGCTGCAGCTGTCCACTCACACTCGGGTTGAAAGAAACTACAGTCTACAGAGAACTAACCAGCCTGTATTTCCAACACGTTTGGGTGCAATTAGAAAGGTCAGAACAGGTTGAGTTACCATCATTCAAAATACTGAGACTAGAAATACATGGGATCTTAGGATGCTGGGATTCTGGAAGATTTGCATACATACAAGGAAATATCTTGGAAAAGGGATCCAAGTTTAAATAAGAAATGCGTAACTCATACACATGGCTTGAAGGTAACGAGAACATTTTTGGTATACCTGACTGACTTCAACCTGCCATAGAAGGGCGAGGTGTGGAATTTTCCACTGTGACACACGTCAGTGCCGAAACATAAGGACCCCCTCCTAGACAATGGGAGCTTTTACCCCTCTATCCTTTGTTTTTCTACATGTTGCTTCATTAATCCAAGATTCCATTCTTCGACATCTTGGGAAAGAAAAAAAAATCAGATTTTGGAGCATTCTGAAACACTTCCAATTTCGAATTTTCAAAGAAGCTCAGTGTGTGACACAAATATCAAAAATCAAGACTAAGAAAAATGAAGCGACAACAACCAAAAACAAATATAAAGCAGAGAGTACTGAATCTGGTTTAGATCTGGAATGTTCCCCAAAAGACTCCTGTTTGGAAGGTGATTAAATCACAGGGCTAACCCCCTTGATTTCAATGAATCTAAGAGGCCTAGTTGGAAGGGTAGGTCACTGGGGCATGACCTGGAAGGAGATAACTCCGTAGCTCCCCCTGCTGGTCTTACCCTCTGCTTCCTGTCTTGTCAGGCTGTGAACACCTTTTCTTCAACTAAGCCCTCTGCCTGATGGTCCCATCATTGCCAGACAACCATGAGTGGACTGAGACTCTCTCTTAAGTTGTGCTTGTTGGTTATTGTGTACCAACAAAGAAAAAAATTACCAAATACAAATAGAGAAACCTTTACTGTAGAAATCCCTGGTGAGTGGGAAACCATACTGATGATCAACTACAACTGGGTTGGATTTTTTTTTTTCTTAAGAAAATACTTGTGTGCCAAGACCACTAGACCTGGATTAACTGCCCTAGATGTCAGGGTCTTCTGCTTCAGAGAAATAGCAGCCAGCAAGGACAAAGAACTTTTGTCATTTGAAAGGATGCTTGATGCTTTTGACAAGTTCTCAGTTCCCTTTCTGGGATCCTTCTGAATATTTTCCTGTGGTTTTCAAACCCTATCTGTGAACATAGGCTTAGAATTCCCTTAACTATCACCTCTACCTGATATATTTACTAATCTTTTAGAGAATTCTTTGACTCCTCTGATGTCCTGTCCTCCTGCCCCAGTTAGTTTGCAAGCTGTTACCCTGCTCCATGATACAATACATCTTAGGTTTTTGGGTTTTTTTTTTTTTTTTTTTTTTTTTTTTTTTTTTTTTTTTTTTTTTTTTTTTTTTTTTTTTTTTTTTTTTTTTTTTTTGCTTTTTGCCTTTGTCACATCATGCCCCCCTATCCACACTCTTTAAATGTTCCGCTGGCTTTCTCTTACCCTTCCCTCTGCCCCTGAATTCTAGCTCAGTTTTCTGCAATTGCTGCTTCAGCGTGTAATCACAGGTCAGAAACCTTCATCAATTTTCTGCCTGTGAAGTAAGGCAACATTCTTCAATTCTCTATTTCAAATGAAAAGGGGATGGCAATCACCAATGTACCTCCCATAATAATTGTACTTAAGCCATTATGATACGATTCCTACTTCCAGGCATCTGAAATCATTAACTACAGTTTTCTTCCTCTTCTGATCTGTATTAGCCAAAGCATCAGACTCAGTGTTCCACCTTCCTTCGTACAATAAACATCTCAGGCCTAATTTGTGTGTCATTTAGAGCTCCAGATTGTTTTGCTGTAAGGTCAGCCACTTGTCTTAGTTTTGAAAAATGTGATTATTGATAATCTGAAGAATTAACAGAGGCTATCGTTCCCTCCCCAGAACAATGTTTCAATATCCATAAGAAAGAGTTAGAGTGAATGGAACTCCTGAATAAAAAATAGTAAGGGCTTTCTTGGGGAGAAAAGTCCTGGGACAAGGAACTGGCTGAGTCTCTGGAGAAGGACAAGGGGTTGGCTCTTTTTTGCTTCTTTGTCTCACTTTGCGAGGCAGATTCAGGTCTACCAGCTTCGTATAGGGTCAGTAGTCATGGACTGCAGCTGGGAGTTTCTAAAAGCTCATTAGGGTGGACAGCAGAGAAAAAAAAATACCTTTTCAGTTACCTGGAACACAGAAAAAAATGAAATTTGCAGCAATATTAAAGGACCAACTCAACTGATTGCAATAAATCAATGTTCTCTAACCATATTTCAATAATATTAGAAAAAAGAATTAGTAAAAATTGCCTACCTCATCTTGAAAAATATATATTGCTAATAAATTGACCTTCAGTAAAAGCAGAAGCCACAAAGTAAATTATGAGATGCTTAGAACTGCAAAACAACATTATTACAGGCTGAGGGCATAGTTCAGTGATTAGATTGATTGCCTTGGAAGTGCAACGTCCAGATTTGATCTCCCAGCACCACATAATAAGTGGTCTTGTTGGTGTACATATGGAATCCCAGCCTGTGAGAGGTTGAAGCAACAGGATGGCTGTGAGTTCTAGGCCAGTCTGGGCTACGTAAGGAGTTCCTGACCAGCCTGAACGTAAAAGGAGACAAAAAGTGTGTGTGTGTATGTATACATACATAGATGTGTGTGTGAATGTGTGTGTGCATGTATACATGTGTGTGTATGTTAATATATATATATATATATATATATATATATATATATATATATGTGCATATAAAATGTAGTGGCAGGGCAAAACTAAAGCAGAACTCACAGGAAAAAGTATGACTTAAAATACATTTACCAGAAAAGAAAAACAATATTAAATTGAGCAATAGATTCTATTTGATTTCTTGGAAAAGCAGAAACAAACCAAGCTTAAAAAGGAGACAATTACTAAAATAGGCAAAAGTCAGGGAACATCAAACGATACAGTAGTAAATATAGTTTGACTCAAAAGCTCCGTCTCAAGTTAATCAAGCTATATTGATCAAAAGGAAAGCCACCATTTTTAGTTAAACATAATATAGAGTGAAAACATAGACATAGCCAAAGTCAAAATAGCACTTAAGAAAAGAAAGAAAAAGGAGGTCAAAGAGGGTCAGACGTTTGAAACCAGTGGGAACCACAGAGCGAACGAGAGGTGGAGACAGGGAGAGAGGGAAAGTGAAGCAGATGGGACTTGTGTGTGCGTGAAATTCTCAGGCTCAATGTAAGCATTGTGGGTATACTCTAATAAAATGAGGGGAGAGAATAATAAAGAAAAGAAAGAATACCACAATCAACTACTTTCTGATACATTTCAAAACAAATGGACTGAGCTACTCATCCATGGATCGGATGCTCAGTTTCAAGAATGACTGCGCACTGTGGATTTGAATGAATCAAGGGTCAGAACAGGTAGAATAGACAACAGCTACAGCAGCGAATGCACAGGAAGAAGGGACCAGAAGTGGAAGGTGGTAGTGACAGCCTGTACCATATTTCTCTGCCCGATAAGCAGACATAAGAAAGAAACATTCGTCAGTAGGAAATGTATGCTGTGAAGTAAAATATAGTACTTTAATATAACAAAATACGTGAAAACTTAGTTCAATGTTACGGGTCATTTGGTAAGGAAAGTGATCTCTGATTATTGGGGTTTTTTTTCTAAAACTATGAAAAATTTATATAAAAATAAATCTGTATATATAAGAAATTTCTAGAAAGGACACACTGTGTGGATGAAATCTGAGCTTAAACTGGTTTTGTCGTTTGCAATGTGCTTACTCTCAGGAAATTCTTCTCTTATTTTCATTTTCTTCTTCGTAGGATTTTGGAGGAGGATCAAATAAAAATTCTTTAAAGTTCCTGATGCATAATAAATTTAAACACCTGAAAGCTTTTCTTACTGTTTATGCTATCCAGGAAGAAAACTAAAATTAAAAATAATTTTCACGAAATGAGGGAAATTCTTATCAAGTTTTGAAAGTATAGTAAAAAAAAAAAAAAGAACACATTTAGGTCTACCAGTGAATGTACAAATGTCCCACTATTTACAAAGAAAGGGAGACTCTGAAATTCATAAATCTGTGTAAGTATACAGGAGCCTCCTAAATGTGCTGCAAGAAATGATCTGTGTTTACAAGTGTCCTCCGAACTTGATATACTACAGCATCATTCAATTATGCCCAATTAAATTCTATTATCTCCATTTTCACACCAGACCCTTTTATTTGTTTTCATAACAAATACATATTTTAGAAAACCTGTTCGCTAAGGACAATTTAAAATTAAAGTAAGGCTATTTATTTGCAAACTGTAGTCTGTGTACAAATTGGAGAGATAGGAAGATGACATACTGGGTCTTGGATAGGAAAACAATTAGTGGTAGAACATGCTTTGATCCACTGTTTTATTTTTAAATAAACCATGCATTCTTTCTTTCTCTCTCCTTTTCTCCTCTTTTTTTTGTTTTTGTTTTGTTTTGTTTTGTTTTGTTTTTATCCCCAAGTACTGGGAATTGTTCTCAGGGCCTTTACATATCCCTACATATTTATTTATTATTTTTATTTATGAGACAGGGTCTCACTACATTGTTAAATTATCCAGAGTAGGCTCAAACTTGTGATCTTCCTGTCTCAGCCTCATAAAGGACTGGGATCACTACCACACCTGGTTTTCATGCCTTTATTTATTTATTTATTTTAACTGCCTTTTCCATGTGACCCTAGAAGATGGGCTCCAGAAACAAATGTGCTGGATGTGTACATTGTCCATACTATGGTAACCTTGGTTAACATTCTAGAACAGTGTACAAAAAAGGAAAAAGAGCAATGACAGTCACAGATGACACAAAATAAGAGCGAGGTCCCATCCTAGAAGATCCATAAACCTTTTGACAGCTTGGCAAAAGAGTTTAAATTAGCAAGATGCGACTAAGTATGCATTAATGTAAAACCCTACATTAAGACTTAAGACATATGGCAAAAGGGAAAGTTGATTTAAAACATTTTCTTAGGAAAACAAATGACTGATTTTGTTGCTTACATGACCAAAGGAAGCAAGAGTACTATGTTACTGCTAGAACAAATCTATTATTTTCTTGGAATTTGTGGTAAAGCAATTTACAAAATGCAGTTCCTATTATGTGCATGATACTGAACAAATCTGTGAGGAACTTAAAGGCTGGTGAGAAAAGCATAAAATTTACTCGATGGATAAATACAGTAGCCTCATTGCACCAGTCACATAATCATTGAAGGCCAGCTATGGATAAGGCCTGCTGATGGTCCTAGACTGGCTAAAGAAAATCAAACTCCTCCACCACCTATGGAATCTGGAATTTATCACAGATCTTAGAGAAGAAAGTTGTTTTTCCTTAAGATTTTAGGTTTATTGCAATGAACTGTTGCTCATGGAAATCCAGTATTCAGTGGACTCATCATACACTCAAATCCTCTTGCACACAGCACATATGCATTCCTATACAGAGAATCCATAGTTAAATATTCAATGTCATCCCCTCTTTGGCAGAGAACAGGGTGGCTGCTCTTGTCACTGTGTTGATATAGATCAAGATCTTCTCAAAATTCTAGTTACAGGCCCAAGGAAGTCCTAGTTCCTTGGAAAATCTAACTTCCTTAACTTTTTCTTTCTGTCTTTCATTTCTAAAAGGTTTTTGTGTAATAAACCTAACTTTTGACTGAATTTGCTTTTGAGAAAGGACTTTTTAATTGATTAATTTGGAAATACATGCTTAATTGTACATAAACTAAACAAGACAAAGTCTAAGTGGGATAATTTCCTCTATATAACAGTATAATATTTTTCTCAAGATGACAACTCTGCAAGGTGAGATAATTTTGGCAGACAGAATTTTTTCTTGGTTTTACATGTTGCATTGATCCTGTCGTTTAGGCCTAGCTTTAAGGATGCCAAATACATGTGCCAAGCCAATGTGCCACCACTTTAACCATTCTCTTTATTCTTCTACCATTCACTTGCATAAATGTTTCTGCTACGTCATCTTTACAATGTCATGTCATCTTTACAAAGTTGTCCAACTATTCCTATAGTTTGCTAATAAATTATTTTTACCATTTAAAAATAATTGCCAGTATCTACATAATGTCTATGTTCAGTACCTACCTGGTACCATTCTAAGTCTTTTATATAAAATACCACATTTAACCACCTATCTTAGTCTCTTCAGGCTGCTGTCAAAAAAAAAAAATAGTCATAGATTGGGCCGTTTCTAAACAACAGAAATTTATTGTGCACAGTTCTGGAGGCTGGACAGATGAAGGTCAAGGTGCCAGCAGATTGATTGTGTCATGAGGGCGTACTCTGTTTCACTGATGGCGCTTCCTTGTGTCCTGTGGGCTGAAAGGGGTAAGCAAGTTCCTGGGGCCTCAGGTAAAAGGATAGTCCTGTTGGTTCACACTCTCTTTTTGTGACCTAAGCAACCACCAGAGTGTCATCTCTTAATACTAGTATATTAGGGATTAAAATATGAATATGGAAGGATACATGCATTCAGCCCAGATCACCCTCCAAACAAGTCTATGGTGTCATTACTACCGTCATCTTCAAATACCATTAAAACAGAAATATATCAAATCAAGGTCCTCTGGTAGTTGATTTTATTGGGACATTGAACAGACAATAAAAATCTTTCTATGAAAGATATCATATAGTGATGAATGTTAAAATTTTCATTAAAGAAATTGGAAATACTTCAGGGTAGAATGAAAAGGCGAAAGACTCATCCCAGGTGCAGATAAGTGTGAGTAGATAAAACACTTCAAATCTTGACTTCAACAATTGAGGTCCTATCTCAGGCTGTTTTGTTATAACCTCCCCAACTATTCTTTTTTTTAAATAAATTATAGTAAGAGTATACTGTGTAACAGAGTATAATAATACAGTAGTAATGGCTGATTGGATGGAGGATGGAGTTGCAGCTGTGAAACAGCCTTCTCTCTTTTCTGTATGGTCTCTATTCGTCAGCTGACCAATAAGGCTACTCCACATAGTTGTCTCAGGGACACCTCCAAGACTGCAGAAACACCAGCTGAAGACCTCCCGCTGCCCATCCTGAGATCTTCCACCGTATGCTTCAACCATCTTCTCTAGATCAACGCTTCTCAAATGTTCTCCTTAGACTCCAGAAGTGCAGAAACAGACCCACCTCCTCATAGGAAGAATCGCAGTTACATGCTAAGGGACATGTAGGAGAAAACAAAGAGGCACTTTTTGTCGTGTTGCTGTTTTTCCTATATATGATAGTAATATTAGAAGTTGAGATCATGAGAGTTCAGAAGAGATTTTTTTCTGAGGTGTTTGCCAGAGAGACAGTAAGATGATCAACTTAAATTTTAGATTGTTCCACTTGAATGTGTGGATGAAAGATGGAGAAAGAAAGACTAGATGTGGATGGGGAGAATCCAGTTGGGGTACAATTATCATGGCCCAGGTGATGGACAATGGTGGCCTGAAGTAGGGAACGACAATGGGACAGATTGAAGTGAAAATAAGGAGCTTCTCTAATGAGATGCATAGCTGGAAGATGTGGCAAATGTGACTGGTTTTTGGAATGAGTCTGGTTAGCATGCTCTCTTTCACATCACCTGAGTTAAGGTGCTCACAGTTAAACTAAATAAAACTATCATACTACGAGACGTGGCTTTAAAAGAAACACAAAGGAACAAATTAAAGTTTGCTAAAAATGAAAAGATTCTGCTGCTGGTGACACAAACTATTGTTCAAGTGTTCAGTGATGCTGTAGAATGGTAGAAAATCTATTAAGAATTCCTTGATACCATTATTACACTGTGCCACTTTCAGTGGGACTTTAATTTACATTTTATAAATTATGCAATATTTTATAAAGTAAGTGAAATCTTTTAGTATTCTAAAGCGAAGCTCTGTATTTTTGGCAGCTTAGAGTTTTGAACGCATAATTTCACATTCCCAGTAATAAGCTTTCCAAAGGGTGAGACCTGTAGAAATGTGGAAATGACTTATTCCATCTCGTTGTTAATTTTTTTTTAAAAAGTAATTTCCACATTAAGTACTGTTCACATACAAACCGTAATGGGGCTCTCTGATACAACCACAGCAAATGCCTAAAGTAAGTTAGCATTTAATCAGCAATATTTGTTTTAATCCTTATGGAGATATTAAAGGTAAACATTCAGATAGCAATCGAAATAGACTCTCTCTATTTTAAGTATGTACTATAAGCCTAGGAAGGGGAAAGGGCCCCAGGTAAACACCTCATTAAAGCACACTGAGGCTCAGTAGATGGTATTTTTCCAAAGGAGACCAACACAATCCCTTCGAGAGTTGTCTAAGCTTGAAAGGGGCTGCTCTCTGCCATAAATAATAGAATTTAATTACTTAAAAGACAGCTGACCAGCTCCAAGAAGCATTGAAATCATTTTTAAATTGAGGACATTGAATTAGATCAAATTAACAAAGTCAAGTTTGCTTACATAATTCGCACTTCAAAATAGCAGGGAGGTGTATCTTGATCGGGTTGAAACAATTCTCTCCACATGCAGACCAAAGACTTATAGTTTTTTATACTCATGTATTTTAGTGGACTTCAAATAATTTCCCAAGATACTTGAATAACCTCATCCATAATATATTCTAATCTTTTAAAAACTACAAAGTATGTTTGAAATCAATGAAATGATACAATACTGCCTCTTTAAACTTTACGTGGATAGGTTTACTCATTGTATGTAGAAACTGTGTTACACGAAGAAAGTGTAGAAATTAAATAGAAGTCTAAGGGCTGTGGAATTGGACAGAGGTGAGGTATTTGCATATGCCAAGACAAGATGCTGATCCATAAAACTTTATTTTCAATATTAATAGTTGGAAGACAGTTCGTGAATGAGAGATATCAAAAAATCTATCAAAAATAAATTATTAAAAACCATCATTA
Source organism: Ctenodactylus gundi (assembly GCA_004027205.1). Taxonomy (NCBI): domain Eukaryota; kingdom Metazoa; phylum Chordata; class Mammalia; order Rodentia; family Ctenodactylidae; genus Ctenodactylus; species Ctenodactylus gundi. The sequence continues at coordinate 1,304,675 of PVKB01000045.1, forward strand.
AAAATAAGCATTTTTAAAGACAGTAGTAGAGGTTACTCATGACAAAGAGAAGCTGTGATAAAAGATAGTGAAAAGAACAGGACAAGAAAAATGAGGCGATGCAAAGGTAATAGCTAGAGACAAAAATTGCCTTGTTCCAAGGATGATTTGCAAAGGCTTAGAAGGTGAGAATGGGGATGTATTTCAATGAGCCACTAGAGGGTTTTCCTTGGACACAGTCCATGTTGACCAGAGAAGATTCATTCTCAACAAGCAAAAAGACAAAGGGATGATCATAAGTTTTGCCATCTTTCACCTGAAAAGTTCTGAAGAAATCATTTGACCTGAAAGCCATTGGACAAACGCTCCATTTCCTAGTAGACGTTGTAGCGTTTGCACAAGGTTCAAAGACAGAGTCTGCTAGAGCTGAAGCAGTAATCGGTACTACACAGACATCATTTCAAAGGGTTAGGAGTGAGAAGCAGTGAAGCCAAGCCCACCTCCGCTCACCTAATTCATTCCCGTCCTTCCTTTCAAGCATTCAGTTTTGCCCTAGACTTTTTCTACTGCTTCCAAAAGCAGCCTATTAAAAAAAAAATCCTCTCTTGCAAGACTCCTTCTTTCTCCCTCCTCCGCCATCAGGATGTGGTCTGATGTCATAAAAGAGAAGTTAGAGCTAAGGAGAAAGTGGGAAGACAGACTGCAGAGAGGAAGCAGGAATCGCACTCGCACCAAAACAGAAAAGGACATTCCTTTGCTTAATAAATATTTATGCAAGTGTCTGCCAATTACCTTTTAAAGATTTTTATACACCCACTTCCTGTGCCTTTCATCTTTTTCATGTCACAGTTTATTCAAGCTGTGAAAAGTGCACGTGTCAGGTAAATGTTGATTTACATGCAAATTGCCTTTGCTAACCTTGCCTTTACATGAAAAAAATGAAAATTTATTAGCTTCCCTCATTAATTCCTCTTTTATACAAAAATTCAAATATTCAGTGTTTGTTGTAAATAAAAATGAGTTTCCCGGGCTTCGGTTTGCCCCGCCTTGTGCCTCGTAGGAAGCTCTGTGTTGATAGAAGTCAGGAAGAGCCAAGCCTTCTTTGGGCACTCTTATTTTTATTTTATTTCGTTTTTCGAGCATCTTCTACTGTGTACAAGGAAACATACTGGATAAAGTCCAGGTCTGAATTTCAGTGTTGGGGTTGCATATACCTGAGGGGTCCCTTGGTATGGTCCCCAGAGAACACTTACCACAGATGTGTGCTGGGGTCAGGAAGAAGACAAAAAAAAGGAAGTGTGGGAGGGGGAAAGGTCTAATAAAACTACTGGTCTCCAAAGTCCATCGTTTAAATACTGGTTTACTTTTATTTTTTCCTTCCACTGGGATCAGTGTCCACCCTATTGTGTATAAAGCCATAACGTGGATCAAAGTTGAGAGCTCTTGCTAAGACTGTGCTTAAAAAATATGTTTAACAACAAAATAGTTTGTCTCCACATCAGAAAAATCCCCAAACCAACAAACGAAAGATCGCTAATTGGACAAATGTATATGTGAATCTTCCACAAAGTTTTGGGCTGTGGTTTCTTCCTTTTGATTCTTTCTTTCCCACTCCCTCCCACCCTCGTCACCATTTTGAGTCCATTCAGGTTCCCTTAGAAATCTTTTCTAGTAGAAACTAGGTAGTTTAGTTGATAAGTTATTGGTTTGAAAAGAAAAGCAATCCTGGCTAGAGAGCAAAAAAGAAAGAAGATTGTAAGATTGCTATGAAAAAGATACTGAAATGCCCAGAGAAGGAAAGGGAGAAATAATGACTGGAGATATCTAACCAGGTGAAAATATAAGATAATTGTAAATAGTTGCAACAATTCCGTGTGTCAGCCACAAAATAATGACGGAATTTTGGAGTTGAGAAGGATCGCAAAGAGTTTCCTGTCTGCACGTTACAGAAAAGTCTCACAGCTGCAAACAAGAAAGAGGAAAAAAAAAAAGGCCCAAACCTTATCTTTTCATGGATTTATTAAAAAGCTAAGAAAACTTAAGTTTTCAAGCACTTCCCTTACAACAACTCCATGAGTGTTGTGAGTTACCTGGTGGTGATGTTAACTAATTCAAGCGTAGAGACTACAAAAGCTAGAGGACTTTATTTGAGGTCCCATGAATTGGAATTTGGGATGCTTGGCTTCAGCCTCGAGTCAAAATTTTGAGGAGGCAGGGAGAGCGTAAGCTTTTATGTATGGGCAATTACATGTTAAGAAGGAACAAGGGCTATGTGAGGACAGAAGACAGAGAATGCATAAGCAGAGAGAAAATTTCCCTAAAACAAAATCTCATAACCTTTCATTATGTGTCTTGAGTTTCTGAGCTCAACACCATTGTCCTGTCCTCCCAGAAGCCAGGTCAAAGGGAGGAGGTAACCGGAAGTTCAAATTCAGGGCCGCGGATGGAAGGATGGAAAGCCCTGCTTCCCCATGGCCTCCCGCATCCTCGTGAGCAACTCCTTCAGGGTTGCTTTCTTTATAATTTTAGTTTCAAGTTCACACTTTTACATGAGTGACAAGCGTTAGGAAGCGTGAGTTGCCAACAGTATATATTTCTACTCTAGCATTTTTGGGGAACAAATGCCTAAAGAGACTTCAGAAACCAGAAAGGATCTTTATAAGTCCAAAGTGAGAGGCGGTTATTTTAATTCTAATTTAAGATAATCATTCACTTTCATAAATAATTTTGTATGCTAATTTTGCATTATTAGCAGCTTTCGCCCAGAATTTTCTTTCTTTGGAACCCACAAAATAGAGACTATTCCGAAATATGTTGGAAGAGTAGGGTCTCCACTCTGAATTTAAAGTGATTTCAAAAGTATCACTGTTGATGATTAACCAGTTTTATGGTTTATCCATTTCAAATAAAGAGGTCTAATTATTTGTAGGAATAATTATCGTCACAAAGTTTAAGGCAAAAAATGAAAAAGAAAAAAAGCCCACAGCTTTAAAGTGATCATGTCTCCTTACCACCACCTGGTGGCGGTATTTTTAAAACAGAATGTTTTGGGGATTTTTTTGTTTTGGTTTGTTTTTCTTGATTAAAGTGTTAAAATAATATTTACAACAGAGAGTAGGGGAAGATGGGACTTGCACATATAATATGGTACTAAATTTTGTTCTGTTTGTTTATACTTGTTTGTGACAATCCTTTCTTAAATAAATGATGGATTCAATAAATTAAATCCTGTTATCTTACTTTCAGATAATAGATCGGGCTTTTTGGTTAGGTATCTCAATGCCTTTAAGAGTAACTAAAAACGAATCCTTAGCAATGAGAAATGCTACATCTCAGGTTTGTGGCTTCTTACAGCGTGAGGAAATGTGGGGGCATGAAGGTTCTGGCATTGGGCACAGCATTCAATACCTCGTGACTTCAGAGAAAACATGACAAGTTGTAAAATGTTATTATTGTTACATGATTCCTAAGATTTTAAGATTGTATTTTCCCACTGCAAGAACTGAAATCATCACGTGAACATATTTCAAACTATGTTAAACCTATTCATAATAAATTGAGTAATATATTCTTTAAAGATTTTAAGTTCTTGCAAAATATAATCATGTTGGCTTTTGCCTGTGTGCTGGTGATTTCTGCCCCCTGTTTTACGGCAGACTGCTTACCCTTGTGGGAATTTTACATAGACCCACTAATTCTTCTTGAGCAAAAAAGAAACTCACAGACTCTCTGTGTACTAAACAGACCGTTGGCAATATCTAAACAGCTGTTGGCTGTATGATACATATCTGGCTAAAAACAAACCCATCTGTATTTAATGCATTATTGCCAAAGTGTAGTAACACGCTGTTTCCAGTCTGAAAACACTGATCCCCCCATGTGAGACAATCAAATTGAAATTCTTACAACACGGCTCTTACACTTTTTGGCTATACAAGCGGAAAGTCTAGGAGTGTTCCAGCTGATGGCAAAATCTGTTTCCAGGGGCTGTGGTTTGGAAGGGGGGCGGATGGTGGTGATTAGATCCAGGCTGCAGAATCCTTTCCCCTCAGATATTTTTGAGCTATTGTAATCTGGCCTTTAAAAAGAGTTCCTGAGTGTCTCTATTGCCTCTTTATAAATTCATTTTATATAATATTTATTTTCAATGATTAAGAAGCAATACATACTTAATACTGCAAAAAAAAAGTACAAAGAAGAAAAAAAGATTGAAGTTTCTTTCTCCTAACATGCCTGCTACTGTTATGTGTATGGGCCACCTGCAAGTAAAACTACTCTTTAACTCGGGGACAAACATGACTCCATTAACCCATTTTCTGGAGTCACTGAGCCTGGATAACCAGCGAGAATCTAGAGTAGAGATCAGGCACCTTGCTAAAGGGTGCTTATCTCTCAAGTGTTCTAGCCAGGGGTTGAACCAGTTTTGCCTTTCTGAGAGCAGGGGCTGCTATCATCGCTGTAGAGCTCTGCATACTAATAAAACAATACCACTGAAAATATATGTACCCAGAGGTCAATGTAATATAGACTACTATTTTCATGATAATTAAGATGCATTCGAGATTTTTAAAACTAGATTATATAATAACTATGATGGAAAAATCACAGTGCAGTTGGGTCACGAGCCAAACATTGCCAAATATACAAAAATGTATCGGTAAACAATGAGAAATGGTGTTTCCTAGCATCTACCATTTAAAGAAAAAAAATGTGTTTGCTAATGGCTTTTTAAAGTTAATTAGTGTAATGGAATTTTCATCTAAATATGAGCACTTATTTTATTTGACAAAACACTAAACAATTTGGGAAGATTTTTGTAGTTTTTATCATTTGAATAATGCATAGCTTTCTCTCATTATAGGCAAATGTTCAAATCAACCTCAAAGAAAGCTTCACCTGGAAAGCTCTGACTAAATGAGCATTTTTCTCTGCGCACCAGTGGCACAGGTTCCCACACTAAATAGTCAACAGCTGGAGTGGTAACAGGGAAATCTCAGTGCAGCTAATGAGAGCCCCATATTTCACAGCTCAGAGGCTGTAAAATACTTTTCTTTAAAAAAAGAGCATTTATGAAAATCTCAGTGTTTTGTGTACAGACCCAAGGAACTGTTGCTTTAAAGAAATAAACTCTGCACCAATAATCAAATTCATAAGCCTGTAAAATGTAAATGATGATAATTTATAAAGTGATTGGTTTTATAGCATGCAATGTCACAATCCCATCCGAAGAACCAAGATGTGTCTGGAGCGTGATTAAACCTAACAATGAATATTTTAAAAGCATAATTGTCTCCTGGTTCTCAAATAGAAGAAAGAAAGGGTGGCACTATTACCTATGGGGATGTTTGCCTACACGCTGCAAACTGCACGGTGTGTGAGACACGTTAGTCCCAATGCACTACAACATCCTTGAATATATATTTCTAAACATGTTGACAAAATGCCACTTCCCCAGGAAGCTGTTCTAAATAATTCAAATTAACTCAAAAAATGTTTGGTGAGCCTTTTGTTTAATTCAAATTTCTCTTCGGCCCCCAACCTGTTTTGTTTGCTCAAAATGTTTGGAATAAATGATCTAGGCATCTCTCAGATGTACTATGACTAAAATTCTAGGATTGTTTAAAAGACTCAGAGCCAAACACAAAAATCACAATACTTCTTTATTAGAGAACATGAGCTCTTAGGAATGAGGAGAGATGGAGAGAAACGGACAATATGAAATTGGGACTTGAATGAGACAGAAAGTGAACAAAAATGAATTGAATAACAAACATTTAGAAAGATACACACAGGAGAACCAAAGACAGGCATTAGTACTCCATAGGTAGGAAAAGAGTAAGGAAAGAGTGAGATGAAACTCTACAAGGTACACCTTTCAAGGTCATTTAGTTCTCAAAGTAGACATGTGAAAGAGGAATTATTGACCTCGAGTCATGTTCCCATCTTCATAGAAAGAGAAGGAATAGGCATGAGTCTGACTTACTGCTTATTAATTGTGTACAGCTGATCTCAGAAAGTTTGCTTCAAAGGTCATATAGAAACTATTGAGCCTTTGAGTATATTAGGTAGCATAAAAGCAGTATGTAATACACTGTGTGCCTGCTGGGATAGTAGATATTTGCTTAGTAGCAATTTAGGCATCACCTCACAGAATTAACATGGGATCTCAGAAAGGCTTAAGGGAACTCGAGAAATCCATTTGTTTGTAAATGTGTGTAAGATACCTTCCACCATCCTCGCCTATTGTTACCCAAAGCAATAAAGCTAGAAGCAAATCTGCTTGGACTGAGCTGTCCAGTGAGCACCATCTCTGCTCTCACTGTTTCCAGAACCCCAGAAGAAGAGCCGATCCTTATTGACTTTATGAGCTCATCACTCAGGGACTCATAATTACTGGGTGACCATCCTGCCCCCATTTCTTCCACTGAAACTGCTTTTCCCAAGGTCGACAGCTGTTGTCTCATCACAAAAATAAACAGATTGGTGACAACTGCACAACTCTGACACTATACTAAAAACGTTGAGTTTTGAACTTTGAGTTAATTTTAAGATGTATGAATTATATGTCAACAAGGCTAATTTATATGCACATATAGAAATGCATGTGTACAAAGATGCATGGATTTATACATATTTCATAACCATTCAAATACATTTGCACATGCACACATGTATGCAGAGAGAGTGCAAATACACCCTGGAACATTGGGTTTTTCTATGCGTTTCTCCCCGTCGCGGCTGCAGCCTTTCACAGGCCCTTGGTGCCCCACCCCTCCCCTGCTTCTGCTGTACTGCTGTGTTCCAGCTCGCCTCCTGCTTCCTGGATCCTGTCTGCCCATGTCTGAAGCAGGCTCTTCCCTCTTACTCCCATTCTCTCAATTTCCCCTCTCTTCTCGTCATCAAACTATCTCTTCTGTGTTGAGAAGATCTATGTACCCCTGACCCTAGCCCCACACCTAAAATTGAGACTTGACTGCAAGCTGGCTGTGCCAGGACACTCCTAATCGCGAGTAAGTTTGGCTTGCATCCATCAGGTAATTTTTCCACTTGTCAGTCCTTACATCTCTCAGGGAAAGTTGATTGTGAGACAGCTATTTGGGAGGATGGGAAGTGGATTGCCGGCATTTCAGCCTCTGGAAAGAGAAGAGGTCAGTTTCTGAGAAAGTAAAACCTATGAGCCTGGTCGTTAAGCCTCACTAACCATGTTATCGGGCCTCTTAGACTATCAGCTCTTTCCTGCCATTCTCAACAAGCCCATACCCTCTATTTCTCACTTCTAATTCTTGGGTAACTGGTCAATCTGACTCACATTCCCCACACTTCCGTAAGCCACTTTGACAAAAAGCAGTTAGGTGACCAGAAGTACTTTTATTGTCTGTCTTAAACTTCTTTTAGAAATGTAATTCTCCCTTGCTGTCCATGAGACAAGCCTACACTAGTATCTTATCCCAAATGTGTGGGGAGGGATTGGGGGATTGGGGTATGTGTCACTGGGGATGGACCACAGGATTTCCACGCAGCACTACATCCCCAGACCTTTATGCAGACCCTTTTTCTTTTTTCTTTCTCTTTTTTTTTTCTTTTTTGAGACAGTGTTTCATTAAATCACTCCATTATTCTGCCTCAGCCTCCCAGAGAAATATCAGGGGTAGTAGAGACCAGCACTTTCCTTCTGAAATGTTTGCCTATGTAAATAGTGTTCTAACTACATACTCTTGCCCCTAGAAACAAGTAACCTATCTTTAGGGTTTATGACTGGTTTTTGGTAGATCACAAAATTTTAATCTTGTGAGTATTTTGTTTATTTGTCTAACCAATCCCGAGCATTAATCATGTGTGGGATATTCTCAGTGTCTCACATGCATTAAATCATTAACTTCTACAATTCACAACTCCATAACACAGATACATTTACCGTCACCCCCTTTTTCCATAACCCTCAGGCACAGTACTGGAGACACAGGGAAACTAAACACTGTCAGGATAAAGCAGGTAAGAAACAGTCTCAGTCTGAGTCTAAATCCAGGTGTTTTGACTCCAGAACATTGGCTTTTAACTGCTAGATCATACCATCTTTCCAGTGGATAAATGAATGCACATTCATGTGATTTCATGGATACTAGAAAGGCTCAATTCCTTTGAATTGACTCTCCTCCCATCTATTTGCTGATGTTTAAAATTTCAGGTCAGAGCCTAATCCCTTTAGAGAAACACAGCGATTTCCCTTCTTATGCAAACTCAACTTCATCTGTCCTTTATATCTTAGCGCAAATTGGTTTAGCCAGACATTTTATGACAAGAGATTTTGACAGTGGGTGGAAAAGTCCAAGGGAACACTAAGACTCAGAATATAAGGCAGAAATGTTCTAAGAAAGGTAGAAGAGAATGTAGGAGACAGGAGATTCAGGTTGTGCCTGGCACCACAGGCGTGTCTGGACTGGCAATGGAGATTTAGGGGAAGTTTCTGTGTTATGGGGAATGTGAAGGATCAAATAAAAAAAGATGGTTTTTGGGGGCTTTGGCATACTAGAGTTTTCAATAGTTCTATTTTAGTAAAGAAATAAAAGTGAGGTTAAATATATTATAAAACAGAGAAATTATAGAAGACCGAAATTATGAAATACAACCACTAGGGCATTGTGGAATTATTACAAGGTAATCCTTGACTTACCTGTGCTCATCAAGCATTGTTTTGAGAGAAGAAATAGTAATTCCTATCCATACAATCATTATTTCACAAAATTTGTAGATCTTAAGTTTTATTTTCCTGAAATAAGCCTATGATCTTTTTCCAGTATATTTTTTCTTTAAAAAATTAAACATTGGAATAGGTGAAGAAAATGAAGTCTTACTCTACACCTAAAATATAAATCACTGATATTGAGAAGAAACCTGAAATCAGGTGGAGCAAGCTTACTGTGCTTATTTGCGTCATTTATTTATTGTAAATAGTGAAACTAAACGACATCTTCTCATGAGCATCAAATTTGAAGTAAATAGACCTTGTACAAATTTTTAAAAGTATATAGTGTGCCTGTGTTCAGTACCACGGACAGCGCACAAACAGCAAGTCCCGCGCTGGGTTATGCCTTCTAAACACCGCTACATGTATCAACACAACTTTATTGCTTTCGCTTTTACCTTTGCCTCTTTAATTCTGCAATTAAAACACTGCAGCGCCTAACAAAGCTATGGTTTCCTAACAATTACCATATCTAGATAGAATAATATGATCAGCGAAGACATGTTCATTGAAATACCCATTGGGCCGCAGACATCAGCTGCATTTGGGATCAAATCAGGCTATTAAACCACAGGCCAGAGCGTCTGTGATTTGCATGAGTAATTAGAAATGGTTAATAGAATGCCTTGCTTAATTAAACTTATCTCATAAGGGCACCTCTTGAAAACTCATAAGCGTGGCAATTCATAATCAACCTAGATGTGTTGGTATAATATTATTTTTTGCTTCAGTGAAGAAGTCTTACTATTTAAAAAAGACATGATTAATGGCATGAGCCACATATTTATTAGATGTCTTCAGAATGTTTAAATATTATACAACAATATAGAAAACACAAAATGAGGTTTCCAGAACACTACTACTAACTAACTAACTAAATAAAATGTAGACTGCTTCATTGAGCCTGGCCACCAAGTAAGATGTCTAATTCTTTATCACACGCATAGCAACGTTCAAGGACAATGCCTTGTCAAGTGTTTGCTTGGTTTTAGTTCAACAGTCCAGATTTTAGAACCAGGCAAAGATCTGTTAAGCATACACTAGGTGCCAAGACACGGAGTGAATGCTAGTATGTCTAAAGAAGAAAATGAACTTACACAGCGCCTTAATATATACTAGAATGAGAAAAATATTTACTTAAGTGCATATTATGCCAAATCTCTCTGATTTTTGAAGTCAGTAAAGATGAATTTAGAGCAAAAGAGAAGCAAGCGGCATTGGCAGCCCTACAGGTCACAAACTTATTCCTCCCTAGAAGGCACAGTATCCTACCAGGCCTTCCATGGCCATGGCTCTGGTCTTGTGGTCTTGTTTTGGGTAGAGTTATCTTTTCTGTTCCTTCCCTTCTTTTTACCAGCTGACTTCTCCAGTTTTAAAAAAATGGCCTTCTTTATGTCTCTGCACACATGTCTCACACATCCCATGAACAAAATATTTTTGAGCTTCCTAAAAAGTTTTAAACTGAAAATATACACTTGATTTTAATGCATGTTCTATCAATTTTAACCTACAACATATTTCAAAAAATAATTCCTGCTGAAACTTGTAATAAATGTATCTTGATGAATCCGTGGATAGCCTGAATAGCGGGAGCTCAAAGGGTTGAGGGGATGGGCAATGAAGGCGAATAGAGTGTGAAACAGACAAAACAATAAAAATGTTGCTTATTGTTTGTGTATACATATATCACATTGCTTGCTGTTGCGTTCTGCTATAGGTACGTTCCTCTGCAAGCATCCGAATACTAGAAAATTTTAAGCAAGCAACATATCACTGTTCCAGCACATGGCAAGATTAAGAGTAACTTTCAGACAAAAGTCTATGCCAAGAGATATAACTCAGCTGCTTAGCAGAGGTAAATACATTTATTGGATATAGCGAGCAGTTTCTACTGCTGTTCTGGAAAGGAATACCACTCCAGAGTTTATCTTCTTAAAGAAATGGAAACAGAACAATTGGTGAAAAAAATCTTTTGGTTAATAATGAGGTATTTATTCAGCCCTGGGGTTGATATTAACAATCCAAACAACTCTATGGTGAGTACTATCCTCCAAGTGAGTCAGGAAATGCATTTTGAAGAGACGGTGGCTACATTAAGTTTAATTATCTTCTCATAAATGGTACTATGTTTTATTTTTGAATCTTCCATTGCTCTTCTACCTGGTAAAATATGACTTTATTTTTAGCAGTGCTAAAATTGAACCTGGGATCCTGTGCATGCTAGGTAAATCTTGGCTACTTGGCAGTATCACCAGTTCTCAAAAGCATTTTTTTTTAAGACAGAGTCTCACTTAATATAGCGGTTGTTAGTTTTGCTACTATAAACATGGCCATATGTCTATCTCTATCAGAAATTGCTCCTAGCTCTTTGAAAAGATACCTAAAAGAGGTATCACTAGGTTGAATAAAATATTTATTTTCAGCATTTTGAACAATTTCCACATAGCTTTCCCTAGTGGTTGTTCTGGTTTAAGTCTTACCAGCAACAGAAAGGGCTCCCTTTTCTCTTCAACCTCACCATCATTGATTGGTGTTCGACTTTTTGATATATACCATTCTCATTGGGGTGAGATGATATTTTAATGATGTTTTGATATGCAATTCTCTGGTAACTAAGGATGTTGAACATCTTTTCATGTATTTTCTGGTCATTTGAACTTCTTCATCTGAGAACTTGTAGTATCTACACAATGGAGTATTTCTTGTCCATAAAGACAGACAAATTTGAAACGTTGGTGGTAAATGGATACAGCTTTAGATCATCACGCTTAGTGAAATGAGTTCAAACTCAAAAGGTGAAATTATCGCATGATTTCTCTAATATAAGCATCCTGGAGTATAGGCAATTTATAGAATCAAATGGGTGTGATAGTGGGAGTCAGGGGAGATGAGGAAGGGAGCAGGAGGGCCAAAGTGGGGAGGAAGGGGAAGGGATTGCAATGTCGACTATATATATATATATATATATATATATATATATATATATACATATATTACTATATATATTAATAAAAATGGAAACGAAAAATACAAGACTCTTGCTGTGTTGTACAGGTTGACCTCAAACTCGTGGACTCAACTGGCCTTTCCTCCTCTACCTCTACAGTAGGCTGGGATTGCAGTAGTTCATCCTCATATCTACCTTCTTGTCAAAAATAATTCTAGCTATGCAGTTATACTCTATATACTCTAGACAAGCAAATGTATACTAAACATCTTTACATAGAGGTATGTATGGATATGGACACCATTATTGGGAAGTTACTTTTAGTTATGTGTGAATATAAGACGGCACAGAAGCAGAATGTAATAATGTCTATAGGAGAAGATACTTATTAAAAAGTGATGTTTTTGTGCATTTTGCTGTAAGGCATGTATTCCTGCATTGACATAAATATTATTCAGTATCTAAGTATAAATAAGAAATATACACTTCTAAACATAGAAGCTTGTTACAGATCACTGAAGAGCTTGTAAAACTGCCCAAAACTTATGCATATACCATTTTGGTTAATGCTCCTGAAGAATTAGGTTCTCCGTGGTTTTGGACCTCTGATTGTGGGATTACATGATAAAGTCTAAATAAGTATGTCACATCTTAATCATTTTTACTTCTTCTCCTTTCTCCCATTTCACTGCACCCTCTTCTCATCTCCACAAAGTCTATCTGCCTAATTCTTATCATCTTTCATTTATTTTGCCCTTTTCATTATTTATATTTTGTGTTTCCTCTGTAACAGAAATCCTCCAATGTTAATCTTTTTGCATCCAATTCACTTCACTTAGCACAGTGGTCTCAAGTTGCACTCTCTCTCTACAAATGACTCAGCATTGCCTTTTTTATGGCAAAGTAGAACTCCATCGTGTACAAGTAGCACATTTTCTTTTATCAGTTGTGGAACACACAGGCTCTTTCCAAGAATCCACTGTTAGGAGTTGTGCTGCTATAAACATGGGTATATGTGTGTCAGTGTAGTAGGATGGTTTTAGCACTTTCAGAAAGATACCCAGAAAAGGATTACCTGGGTCAAATGGAATGTCTGTCTTTGGTTTTTTGAGGAATCTCCATATTTGTCTCCAAGGTAATTGTTGAATGTAATTATTGCGTATATCAAAAACATAACAATAAAAAGAATTATTTACAGGAGAAACAAAAAAAAAATGAAGACTAAACGAATGACCGCTTTCCCAGGGACACTGAGGTAAGTTGAATCTAATTAAATGAGGTCATGTCTGGAATTAACTTTGGGTGGATTCAGAACAGGAGTGTTATCCCCTTTGTACATGTCACTGATGTAATATGTGAAATGGATCAGTGGGCTCAAATATCAAGGGTCTCCTAAGGTGGGTAAGGTCTGTATGTGCAGAGAAAAGAATATGGTCTGCTGTTCCAGAGACCCTTGAAGCATGATTGTGAGCTGAAGAAGAGTTGATCTAGATCTGTAATGCGTAGTACATGGAAAGAGTATCAATGTGTGTTATTGCCTTGAGTTAGTCATTAATTAATAATGTGATTGTGGATAAGCACCCCAATCTTTGGGAATCCCCACATCCTTATGCACAAAATAAAATAAAACAGGATTTTGACCAGATAATTTCAAAGAACTCTTTTACTTCCCAAACACTCTGATAACATCTTCCAAAATATGTTCTGGAAGAACTTCGTAAACATTCTGTGAAAATCTATTTCATGACAAACTAAGATCACTAAATACTAGCATGAAATTTAAAATGATTGGACTTTTAATGACTTTATTATGTTAATGTGGATTTTATGACTCTCCATAGTATCTCATCAAGCTTATTTGAGTATGAGACTTTTTAATCTTTATTTAAAACCTATTAACAACTAAAGACATGGTTACACAAAATGGAATTTGGGCAATACACATTTATGAATATGAAAATTTCTTGAGCCAGAGCTCATCACAGCAACTAATATTTTTCCAAATTTCATACATTCTTTTAGAGTTCCTCCTATGAGAAAAGATTTTCGATATTATTTCACTGAATCCTCACAACAATCATGGGTTGTTAGCATACTTGTTGTTATCTCAGATTACAGGTTAAAAAAAAAAAGAATTGAGCTCAAAGGGAGTATGGGGTTTACTCAATATCACAAAATTAAGAAGTAAAGCTACATTATCACTCAACATTCTGAATCTAGAGAGGGTTATGTCTGGCTTCCATAGCCTTTCACTGAAGCCAGAGCCACCTATTTACCACATTACCTCAACAGGGTAATCTGAGGTGAGTTTTTCTTGATGAAGTCACATGTACAGGGGTCAATGCCCATGGGCCAGTAAGAAGTAAGTGAAAACTACCACTCATGAATGACACACTTGGGGTCACAGTCTCATAATATTTTAATAGTTCAAACACCAAGGAGGGCTCCTGGGGGCAAGAATGTTCCTATAATTATCTCTGGTGACTTTATACACATAGTATTAAAATAAAAGATAGAAAAATGAGTGGTATATAAGTTCTCCACCTCGAGAAGTTTATTTTCTAAGGAAGAATTTTCATAATCTGTACTAGTTCTAAATTTGTAAAATTCATGTCTATTTTAATTACTTGTTTTCCATGAATGTATGAAGTATGATGAAAAATACACTGAATGTTTAAAGATTATAGTAAAGGACATTTTGTTAATAACCCCCCTCTAAATACTCCATTTTGTTTTGAATGTATTTATCCCATTGTTGTTGCCACTTTCTTGAAGCAGAGAGAAGTGCAATGAAAAACAAAAATGGTGAATGACGCTGCTGACCACTACCTAGCAAGAGGCCTGTGCTAACATCAGCATGCCTTCTGATCCACCGTGTTCACGGGATCTGGAGCCACGTGACTCCTGGCTCATTCCCAAAGTCTCAGTGACCATAAACGTAGTTTTGAATGATACTCGCAGAAGAACTCCAATACCGCTTCCGAAACTAGCAAGAAGGATGGAAGAACTGTGTTCAAAATACGGAAGAGCATTTTGAAGGAGATTGGTGGCAATGTGTCTTTTATTGTAGTATTTTTATTTGTAATTTAAACATTCTTCTTATTTTTAAATCGCATCTTATACAGTTTCAGCAGAGGCTGTTTATCTTCACCACTATTAGTTAAGAGGAACCTCATTCTTATTTTATTGAGAGAGCTTTGATGTCCTGGGGAAAGCAATGATTACTAATGCATGAGCAAATCATGCAAACACAAGTGCCTCAAGTACCCCAATCCTGCTTCATAGCCTATGATGTGCCGCTCAAGAACCAGCCTTGTTCTCTCTCCCTCTCTCTGTATCTCTCTCTCTTTCCCCTCTCTCTCCTTCTCTTTCTCTCTTCTCTTTCTGTGTGTCTGTTTCTCTCTCGTTTGTGAGAAATGAACAAGAAATAGGGGAATAGAATCTAAGAGAGCACAGGTTCTCTAACAAAAAGGATAAGAAAATAGGGGGGAAAACAGCCAATTTTGAGTTAAAAAATAATAGTTGATCTACTTATAGGACATGTGCCTTGAATCAAACATGCACTGTCTCTTATTAGTTATCAAGGACTCCAAAGAAGATACAAAGAGATCCGAGTATTCATATTTCCCAAATTGAGATTTTATTCCCAACTAAAAAGTTGGGAGGCACTAAAAGTATAATTTACCTATTGTCTTCTCAAAATAAGAGTTCAAATTTTGCAGCCTAAAACTAATCACAAGACCAACATTTGGACTTCAACAAATTCCATCATCAAATATTAGAAAAATGGCCTGAATTGGCTCCACTCTATTTTCCATTGGAATTTGCATATCCCTTACTTTGACAGTCACTTAACATGGGCAAATGGGCATGATTTCAGTAAGGAAGACATAAACATCTCATAGAGGACATAGAAAATTCAGATGTGATATTCTTCTACACCTAGGTTTTCCAATTTCTAAATTAAAGTGTTTGGGTTTGTGTTTTGTTCTGTTTTCTTTTCTTGGTTTTTGTTTGTTTGTTTGTTTTGTTTTGTTTTTACACTGCTGAGGATCAAGCCCAGAGCCTTGTACTTGCTAGGCAAGAGCTCGATCACAGACCTACATCCCTAGCCTATTCTTAGTCTTTATTTTTTTATAGCCTAGATAAACAATTTCCTCTAGGACATTACAATTAATTTTGTCAACTTAAAGAATATATTGCTTAAGTAAGCTTATAATTTTGCTCTTGTGTCTGAATTTTCAAGCCCTGATATTTGCAAAAGTAGAGCGAAAGAGGAGCCAAAGCAAAGCAATCACCTGGTGTCATGGGATCCCTATTCCTGACAAAGAAGTCCAGTGAAACACGGAAAAGTGGTTCTCACCTTGGCCAGATCCACCCACCAACAGCATCTGACAGTTCATAGGGAAATGGACTTCAATACAAAGTCCAGTGTTCCATCATGGACTCCAACAACCCAATTATAGTTTGAGCATCTGCCTTCATATTTCTAAGCTTGACCCCTTGTGTAAGGCCAAAGCTTTACCCTGTCTGTTTCACAGAGTTGCAAGACAATCAAGGAAAATACTATATGAGAAGGTGCTGAGGAGTATATAATGCTACAGCTACAGACAGACAGAGCACCTAATCTGTAGAATATTTGATGCTGTGTCTAATGCAGTGACATCTGCCTTCTGCATGGTGGCACCTGAGAGTCTTTCATTTATAGTAAGGCTGAACATAAGACCTAGCCCAGGACGAGTGACCTGTTACACATGTGCATGATTGCCTAAGACTATTGTAATTGATTGATACCTTGAGATAATTTCATAGCTTTCTGAACGGGACTGCCACACTCTGAATTGCTACGAAACAGCTTTATTCTCTAGTCTGTAGCTGTCATCATCCATTTTTAATGTATAGGTGACAACAAACAAAATCTGAGTGTTGAAGGCATAGAAGAAACTAAACTAATTACAAAATTGTGGTGCCAGGGTGGCTGGAGTAGCAATGAAAGAAATAGCTGGAATGGCAACGATAGTCATTAGGGAACTGGAAAAATTACATTGGCAGGATTTAAATACTGTGCATAGATCTTTATATACTTTAGCAAATGTAAACTGTCTCATATCTCCCTGAGACAGAAGTTAAACAGTATCAAAGAAATACTGAGAAGGCATTTTTTGAGAAAGTGGCAAGGATGATGAGGCACATGTATTCTAAACAAGGGGGATATATGTTGATAAGGCTATGACAATGTTCCTTTTAATGCATTTTTCAATGTAAGCCCGTGTGATATATTTCTATTCTATCTTCTACATATCAAACAACGACAAGAAAGGAATATGAAAATTACCCACACAGAAAAATTCAAACTCTCTGGTTTGATTATATATCATATACATGTATTGGATTATCATACTATAACCCAGAAATGTGTAAAATCATATGCCAATTATTTTTTACAATGAAAAACATTAAAACTTAGACACCTGGGGGCTGTTGCCTCAGTGATAACATTTTTATCCTTTATTCCAGAGAGTTGGCTGATAGGAGAGAAGAGAAAGTTTTGAGTATATTTATGTTGTTGAATTTACATAGAGCTATAAATGAGAAGGTAGCGAAAAGGATCAGTGACACCGGACAAGCTTCTATCGAAATATATCTGTTTCTAAGCTTAGAGAATTGAAACACACTGAATGTCAATGAATGTTCCAGAAAACGAGTTTGCTTTAGAAACACTAGACTGAGGCCTGGGGAGGCACAAGGAGACTCAGCATTCAAAACCAATGCAGAAGTGACAAATGCACGATGACCTTGTTTAACAATATCTGCATTCTTCCTCAACGTCATAAGAAACTGAGTAATTCAAACACGCATGCGCGGGCATCCAGAGATGTATTTGACTGGAGAATTATAAGAAATTTTCTACGGCTGGACTCATTCTTACTAAAGATAGTGTATTCTAGCTTATAAGGAGAAATTATGCATTTTCACCTCCACCTTTACGTGATACTGGTATTTTTAAAGTAGGGTAACAATGACTGGCTCATAGTAACTATAATGTACATAATGAATATAATTAATTATGTTATAATTAATGTAATTTTAGTTACCTATGATTCACGTATTTTTGGGTTACATTTTAACTAGATATGGCTTTCCTTTTCTCCTTATTTTTCTCTGTGAAAGAAGACTTGGCTTCTCATTAAATGGGTCAACAAGCAATCACTAATGAAAATAAACCAAAAACCTCATTAAGAGTCATCCTTAAACGTGAATTTTCAGAGTCCGGATTTCCCTTAACCTCAGAGGTACACAACAGCATGTCTCAGGGATGTACTTTCCTGTCCTCTAACTAATAGTGACATGGGCTTGGTTCGGAGGTCGTGGTCTCTTTTCTGTTTCATTCCAATTAGTCGGCATCACAATCCCAAGATGCTCTGCCTCAGTGATTTCTGGGAAACAGGACAGAAAACAGCCAGAGTCTTATGCAAACTGAAGAGAGACATTGAATTATTACCTAGTAGTATGTCTTTCATCTCCCTATTCACCCTCCCTTCAGCTGCCAAGACCTCATATGGAGCTTCTGCTACAGAAGACAATTGAGAACTAGTTTTCCCTCCAAAAACCTACTGATCAGCCACAATAACAAGAGGGATGGCATTATCCCGTGCCAAACAAGTTGGTGTTTGAATAATTTATCTGGAACAAGTCGGGGAGCATAATGTGTTGGTTTTCAGAAACCTAGAGGGCTGAGGAGATGCAACCGGTAACCGGAAGGAGAAAAGGCAAATCTTGCTTTGTCAGAAACTTGTAGAAGGCTCAAACTCATGTTGCATCTGCCACATAGAAAGTGTTCAGTAACTATCTGTAAGGAATGAGGTAATGAGGCTGGAGACCGTAAAGCAGTGAGGCATGAGATCTCAGGGATTTGTGCTTCAGTGGTAACAGTGTATCCAGCGGTTTTGATGGAGTCAAGAGGGAGAGCTGGGGGCTACCCAGTTACTCAGTGACAAACTCAGAACCCCTGTTCTTCTCCTGAAGTTACATCTCTGCCAGCGCATTCTCATCTCACTGAATTCATTTCTCTACCTGATAAAAATTCAGAAACACTATTTTTCAGAACCACTATCCTTTTGCTATAAAGGATAATTTGGTCACTAGAAACCACCAAGAAGAGGGTGTCAGCAGTTCCTGGCAAGCACTACTCCCCCTGATCAGCATCTCACCATCTGGGCAATACTCTCGCCATCTCTAGGCCTTCACTTCCTGGATGTGTGAGAGGTATGAGTTTAGAATAAATGAACTCTTAAGTTCCATAGGCCTTAAAATTATCTTCCTCATTTGTCTGCCGTGGGAAGTTTATGACAGAGTAGCGGTGCCAGAGATTGCGCCAAAAATACTTTCACGAGCTTCTGTCACTTAACCATTATATCATCCTCATGAATTATGTATCACTGCCACTCCCTCTTTTCTTATAACAGGAAACCCAGATCATATAATGGTTTCCAAGATGTTCAAGGTCACACTGCTAGTAAATGGCAAAGCTGGGAGCCTAACTCAGACCATACTTATTGTTGCAAATTTTATAGGCAGATTAATGGGAAGCAGCCTCCGTCTCGTCGTGAAAACAACAATAAAGGGACGATCACTTTAGATTGCATCCCGGTGCTTAAAATAGAACTGTGACATGAATTGTCACGAAATGATTATTTTCTCCCTTGTGCCATATATAAATAAGTGGAAACTGCAGTCAAAACCTGAAAAAAAATATCTACAGGGTTTTGAAATCATCATTGGGTACATAACACAACAGTACTAAAACTCCATTAACCCCTGCTCTTGCTTCAATCAACAAAACTTCATAGAGACATCAAGTGCGGACTGAATGCTGAATGGGGAACTCTAGTCAGTTTATCTTTAAATTCTTTTAATACATGCAGGGAATAATAGCTATCTATCTATCTATCTATCTATCTATCTAGTTTGTGTCTGTGAACATAAACATAAAGATAGGTAAGAAAAGACTTTAACACACCCAAACTGAGACTGACAGTTATAAAATTACACATTCTTTGTGAATATCTGAATATCTCGATTCAGCATGTAGATGTAGGTCTATACACATATCAGAATTTACATGGTGCCGTCTTTGACACCCACATGGGAACGTTTTCAGTACCCCCCACCCCAGGATACTAAAATCCACAGATGCTCAGTGCCTTATATAAAATGAGGTAGTAGTTTTGCATAATTTACAAATATTCTCCAGAGCACTTTAAATTATCTCTACTTTACATATAATATATAATTATATCCTCTTAAATAGTTGTTACTATCTAATGTAGAAAATAATGACAAAAGTCTATACACTTTAACTGTATAGTGATTTTTTTCAAGTACTTTTGATTCATTGTTGAAGACATGGATATAGATTGTGCAGACATAGAGGACAAACTGTCTGTAAATGAACATGTGTGTGTGTGTGTGTGTGTGTGTGTGTGCGCGCGCGTGCGTGTACTTTTACCTAAGTTTAATATTAAAAATAATTGAAGGTTGAGTAAAAAAATGTGAGAATCAGTAAACACGTATTGTTTTCCCACGTTTTACACCTAAGGAAACTCATCCCAGGTCGTCTAAGAGGAAGATGGGGAGGAGCTAATTTCTACATTAGGCCATAAAATCTCTTACAGTTTTCTAGTACTTAAACCCACGTCCTCCACTTTTAATTAAATTTTACTTGTTAGGACCATTTTACTCAGTGTATACTGAAAATTATTATGGGTTATTGCACATTAACAAGAGATGTGAAAGGCTAGGTGTGTCATTCAGTGATTAAAATACCTGTCTAGCATGCACAAGGGCCTGGGTTTGATTCCCTGGTGTCATGCAAGTCAAGCATGATATCGCACACCTATAATCTCAGCACTCAGGAGGCTGAGGCAGAAGGACTGTTATGAGGCCAGCTTAGTCTACATAGTGTGATCATAAAGTAGGAAAGCTTAAAATTTCAGGGATTGTATAAAGCAGGTCCCAGTCTCAAATAAATAAAACAAGAAAGATACATGAATGAATGTGCCTTTATTATCTACCTCTATGTATGTATTACATGTATATGTGTGTATCCGTCCATCCATCCATCCATCTAGCTATCTATCTATCTGCCTACCTACCTACCTACCTACCTACCGTGGTTTGGATTTGGAATGTCCCCAAAGCCTATGCATTTGAATGCTATAGATTAGCTATGAAACCATGTGCTCTTAGGGAATGGGGGTCTGATATGGAGGGATGAGTTATGGGTGTGTGGTAGATTACAGGTGTGTGGTGGAAGACAGGCATGTGGGAGATTATAGAATTCAGGCATGTGGATTGGATTATAGATTACAGATGAGTGGTGGATTAGATTGCAGACATCTGGAAAAGATTTAATCCTGGAAGGAGTGGAACACTGAGGCTGGACCCAGAAGGGGTGGATCACTGGGACAGGATAAATGCTACTTCCTTCCTTCCTTCCTTCCTTCCTTCCTTCCTTCCTTCCTTCCTTCTGGGGCTTGCTTAGTTTCCTGTTCACAATGCCACCTCTGCCATGTGCTTCCACTGTTGCCGGCCACCCGTGGATTGACTGCGACTCTCTGAAACTGTGAGCTAAAATGAAACCTTTCCTTTCCTCACTTGCTTACATTGGCTATTGATTCACAGCAAAAAAAAAAAAAAAAAAAAAAAAAAGCCAGTAACCAAGATTCTACCTACCTGTCAAATAGATACTCATGAGCAGTAAGGTGACTGTGCACTAGAGCAATCAACACAAATCTCTCGTGACTTGGAATCATTAATATTATTCGGGTCTCAAGATCATTAAAAACTGAGCAACTTATCTGTCAGACAGGATGAATCAAAATCATTAACAGGTACTGTGGGTGCAGCTCTGTGATAGCAGCTCACTTGAAACATTCCTCTCCACAGTAGCAGTGGTTTCTCCTTAGACCAGGGAGGTGTTGGCCAAGCTGGGTAAATGGTTGGAGAAAGGGGAGCACCTAGGATAGCAGCATCCTATGGACCAACATGGGTGTGGTAGCGGGAGTTAGGGAGAAGGGGTATAGAGTAGGAAGGGGAAGGAATTGTAATGTTAATATGATAAATATGTGTGCAAAATGCTCAAGCTTAGTGTAGCCATTGCGTACTGCACATATATGTGTATACACACACACACACACACATACACACATGTACATATGTGCAAAAGGAGGAAATAGGTTGCAGATTCTCTGCAGGGCCTCTGAAGTCTCTCCCAGCAACTCAGTGGTCTTCCTTTTTGCTGGGAAACAACAAAAAGTATTCTATCTACTTAATCTTTGACTTTCTTTTGAAAAAAAAAAAAAAACTACTGCTGTCTCGACTTTTCTGCTGAGAAAATATGAGTTTTATGGTCTCAGGCACTGGAAAGATAGGAATCTTATAGACAAGAGATGGTACAAGTTATCACATTGCTCGGAGAATTTATACCAGTTACGTAGCCTTGCTAAAGTCTTAATAAGCCTTGAGCCATGCCAGGGTCAGTCACTTCTGGGGAACTTATTTTGTGTCCTTGGCTGGTGAGGTCATTTTTGTTTAGCTTTTCCTCTTTCTTTTTCTTGTCATCCTCTGTGCCTGGATTGCAACAATGTCGAGGTTTCTTTCTGACGTGTTAATGAATCGATGAATTGATCTCATTCAAGAGTGTATATTGCTATCAGGTAGGATAGCATTAGTTTGCATTTAGTACTTTCATTGGTCCTGAATCCTCCAACACATATCTACCAAGGGGAAGGGGGACATTTCCATAATTCTGTTCATTATTTATCAACTATTGTAATAATGTTTCCTTGCTGATGGGTAGTAGACCTGTGCATCTAGGAACAAGTTTCAGGAAATGAGTCATTTAAGATCGAGGAGGAGAATCTAGAATTTCTTAAAACTGTGGTTATGAAATAGTTAAACAGCATCACCTTGCTGAAAGGCATCTTTAGTGCTATTACCTTTCTGTTAGGTTCCATGAAACAATGGCTTTCATGAACAAAGACAATAAGAAAGGAGCCTGTCTTTTGCTTTATTAAATCATATCAAGAAGAGATGATCAGAGCCAAAAAAAAAAAAAAACAAAAAACAAAAAACAAAAACCAAAGCCATCCTCAGTGTTAACATAAAGAGGGTATGTAGTCCAACTCCAAAGAGAACCGTCCAGGGTTCAAAGCTCAGTTAGAATATTTTCCATGAAGAAATCATTCATGCTCATTAAAATCTATTTGTCTTATTTAAATTGAGATTAGCAAATTCATCTCTGGAAATTGTTGTGAAGATTGAATAAGAAATTAGGAAAAATGCAAGAGGCTGATAGTAAGTGCACAATGAATGCTAATTTCTTTCCTCCTACTCATGTCTCATTTGATAGTGAAGAAAGCCTATAATTTTGGTAGAATTTTTGTGAATGGATGGACAAGGACTGTCTACAAATAATAACAATCCTCAATTTCACTCATAATAAATTATGGACGAGGGCTCACTGGGACACATAGCACAGCGGTAAAATAACTTAACACACAGAGATTAAAGCAGGTCATCTGTTAAGGATGATCACCAGGAATTTCAGAGGAGAGAGGAAAGAAAGATGGGTATTTCCTGAGAGTAAGCATTTACAAGGCAGTATAAGCTAATATTAAGAACACCGGCTAGAAAGCCAGTTTGTGGGAAGGGATCCAAGCTGTACCTCATATTTGCTGTGTGCTCTTAAAAAGTGATTTCACTTCTTTGAGCCTAATTGCAAAGTTAGAAATAATATTAATAGAAAGCCAAAGTGTGGTTTTGAGGTTTACATGAGTTAATGCATGTTGCATGCCTGGGAGCATGAGAAGTATTATTCAAGAGCCTTAGCTTGTGTGTGCATGCCTGTCTGCTTAAGCTGATAGATTATATATAGTTTTTATTTCAGAGCGAGTACCATCCATTAATGAATCAATTTACTTTTCCCTATAGCTTTTGGTCTCCTGTGGATATTGCTAAATATAAAGGCCTAGCTGAGTAGACCATACTGGATTAACACCGAAAAGATATGATCAGAACTGGCAAACCAAACAGTTGCATTTCTTAGAGTGTCTCAGAGCATGGAATGAATTCTGCTTACATTGACACCTACTAGTCTATTTTTTTTAATGGAGAGTTTTAGATCCTATTCTTAAATTTCTTACTGACATATTATTAATTAAATCCAGACATTTTTAAAGGAGTTGCTGTAAATAATCATGCTTGGCTAACCAGCACGAATGCTACCATTCCAGGCAACAAGGCAACACTACCACCTCCTACCTATAGCATTTAGGGGAATCAGTTCTAAGAGATTGCATTGTGTTAAGTTTTCAAGAGGGTTATTTCACAGTGTAAAGTTTGATACTGTCTTAAGCTATGCTGTTTTAACAAGACTATATTGATTTGGACTCTGAAATTTTTGTTATACCTGATGTTATAGGAACAAGAAAAAAGGGAAATAAAGTGACCATTATCCATCTACTCCTGAAACATCCGTGTCCTTCCCTTAACATGACACTCTGAGCTCTAATCTATATGCCATTTTATAGGTATTTGTTCTTGGAATTATGGACCCTTGCTATTACAGCAAAACTCTACTATGATTGCTACAAAGCCAAAAATTTGGACAATAAGGCACCTAAGAAACTGATTTTGTGAAGGAAGGGGGCATTGATTAGCTAACTATTCTTAAAAATAGGACAGCAATCCTGGGAATTTAATCTTTTGTTATGGTTTAGATTTTTAAAAAATGTCTCTCAGAAGTGTCAAGTGCTCAGAGGTAGGACTTTGGAAGGAAGACTGAATTATGGAGACACTACTTCTCATTGCTTTGACCACAGATGAGTTCACTGATGGGTGCAGTGTTAGAGGGCTACACCTGATTGGAGGAGGGTCACTGGGAATGTCACTAGGAAAAGAGTAGTTTCTTGTTGCATTTCTTTCCTTTTGTTTCTCAGCTACCTGACTGCCACAGGGTGAGCAGCTTTCTTCATCCATGCCCTCCTAGTATGTGGCGTTTGCCTTGGAATCAGTCTACTATGAACCGAACATTATGAAACCATGAACCAAAATCAATCTCTTCTCCTTTAAATTGTGGGTGGGTGCCAAATGTCCTGTTCCAGCGAAACGTAAGCGACTAATCCACCTCTTATTATTTCACCTCTGCTTGCGGCATTGACAGGTAAATCCTTCCAGTCAGTCACTAGTATGTAAGTAGATCTCATAAAGTTCTCTACAACTTCAGTCTAACCTAAATCCCTGTCGTGTTAGCTCTCCTCCAAAATTCTTTCCTCTGTTTTCATATACTCTCAACTGAAACACAACTTCCTGAGAACACTGATGGCCCCTCAGTTCTTTCAGAAGAGGATTTTCCGTGTTCTATTGCCCCTCCTGAAGCCTAGCCAGAGTTAGTAGGCTCACTGCCGTAGCACACCACCTGCCCCTTCCCACACTCCTAAATTACTACAGAGCCTTTGAAGCCAGCCAAGCCACCATGCCACACTGCTTACTTCTGCTCTGGTTTAAGTCATCTCCGACACTTCTTTCCCTGTACATCTTCAGAAACTGCTTCCTGCCTTGGAATGGACATCAATTACTGCTCTGTTCACCAGACAGGCACATAACTCAACACCTTGAATTACCAACTTCCTGTTCTATTTATTTTCGGTGTTCATTTCTTCAATCTCAGCCAACCACACTTGCAGTATTGACTGCACACTGTTATCACTGACTCTAAAAGTCAGAATTTTCATCAATCCTGCCTCTAATCTCACTTCAAAGTCTCTAAAGTCACTCAATCTAAGCTCCTCCTCAGCTCCGATTTTTTGGCACCAGTGTGACCACCAATCCTTTAGTCGCCATATCTTCACCATCTCTCTTCCTTCCATTTTTCTTTGTCACCTGGAATGGTTGCCACAACTCGTGGCTAGGAGCAATTGGTGCATGCATCATTGGTTTGCACTTGGTTTCCTTCCAACATGTCCAAGCCATACTTAGTAAAATTCCACCCATTCTCTCACTCCAACACAGCAAGTGCATAGCAGATGTAATGGACAAAACCCACAAAGCTCTGATACCTGGACCGACCCTGATGATTAAGCACACATTGAGAGTGGGACTATAGCATTTCCAGCAAGTCTATGTTTCCCAAGTAAATTGCCATTCATGTTGTAAGAGGACCATCTCTTAGCTTTTTCTGTCTTTTCAAATATCCAGTAAGACCTAACTCACTTCGTTATTGACATACGACCTTAAGATTTATTTAATTGATGAAATAGAAGCATTTTGAATGGAATGACCCTCACTTATCTTCCCCCCAATCTAGCAACCTGCCTACATTTGGATCAATAGATGCTGCCTTTCCTCTTGTTAGAATTGATGAGCTGTCGCTGCTCTAAGGCCAACACCCCTTGCAGTTTCTCCTTGGAGGCCTTTTCCTTTCACCTATTTATGAATTTTACTTTGCATTTTCCTCCCCTCTCCTACCCCAGCAGCTTTTTCCTCTACAGCAGGTATGTATCAGAATGTTAACATGCGCTAATACCTTCCCTGATATAGAAGTCAATCTGTCACTTGATTTGTTGTTCTCCTCCTACCAGCTTCTCATTCAATTTCTGCTCAGATTTCTTTCAACAGATCACCTTACAAGAGCATTTGTTGCCTGTGACAGACATATTGTTAAGCATTCCCTCCTCGATCTACTCCAGTGGAGACTTTGTCTGTCATTTTAGGAGCAATCACTTTTGTCAAATTAATAATTCCTTCCACCTTGTTCAGTCCAGTGGTCAAATCGTTGTGTCTGTCATATTCTGCAATTCAGTAACATACGGTGCAACAAAAACACGACTTTCCAATATCTCCTGACATCCCAGCTTCCCCTAGTTTAGCTATATTTAAGAAGTAGCCCTTTCTCATTTTTTGTGTTGTTGTTATTTGTTTTTATTTATTTTTTGCTGAAAATCTAACTCCTAAATTATAGGGGTTCCAAAATACCTCATGTTTCTTCACATTTGTATTTACTTTCTTATATCTCTCTAGATAATTTTGTCCAAAACCATGGTTTTAACGATACAGCATCTAGTGTTTACTCGAAAATAACACGAAAGAGAAGAAATCATTGAAAGGATCAGTAAAACAAGATTGACAATGGACTGAAAAATTCTAAAGCTATGTAATCGGAAATGTGGGGTCCTATGTGATAATGTTCCATATGTTTTTGAAATTTCTATCAGAGTATATTTCTGAATTATTATTCCATTTTCCTCCAATACCCAAACTTTTCTAGTTCTAATCATATATATCTATTAACTTTTTGTTCAACATCTCTTCTTAGATTGCTAAGAATCATAAAAAACTAAGTGTTTGAAACAAATCTCCTAATGTTTTTGTTACTTTAAACAGATTCTTCCCTTTCGTGTTAACAATGGCCTTACTATCCTCACAGTCCCAATACTCTTGTTGATTTCCATCTCAAAACATTCACAATTTGATCACTTCTCACCATCTATAGAGCTGCTGCTTTCGTCTATGGGCTATTGTCATCACTCATCACAAAGGTTACTTTAGAAATCCACCAACCCATCACAGTTCCTCTGCTCATGTGGTAATGGAGTAGCCTTTACAATCAGTTTGCGTCCCTCTCTTGGTCTCTCTTTCAATTGTGTTATTTCTACTTTCTTCACCAGCTGTTATCCTGTGGACAAAGGTACACACCACATTAAACTTACCTGCATTTAAAAACACTCAGAGTCTGTGCTGGGGCTAGCCGGACACTTCTGCTTGCCTCTCTAAGTTCAGTGTAAACAGGTGTTTCCTTGTTTACTCATGTTTGCTCCCGGTGTCCCCAAATCTAGGAGGTTCCTGCTCCCCTTGGGCTGTATGCATTTCTCTCCTGTGGAAGGCTCTTCCTTGCATGTTCTCCATCTGTGCTTCGGCTTGTTACGACGCCATCCCTGGTAAGCCAACTTCCTGTCATAATCTTTCCCCCTGATGTATCTTTCTTTCTAGCACCAATAATTATCTAAAATTATATTTTACCTATATTACTTATTAATTTTCTACTTTCTAGCTGGCATGTGAACTAAATTCTATAGATCTATAGATGTAACATCATACATCTATAGATCTATAGATGTAAAGCATCTATTATGTTTTCAGGGTGTAGAGCCTTGTGGATGTAAGTAAGAAAACAAAACAAAACAAACAAAAAACCAAGGAAATATCAAATGCCAAGCTCTGCTATGTGTTTTTTCCCCATAAAATAAATATGTACCTGAATAAAAAGGTAGGAACCATATCCTATAAAAATAGGCTTTCTCTGCGTACCTTCTCTAAAGTAGTTCTAGGGCCATTTCACTCAATAGGAAATAATCATTTCAATAGAGACAGCCAAAGGTCTCTGTGACACAGTTGACTGAGGTTGAACCCAGAGCTTCTTAAGGAGAAGTCATCCTGCGTTTAGTCGTCCACTGCTGCTCCCCTGGCTGACTGCTTTTGTTGTTGTTGTTTTCCTATAAATTATGTAATTTCTTGATTCTCAGATTAAAAAGTACATAGATAACCACAGGGGACACACAGACTATCAACTTAGTAGCTAGTTCAATATGAATAAACTTTTTTCTGTGAGTGGTATTTTAAGTGCAGAAATCTCTGATTCTCCAAACAATCTCATTCTATAACTGACTTGTGACCTTTGAGAACTTTGATCATTAGATTTGATCAATCCTTATGGTCCTCTTTTCAGTCAAGTACATGACAAAGTTCAACTGCAATTTGACTGTTACTAATAGTTTGTTCCCTTTGCATCACTCTGAGTTTCCTTTTCTTTGATCAGCTTGACTATAAAAGTGGAAATATGCTTCTACCTTTCTTCCTAATAGGCGGCTTTTACCCTAGTACCTTAGGTCAGTGCTGTAAGTTATTCAGGTCTGGAGAAACTCCCACTATTAACACAGTAAGAGGACTTCATTCACTGAAGCTGCTGCACTCCTTTTCAATGGATGTGAAAATATAGGATCTCAATTCATGTTTACAGATAACTTTCACTGAGGTTATTAGTTGCTAGACCTTGGTTTAAGTGTAATTTATCCAGAAAAAGAATTGATATGAAGAAAGATATGCTTTTATTCCTGCTGTCTACCAAGTTAAAAAAAAAAAAAAACTAATTTCTTACTGCAATCTCGGAATCCAATGAATTTACCCACAAATCTTTTCTTCTCCCTTTCTTTGTTCACACCCACCTACCTGATTGTGCCTGCATTTATTTGATATCAATGAAGTAGTTTATGGAGCCTTACCATCTGCACCTTTTTCTTCCTCACATGCATAAAGTCATAATCCATGCACATAAATTCATAATCCATGTGTACTTCTTACACCTCCATTTAGATAGTGAATTTTCCAATGCAATTAAACTATGAGCTGAAAAGATGACTGCAATTTGAGACTGTCTCATAAATACTAGAGCCCGTATAGTTACACACCTGGTGAAGAAGTGGGTCTGATTTGTATTATGAAGTACTTTAAAATAAAACTAGAAGAATAATATAAAGCCACAAATCTTTTATCCTAGTGATTCAAATTCTCAAAATGAAAACATTTGATTTATTCAAAATATCCCTCCACTCTGAACTTGCTTTCTAAAACAAGGAAACGAACAAAGAAAATACTGAATTGATGTAGAACATTTGTATCTCTCGTTACCAAAACTTGCTATTGAATTCTCATTATCTGAATTCAGGAACTGAGCAGATTTGTTTAGTGAAAGACACTCGCACGCTAAAACTGGCTTTGTCATCTTTCAAAATGGACTGATATGGGAGTGATATAGTAAAAATTATTTGTGTTTTATGCGATGCCTAAGTACTAAATGCCAAGTACTACAGAGAAAGGGAAAAGTCATTTAGAAGATGGCTGACCCTACAGATTGGATGGTTGATGTATCCAAACCAATGTCGCAAGACCTCTTAGTGAGTTTGTTACACTCACTAGGTACAGACTGACCCAACCATTCGGTCCTCAGAGTCACTGCGAATAATACAGAGCAAGTATTGTTCCATCCCCCATGACTGCATTAGAGGCCCTAGGAAAGAGAACTGATATTGACTCGGTCAGTGGAATAACACTTGAATTCCACAGCAGAAAAGAGTATTGAGTGATTCAGATCAATCACAAGTAATATCTCTCAGATGGTCATAAGCTTTCTTTATTCCTAAGATTTTATGCAGTTTTGGTACTTACGCAAGAGGTCAAGGCATATAGAAACTAGCAAAACTGAAAGATGTGTCATTGTAATAAGCTATACCATAGTGTATTTCACAGCATGAATATTCAAATACTTGCTGAATAACAAATGAAGTGGTCCATAAAGATTTAAGAGTCTCAGGTACACCGTGAGGTGGGGAAACTCACATTCAAGAGAGAAGCAAATTGAATGAAGATCGGCTTAGAGGAAAACTTGCATTAGAAACTCAGAACTGAGGGCGACAGAGCGTGTGTTCCTTTCAAGCACCAAAGGTCTGCCTGCTATTTACATGGGAATTTTTGGACACCTTGAGTTTTAGTGAAAGCCTTGGTCACCGATGCAGACCCTGTTGTACCTGCACTCCATCACAATGCAGTTTGCATCCTCCAGAAGCCTTCCTAAGACCCTTGCTTGAGAATCCCACCTCTAACCAGGGAACACTCCTTTGTGTCCCATAGGCTTGTCTTTCTGCACTAGCGCTTTGTTTACACGAAAGTCAGTGATATATGCATTTTGGTACCCGAATTCTTTTGCTCAAAATAATATTTTTGAAATTGTTTTCTGTAGCAGTTTGGGTTTTCTTTATTGCTCAGTAATTTTTCATTGAGGGAATATACCTTTTTAAACCTATTATTTTGCCTATTAGGACACATAGGTGTGACAAGACTAAGAAAATTATGAATAAAATTCCTATGAAGATTTCTGACCAACATTTGTATATTTGTGCTATGTGGGGGATGAAATTACTGGGACACAGGCATCTAAGTGATTAGCTTCATGAGCTATGGCTTAAAAATGTTCTAAAATTTCAGTGTGATTTTTATATTCCCACCTACAATAAGAATTCTGTTTGTTCTACATTTTTAATATGTGATTTTTTTATTCTGGTAAGAGTATCTCACAAATTTAATATTATTTCTGATATTGCTTTTTATAAACATTTCCTCTACATTTTTATGAAGCACCATTCAAGTTTTGCCTATTAGTCTTATTTAGTTATTTGATTTGTGTTATTCCATTGCCAGGATTCTTTAAATATTTTGGTTACTAGTCCTTTATTTAACATATGAATGCAAATTTTTCCTCCATCTATAGACTGCTTATGTATTTACTCACTTATTCATTTATTTAATTATATTTTGTAAATATATGAATTCCAAATCATATAACACATTGTAGACACGGGATATGGTGAATCAGTGAGCATCGATCTATGCCCTTCCCTTTTTCAGATGTTCACCCCTTTCCAAGTGGACCATTGCCTCTCTTTCTAGCCATGCATTCGTGCTCAGGCTTTTTTATGTCATTATATTTGTGTATTTCCTGAGAGGGACACCTGTCCATAGTCTGTCTTTTGTGCTTGGTGCACTTCACTGAGCATTATTTGAGTGAAAGTGGCCCCGTTTCCATTCAAACGCTTCTTATCTGTCTTTCTTTGTGGCTGCATAGTATTCCATTGTGTATGGGTACCACATCTTCAACTATTCCACTGTTGATGGGCAGGTAGGTTGTTTCCAGGATTCGGCTATTATGCATCAGTTTATAAGCACAACATCCACATTTTATTGAAGTCGAACTTAGCCATTGTGTTGTGGTTATTGTTTCCTGCCCTATATAAGAATTTTTTACATATCCTCTAATTTGTTTATATTGCCTGTTTTCTTCTGGACAGTTTTATAACTTGGGCTTTTACAGTTAAGCCTCTAATTCTTCCTGAATTAAGTTTTGTACATGTTGCAATGTGGAGTAAACTTTCTTTGTTTCTTCCTTTTCCCCATAGTCAGTTGGTCCAGAATACTTTCATTGAAAGGAGGTTTTTTTTTGTTTTGTTTTGTTTTGTTTTGTTTTGTTTTTTCCTTTCATGGCTGCAATACATACATACCTTAGTCAGTTTAAGCTGCTATAAGAGGACAAAAAAGACAGAAATTCATTTCTCATAGTTCTAGAGGCTGAGGAGTCTAAAGTCCAGGCTGCACCAGATGTAGAATCTGGTGCAAGCTGCTCCCTGCTTCTGAGTTGCTGCCTGCTCTGCATTCACGTGACTGCCGGTAGGGGAGGGGCAAATGACAGGGTTCCTACTCAGTGGATGGGACAACGGGCAAGAGACTCCTACCGTGAGCCTCATCCCCTTTACGTTACTGATGTTTGATAATTTGTCTGAAGAAGTGCTTAATACAAGGATCCACATGGCAAGAGGTATAAGAGGCAGTGCTCCTAATTGGTGAATAGCACAAAAAAGGGCAAAACGGACCCTTTCGGGGCACTCGATAAGGGATTAAGCTCACTGGTAAAGGCAGAGCCCTTGTGACCTAATCCCCTAGGTATGAATAGACGTGCACTGGATATTAAGTTTCAGTATGAAGTGTAGAAGGATACAAATGTCCAAATCGGAGGAATATCTATCTAATCATAAAATTAATCATTCTTCATTACTTTTAACAATGCTAAAAATGCCACTGTATATGAAATCATTGCATCAGAAAGCATTCCATCTTTAAGAGATACACCAGGCACTGGAGAGGTCATTATTTGTACCTCAAGGTACTTGTTTAAATATGTAAGAGTTTTCTTTTGATATCCTGTCTTTCTTAACACATCCGTATATCACAGGCTTACACTCCCAAGATCGCCTTTATGGGTGTGCGTGTTGCCCTGAGGAACAGCAGCAGGCCAAGAGGGACAAAGGGCAGCCGCAATTCTCCCTGTGCTCCCATTGGGCAAGCTGTCCATCCTTGGGGACACGGGAGCACAGTTGATGTTGCAACATAAAAGAGCCCTGTTTGTTCACAAACAACAGGCGGTCTTTGCAATCCATTGGGAGGAAGCGCTTTGTGATTCACCCAGAACTGACACTTCTTTTCTCATTTGCGGAAATCTACTTTTTAATGTGGGAATAAGCGCTACACAGTCTCTCCTTCCGAGGCTTCAGTGTCCAGGAATCCTTACATCTCATGACAGCAAGTTTTTTTCAATTCAACACTGTGGAGGCCTGGTAGGGATCCTTCACAAAAGGCTTTTCCCTTGGGGTTGTATCATCTTCCTTCATAAAACAGATGTGGCATTCAGGACAGTATCGCCCCTGACTAATGACCCAGGGAATTTTATCTAATTACCACATTTATCACAAATACTAAAATGGGTTTATAATATCCCATTGATGTCAGTAGATTTTAATCTGAACAATAAATATATACTGGCATACTGAAGAATGTTCTACTGAGCGTTCAGTGAGTCAGTTTGTCTTCCTTCTTTCTGGGGCCAGATCCTCTCTTTTACCATATATTATGGTGGCCATACTCTCAGTCACCAGAAAGCAAGTGGCCGCAGAATTCAAAGTCTCGCATTGGCACAGTGCTCATCAGGTGTCTATCTGAAGGTCTGTTGATTTCTATAGAGTTGCCAGTAAACTTTCTATTCACCCATGTAATTTTAAAGGTAAAGAATGGGTATTAAGTTCAAATGCTTTCCAGATGTAGATGGCTTTTTAGGAAAATAGCAATGTCTAGAACCTCCACCTCTGCTTTAGATTTGGGGACACCTTGAGGGAGTGATTCCTGTGTCAACAGGACTGTTACTGAGTAGTACTGAAAGCCTACTTGAAATCTGTGATCGTAAAAGTAAAGTAAGGCTAGTAGGCACAAAAATGTGCCCTTTTCCCCTAGCTAAATTCAGTTGTTTGTATGAACACCCCAAAGATCAGCATTTTGTATTTAATGTTTTGTTTCACAAATAAGAAAAGAGTAATCGCAGCACTAGGAGGCTGAGGTGAGAGGACTGCTGTGAGTTCAGGCCACTTTGGGCTACAGAGGGAGTTCAGAACCAGCCTGCACTACAGAGTGAGACCCTGTCTCAAAAATGTAAAATAAAAATATAAAAAGGGAGAGAGAGGCCAGAAAGGTGAGCGCACACGCAATGGAAAGCTTATGCTGGGGAATGACAGAATCTCAGCAATAAGGAGGCAAGTGAGGACAGAAGAAATGTTGCTCCATGGAAAGAATTGACCCTGACGAGGCTCAAGAACTGTAGGCACGGGCCTGGTGGAGTAAATGAATTTGCCTTCAGTCTCAAGAGGGATTAGTGAAGTCGATGTTTTCATTTTTAAATTATTTATCAATTTAAATGTAATAGAGCAATCACAATAAGCAAAAGAAAATGAGGCACGTCCTAGAACCTGGAGAACGGAGGGCAGTAATGTGATTGAAATGAACACTGGAAGCAGGTGACACTGTCTGGCGAGAAAGTTTGAGGGTTTGGGGGCAAGAAAAGTAATCTCAAAAATCCATGAAAGCTTGTACTTTAACTCTGCACCGGGGACTTACAGGGGATGAGACAGGGAGAAAAGACCTGCCACCACCCAGAGATGCATAGGATGACATCTAGATCCTGGTGTGATGGCCAGGGCTCCATTGAGAGGAACGAGGAGAAGGGCAGTTCAGAGCAATCAGGAATTGGTATTGACGACAGGCTGAGGATTCCAGGAAGAACAGTGGAGGCCTGTGGGGGTGAGTGAGCAGCTGAGTGACAGCGGGGTGTGGGGACTGCATGGGACTACAGGCAAGCATGTAGCACGAGCCTGCAGTGGAGAGGGCAACGGAGACACCTAGCAAGACATTCTCGGAGGGGAACAAGGGTATCGAATGCCTACATGTACATGCAAGAAAAGTACAAATAAAGAAACAAAAATGCTTAGTACTTGTGAGGGGAGGAGATCTATATGTTTCTACACAGGGTCAAGTGGTTAGTGTAGTTATTGTCTTTTGTATTCCCTGTCATGTCTTTCCCTAGTCATTGAAGTCATTACATTATTTCAGAAATTCGGAGATACAGCTTGTGATGCATGTGACCCCTGGGGAGATGATGTCCACTTGAGGCAATCAGGAACCACGCCTGGATTAGGGTTTGGGAACCATGCTTTGATTAGGCAATTGGGAACCAGCCTGGACTAGAGTGTGTGTGACTGATGGGCCGGTGAATGAGGGAAAAGCACCCACCTGGACGTGGGAGGCCCACCTGGGTACTGGAACTGTATAAAAGAGTGGAAGAAAGACTGTTCCAGCTTCTTCCTCTGGGGAAGTTCCCACCTTCTCAATTGTCTGTGCACCCCAACTTGCTACACTGGGACTTCCTACACACCGCAGACCTTCATCACAGACTTGCTTCAGTGTCAACGCGGGCCTGTCAGCCCATTGCTGCTCTTCTGTCACCATACTTCAGTCACTGATCTTCAGTCTCTGGTTTTCGCCATTGTTCTTCAAACAACCGAGATCTGCAGCAGACTCTCATCAGTTGTCCTGGAGTCCAGGACAGGTGTTCTACTTTGCTGCCGAACAGCCATTGGATACTCCACCTCTGTCACGTGCAGGCCACCATCTTAAACTATCTCTATTCTCAGATTTGTAAGCCTTCCAATAAATCCTTTTGTTATAATTTCTGTAAATTCTGCCATTTGAGAGAACCCAAACTAATACAGAGCTGGGAAAAAAAAGAAAGAAAAAAAGAAAAAGAAAATGGCTGTCGAAATTGCTTTAGCTTTGTTCTAAAGAGGGGATATGTCTTTCTCGACTGCAGTCACATCCACGAAAAGGAAAAAAAAAAAACAATGAAACAATGAGCACAGTAACAACACTTATAACAGGGATATGGCCTTTCAAGAGAGGGACGTATTGTGAAAACTACAACAAAGTGCTTCTCGTTTCCTCCAGGGAATCCTGCTATAGAATTTCCATTTTAAATGAAGTAAAAAATACTTCCAATAACCAGAGAAACACTTAAAAATTAAGAAACACTTGTTCTAGTTAATGTGTCTGAATAGTACCAAGAAAAAATTCTCCCCCAGGAGGTCATTATTATTCAAAAATTACTCTAATTAGGTCATGAATACATTAGGCCTTATTCAATGCCAACAAGAGAAAAAATAGAATTGGAAATGTGACACACATAACACTCCCAACGTGTTAGGGCGATTTTATTCCAAAATGCCATTAAAAGATGAAAAGGTCACCCTGTGGGGAAGTAATTGGTACAGCACTCTTGTAACTGATTACAGGGGCTTTTACTTAGGCATTTTTTTTTCTCTCGGTGAACAGGGACTTTCTATATAGAAAGGAAGTGTGTGTGTGTGTGTGTGTGTGTGTATAATTCTGATTGGATGAATGTATAACTATTCTCAAACAATTACAGAAAATAAAAAAGAAAAACATCAGCTCTTCACTTATGCAAATAAAAACACTGGGTATAAACTGCACAGAATATCTTAGACAAATACAAAAACGATCAAGTTATTTCCTTGTATGTTTGATTTTTTCTTTAATTATTCCACCTCTGTGGTTTCTTAGAATACCTGCATAGTCAAGCTCTGCGTTTAATTAAACAAGAGTGTAACAGTTTAAGGAGTTAGCAGTACCTAAAGTAATAGGCTCAAAGGTTCAAAGTTTTTACTTCTATTTTTTAAAAAAAATCTTAAGAAAAAATAATCATATCTCTAATACAATTTGACAGTTGAATTTGAGAATCTCCAGTAGGCTGTATTAGAGTATGCACATATAACTGAAGCAGGGGAAGCACCAAGATTTTACATGTGTGTGTCCCCTGTTGAAAGTACATAAAACAGGACCTTACTTTATTGTAGCATGACTTCTTTTTCTTTTTTCCTGTATAGTCACATACTGTGAATGCAGTTCTGCATAATGGCGGGTTGCAGGACTCATTGTCAAAATTATTCTCTTTAAAACTTGCCAAAATCCTTATCACATGCCCAAGATCCCCATTTCGAGGAGATGATGACGTCTAGTCCATTTATGTTGTTATAACAAAACACCTAAAACTAGGCAATTTATAAAATAACAAAAGCTTCATAGTTTTGGAGAGGCTAAAAATTCTTAAGTTCAAGGCAGCAGCTTCCAGTTAATAGTGAGATGCTTCTTGCTTCATTCTTACATGGTAGAGGATGAGAGGGCAAACAGTAGACACAAATTTCATGTTTTCAAATGGCAGAAGAGCAGAAGAGAGTGAACTCATTCCCAAAAAGCCAATTTTATAATGACCTCAATCTATTCTTGAGTATGCTCCTCATGACCTAAACATACCCCCAAAATCACTTGTCTCACAATTGTTGCATTGAGGATTAGGTTTTGAACACCTGAATTTTTGGGCAACTCATGCAAACCATAGTGACAGTTAAACATAAGATTCCTAAAAACTCAGCATTTTCTCTCAAAGCTTACAAATACTTGATGATGAATTAAAAAAAAACAGTTTTATACAGCATTCTCAGGTATGTCAAATGTCTTAAGTGATTTTATTCCGTTTCCTGCTGATATTAGAATTAATTCATGCATGAGCTCATTCTCTCATTTAACCAGTAACTCATTAAACAGTACATTTCTAATCACAATTTTTATTGTAACAAAATTCAGACTTACAAAAAACTTGTAAAGTTCTTGTATTGCTGTCACATATATTCCCATATGTATGGGTTTATGAACACTCTCATAAGTGTCTTTGTTTGTACTGTGGTACCTGCCTTAGTTTTGCACTTGATTCAAAATGCCTTGATGTTTAAGATTGTTTAAAATCAAGTGTTTACTTGCCTAGTCATTTTATGTTTAGAGAAGATCTAGAAATCTCACAATGTCAATCCAGTGAAAAAGGTAGATGAAGACAGCATGATATTTTTGAGAACCTGCCTTTCTGTTGGATAGAACACAAAACTAGTGAATCGAGACTAATTATGCTGTGGTCTCTTTTCTGTTGGATAGCTTTCACCAAATTTTTGACCACTCTTCATAAAGACAGGGAAGAGGATTTCCAGAACTGCTTCAAACTCTTAAGAAGAATGGGATAAACTTGTTAGAAGGAAGATTGAGTATTTCAAGGAGAATTAATAGCAATGAGTCCTATAAATATGACTTACAATAAATTATTTCTAATTTAAACACTCATTAGACATTTTCATCACAGTTCCATGCATGCCAACATGCAAACACACTCAGAACACACATTACAAACCTTTTAAAATTCACTTACAGACACTATGCCCTCTTACCCATAATTCTTGAACCTAAATTTTCTAAAATAAAAGACATCCTTCCCTATATTAAGTATCATTTTTTAAATCAAGAAAATAATATTATTTT
This sequence comes from Ctenodactylus gundi, assembly GCA_004027205.1. Taxonomy (NCBI): domain Eukaryota; kingdom Metazoa; phylum Chordata; class Mammalia; order Rodentia; family Ctenodactylidae; genus Ctenodactylus; species Ctenodactylus gundi. The sequence goes on from PVKB01000045.1 coordinate 1,342,765, forward strand.
AATAATATGGTATAATTTGTAAATCTTATTTAGAACTTATGAATTGTTTAAAAATTGTTCCAACAGTTACACCCTTATTGGAAATATGTATGTGGCATATAAAGTTAGAAGACTTCTCTTTTATCTCTGAAAACAAAGTTTATAAGAATTGGGTTTATTTTGTTGTTGTTTTAGTGGATGGAAACATAGTCATTTCTTGTTTTTACTCAATATCCATATGTATTTTATTCATTCAATAAACATAATCCAAGAGAACTCTACCACTGATCTACATAGTCAGTCCTTTTTATTCATGTATTTATTTGTTGTTTTTAATCTGAGGCAAGATTGCAATAAGGTCGCCCAGGCTGCGTCAGCCTTGTATACCTCCTGCCTAAGACAGCAGGTATGCACCATTGCATCTGCCAATGTGTCAACTTTTTATATAGAATAAATAATAAATCCCATATCGTGAATGTTTACAATATATCACCCACCTTAGTGATGTGAATTCTCTAATTTCATTCTGACACTAATTTTCTAAGTTAGATATCATTTGGTAGAGGAAGAGAAAAGACCTCAGAGAGGTGAGTATCTTGTTTGCTGATGGTGCAAGTTAACTGCAGATATGGAATTATAGTTTAAATCATCCTGTCTTAAAAACCTAAATTCTCATTTATTATACTGTATTCCTCATAGCAGGACATAGCAGACGCTTATTAGGAGTATCCTGCTGCCCTGAAACGAACAGTCTTCTGAGAAATATGAAAATACACAAAAAATCACGCTCTCCGAGGAAGAAATTCAGCTTTATTTAAATCACTGACCCCCAAGCTCCCTGACTCGGCCTCTGGCCTCTCAACTTCCTGTTTCCTGGCCCGCTTTCTCCTTCGCTGATCACTAAGTAAAGTGCTGTGTGATCCACATATTTACTACACTCCATTATGCCTCTCTGAACTCCAAGAGTAGCCATTGATACTGTTTTCTTCAGAGCTAAATTCTCAGAACACAGGAAAGTACCTTATATGAAGAGACCGTTAGCAAAATATTTGTGGAATAAATGATCCAATTTGTCAACTGCTTGATGTGCTAGAAGAGCAAAATGAAATTCAGAGAGACTGAGTCACTCAAGGTCAGTGTCCTACAGTGACCTGAAGTGCCCACTTCAGCTGATGTAAGTAGGAGTCACCAGAGTGAAGATTCACTGAGTACTAGACGAGAGGGGAGAAGCCTCGGAATGTGGGAGCGAGGTGGGAGAGGGAACTTTTGCAGTAGACGGGAGAGGCAGAGTAGACCGTAAATAACAGGTGAAAAAGTTTTGCGGTATAAAAATGTTGAGGAGAGAAATTAACTGGACAAATTAACTTGACATATTAGATAATTATATATAGGGGAAAATCATTATGAAGAATGGTGAAAGATCTGGATCAGAAAGAATAACGCTGCCAGATTACAGAAGACGTTGTCACTCTTACTTCATGTGGAAATTTGTGATTCTTAAGGCAAAATAAAATTGAATATTTTCTGGTAGCAAACAAATCATATAAAACTAATTTTCTTTCTGTTCTAAGCAAAAGTATTATCACTAGCGAGAATTGAACACTGATTTTTTTCAAGATTAATTTGAATGCATAGCTCTCTCTTTACATATCACACCTTTTGTGGAGATTCAGTAATCCCAACAGACATAAATTATTTTAGTTGATGAAGTAATAACTAGTAGAAAAGGACAAATACAAGAAAGAATGAGCAAGGGGAGAAGAGTCAATGTGTATCATTAATATTTGGTCCACAAAACTAGTGAATTGAGACTAATTATGCTGTGGTGTCCTGTCTGCATTGGGCACAGGCAGATCTACTCCAGGTTTACAGTAACTAGAAGCAAAAGTCGTGTTTCCCCCATTCTGATACTGACATGAGGCTGATTAGAACTGCCTGCTTTGGTCAGGAGGAAGAGAAAACAAAATCTACCATTACCTCATCCAAAACAAAGCAAACCAAATTTATCATTAGTTTATATTATAGTATTCATAAAGTCCCTTCTTGTCACTTTAATTTTTTAAAGATTATATTTTCATCTTCATTTTACAGAGCAGAAAACTGAGGCTCAGAGGCATTAAATCACTCTACAACATTATGCAGTGATTATAAAATCCAAAAATTGTGCCTAGAGGCCTTGGTTTTAGTGTTCTTCAATTTCTATAAAATCATGCTCTTCGAAGTAAATCAGTTGTTTTCCCCTGATGTCTCTATGACAAAAGCAGCAAACACTGAGGAGCCCTGGACACTGAGTCCACTATGTCCTCTGCTAATATTCATGACACTCGTCATCACAGTCAAGTTGGAGAAAGACGGGTCACTCTTGGTGCGGGCTTATAAGTCCCTCATTTACAGCCTGCTCCTCAAACAATGAGCCAACAGGTTATCAAAGAAGAAAGACATAAACGTTCCTCTGCACAGGCTGACCTCCACTGGAAAATGTTAGAATTGATTTGCAAGCTCTCTCAAAATTGTGTTGAAAATAAGATTACATTACTTTAGGCATACGTTATTTTTATTAAAATCCAATGTTACTATTTTAAAAGGAATTATGCACTTTTTATTTCGACTTTTCTTTTATCCAAGGCTTTTGCTCCTAGTGGAATTGTAATATTTTCTTTTTAGTGGACATACACATTTCTTATTAAGCTTTCATTAAGATACATCTTTCTAACTGGTTTAGTGAATTAATTTTTCTTTCATTAAATCTTTGTTATTCATTGTTGTATATATGGATATTTTAATCAAATATTCCACCTTAAGATGTACTTATTATTTCTACTATTTTTAGTTGAAATATACGTGAATACTAGGTACCTAGCTGTATAATGTGCAAACATATTGACAACACTATTTCCCTTTTAAACTTCTCTTATTGTGTTTTATATTTTTATTTTTTACTTTTCTATTTTTGATGAACCGTCAGTATCTTTAGATCTAATATGTTCCCAGTTGTATCAGAGGGCTCGATACTCAGTATTGGATTAGTTCATCAATGAGTTCATAGCTCACTGCAGTGTTTGGAGTAATATTTTCTTCATGGTAGTTGTATTAATATTCACATATCAAAATTATATTTTTAATTCTGAAATAATTTTTCAGCTTACCTTTAAACAAGTGTAATTTCCCTATTAGTCATTGTATTGGAAGTATTTTCCCTCAAGACTTGAAAGAAAACAGTGCCCTACCTTTCTTGATAATGAGCTTTTAGGTAACTTTCCCATGTCTCTCTTTGGCTATTTGTTTGGTCAGATGTTATTGTATCTTTAAAGTTCTTTAAAGTTCGGCATTTTCTGCTTTTTAAGATTCATTGATCTCACTGGTTTTCCAAAGTATTTTGAGTGAAGTTCTTTTTAATTTTTTACAGTGTTTTCAGATGATATTTTATCTGCTCTGATTTGTAAATATTTGCATCATATTTACTCCTCTGTTATGCTCATTTGCTTTGTTCTCTTTTACAAATCAGCACTTGAATTTTTATCTTTTTCTTTCTATTTAAATTATAATTTTTTCATATATTTATTGCCTTTTTATTTTTTTTCAATTTAGTGTTTCCCAAGTACATTATTCACTCATCCAGTCAATTTTTTTCAAATTCATTTTTAAATGTACAGCACAACGTGTAAAAGTGATAATACAATTACAATTTTCTAGACATTCTGTAATTCTCCATTGTTTTTATTTAGTTATATGTTTAAGACTCACAGTTAACTCATGTTATTGAAGGTACATACCACTGGTTATATCATTTTCTATTTTTTAAGATTAATTACATTTTGGGCAAAAATTCTTTATTTCTAGCCCTTTGGTTTCAATGTTATTAAGGATTTTCTTTGAAACTAAAACATGCTGAAAATTCTTAATCTAAAATGTACTAAAAAATAAGTTCTAATCTGTTTGCAGAAATGAAAGTTGATTACATACCCAATAGACTAAATGTACTAATTATGTTATCCAAATTCTTTAGGGCTTTATCATTGTATTTATAATTTAATGGAAGCGAATTTTACAAAAATTGATTAAAACCACAATTGGTAAAAGAAAAGTGGCTTTGAGAGAAAAATAACCTAGCAATAACATAACAAATAACATGCTACATTTTTTAATAGGGGACACCTGAAATATGTCTACAAATTATGTGTCATTTGAGATATGACCCATTTAAAGATCTGTCACAAAAATGTGCATACTCAGAGATCTTAGTGGTATATTTTAAATGAGGATTTTTCTCATGTCCCTTGATGCTTTATCAAGGACAAACTAGAAATAGTCATCCCAGGAAGCATCTCCAGGCTGGTAATCAACTTTCCTCAGTGCAAAGAAAAAAAAAAAAAAAAAAAAGAACAGGGCCATCCACTTCTAAGGACCTTGACACTCTTTGTTAAAGGCAGGGCTTGCTAAGGATGGCCAATTCTGTCCTAGTTTTCCTGGGGACAATCTGACCATTATAGTCTTGTTAAATAACCTATTAAGTCAAAACTTCTAAAGCATAACCCTACTCTGAAATCACCATGAAGAAAAAAAGAAGTTCAAATTAGGCTCAAAATGTTTCCCTGATATTTATTGTATTTTTAAAAAATTTTTATTTTTTTTCTGGTAGGACACAGTTAAATGAAAACAGATTATAAATGTGAGATCCTCATTAAATACTATAGGTTTCTGTAATGGTAAACAGCTCTCTAGACATATGGGAGAAAAAAACATGGTGATCACACAGACAACTTATTTCCTCCAACGGAGCGTCAGATTTCTCCCTGGGTCCTTTTGTGTGTACGCATGTCTCCACTCCTTTCAGAAGCTGCCAGCATGCTCTTTCTTTGATACAGAAGTACAAAGTGGAGCTGAGAAATATGACATGGGCCCTAAAATGACATATGTCTAAGAGGGAACTAAACTCCAAGAAGGCCAGGGCTCCCTTTCTTTGTACTCTAAGACAATGGCATTTTCTTCCTTCATAAGGTTCGATCATTAACCCCCCCCCCTTTTTTTTATTTAAAAGGTCCTATTAGTGTTGGCCAGAAGTGACTACAACTTAGATAACCCATTTTTCTTCCAACTAATATGACACAAATGAAATGTGGCCTAGCTGGGGCATGGCTATTTTTCTCCAACTCACCCTTGTCACCTTTTGAGTGAGACTTTTGTTGCTTTCGCTCAAATGTGACACCTTATACATTGAAAGTTCTGGAATGTTTCTGAGGGCAAAGTTTCTCACTACCTAGTCTTCAAACATCTCACTTCAAATCATCTGGCTGTCATACTTTCGAATTCAGAATTTCTGTACCACTTTCTCAGAAAGTAGAATTTTTTTTCTTTTAGGTTGTGAAGAGAACACTTTATTGGGAAAATTACAGAAGGTGAAAGAAGACGGGCTGTCAGAAGTGGAATCCTGAAATGTGGGTTGCCTGTTTGGCTCACTATCCAGGGTGTTTTTTTGTAATAGAGCTGGGTAAGGGGGCTGTCTTATCCTAAGTGGTTTGGTTGCTAAGGCTGTTGCTAGGTTCTCCACCCTTAAGCTGCTGCTGAAGCCCACCCTGAAGTACTTTGCCCTTAAGATCTTTCACCCTATTACTGTCTTTTAAACGGTTTGCCCATTAAGTAGTTCTGGGGAGTTGTCGGCCACAGGCTGTCATCAGTTACAGCCAACTGCGTTTTCTATAATCCTGCTTTCTAGTAGACTCTCCTTTTCCTGGAGACCCTGTGTCTCTAACTGCCTACAAACCCACTGTCTCCTCTCGCAATCTCCCCTTGGAGTGTCTGACTCTAACTGCCATTAGAGGATTAGGAAGTAGTAGTTTTTAAATGTAACACATAGGGGATTCTATGTGGAAATTTCATAGCTTTGACACACTCTTTAATCAAAATCCCCTGATTTATGTGTAATGCCACTGCTACAAATTTAGCTTAACAGTTAAAGTGCTTGCCTAGCAAGCTCGAGGCTTTGGGTTCAATTCTCTAATATCACATAAGACAGGTACGGTGGTGCTTGCCTGTTTTCCCCGCACTTGGGAGGCTGAGGCAGCAGGATTAGCATTAAGTTCAAGGCCAGTCTGAACTCCATGGTGAGTTAAGGACCAGCGCATATTATAGAGTGTGATCTTGTCTCAAAAAATTAATTGAACAGTGAATTAAATAATACATTAACTAATTAAAGATAATACTAGAAAAGACTCATGCCTCAGTAAGTATGTTTATACAGTAATGACTGGTAGTGCTAAACCTAAGATCATTAACTACATTTCAGGGAGTTTTGATCTATGGAAAAGCTACTATTGAATCTTTTGTTCCTATAGAAACTTCTTGGAGCAAGGTGTAAAGACCCTGTAGTTCTCTCTGGTTCTGTTCTTGAATCTTGAAGTACAAATATTACAGAATTTCCATCACTGTGAAATATTTATTCTATCTTACGTTACATTTAAAATTATCCTGTCTTGTAAAACTACAGGTGAAATATTATGTCAATGCTTTTATTTTCTTATGAAGGTAGAGGTTTGTCCAAAGACAGATTGAAAAATAGGACTGGTTGTTCTTCAAAATTCACGGAGCCAGTCCTGCTGTTCCAGATTGTTTCTGCTATGTGGGAGTCAGGAGCCAGAGTTCTCTAGTCTGATTATAACCCAGGAAGGCATCCATGGGCATATCTGTGTTACCACCCCCCCACACACACACACACAACTCAAGCAAACTCTGATCTATTTCTTCTCTCTACTAAGCCTAGCTGCCTTTTCTAAACCAGAACTGAAGAGAATTATGCAAGCCTTTTAATATAAGAGCTAATCACAGAAAAAAAATATCCACCACCACCAAGGTTGACAGTATCCTGTCATATACACACTTCAACTGAGAAGGACCTCTGGATCCTAAACGGTATTGAAATATGCATACACTAATGCAGAACATGGTTCCATGAAGTGCTGTTGCACTGGGACATATAATGAGGGGGGAACGCCAGCACCCACACAGCTGAGCAGCAACGTATTTCTTGCTTTTTTATGTCTCTGTCTTTTACAACAGGTAAATGTTGGACGCTAATGTGAACTTAGAATTTACTATAGCAGGTTACATAATTACCTCCCAAAGATATTAAGACCTAACTCCTAGGATTTGGAAGCTATTTGGGAAGGAGATATGGGGGAAAGGAAGGGATGGTGAGGATTATGCCGTATGTATGTAAACTAATGACTCAAATTTAATGTAACTATTGTTTATCATAGTGATACAATATTACTAATAAAAATATTAAGTTTTGGGGGGAAAAGAGCATTTGCAATGTTAAGAATTTTGAGATGAGGAGGTCATCCTGACTCAACTGGGAGGATCTCAAACACTATAACACTGTTCTTAGAAAGGGAGGTGAAGGCCCAGTAAAGATGAAAGCAGTGATTGGGTGATGTGGCCGCAAGCTCAGGAATGCTGGACAAGCCATCAGAAACTAGAAAAGAACACTCTGCAAAGCAGCACAACAAGATCTTGGATTTCCGGCCTCCCCAACTGTGAGGCGATCAGTTGCTTTTGTTTTAAGTCACCAAATGTGTGGTGATTTGTTACAGCAAGTGCAGAAAGCTAATAGTGCTGTCACGCCCTGCCCACACCTACTACAGCTTGTGGGTTCTCTAGGTAGCCTACTTGAATCTCAGTGGAGTGTTTTCAACATTCCTTTTCTTGCTCATGTATCTTTACAATATGGATTTATCACCTCAGTCACTATGTGTCACTGTTCTTTGCGACACAATAAAAACTAACACTCTGTCTGCAAACATCTATTTTTCACTCCTTGGCAACTTCTCAGGTTGTCTCCTTTACCCCATGGCCACTGTGTACTTGAAGAACTCAAGCTTATTCCACAAAAAATTATGTACTATGTAATCAAAATTAATAAGTCTTAAAAATCAAGCAGGTGGATACTTCCCTTAAATCTCAAACAATGAGAGTTTTTTTAAAAAAGTGTTAGTTTATGTATACTGTTCTTTATCCCCTGATTTTTTGTCTTGTTTGGAAATATTTTCCAAATTTTTTCCATATATAATCCCTTCCTCTATCCTTTTTTGGCTTTCCTGTTCCCTCTCCACCCAACCTACTTCCCACCCATCACACTCCTTTAGTTGTATAGGATGCCTGTATGCTGCGTTTCTCATCTTAGAGAGACTGTACACATTTAACCTTCTGCATTTGATTCACTTCATTAAGCATGATGGTCTCAAGTTGCATCTTTTGACCTAGCCTCATATCTATCTGTCTTTACGGAAGAGTCGTACTCCATTGTGTATATATACCACAATTTTTGTAACTGTTTATGACACAAAAACAGACGGATTGACCAATGGAATAGAACTGAGGATGCAGAGACAACTTGAAGTACCCTCAGCTACTGCTATTTGACAAAGGTTACCAAAGACATGCATTGGAAAAAATAATAGCTTTTTCAATAAACGATGCTGGAAGAATTGGCTGGTAACGTGCAGAAGAATGTATCTAGACACACTTCTATCAATATGCACCAAAATCACATCTAAGTGGCTATTAAAACAGAAATGCTGAACCTACCAGAGGACAAATCGGGTCAAAATCGAAAAGATGCAGGTGTGGGCGAGGGCTTTCTTAAGGGGACACCTGATGGAAAGGACACAGCCCCAGGACCAACAAATGGGATCATATCAAATTATAAGTTTCTGCACAGCAAGGGAAACTATCAATGGAGAAAAGAGAGGAGGGCCAACAGAATGAGATGACCAATTTTTTTTTTTATTTTGGACTAGCGTGTAACTTGCTTCGAAAGAAAGATGATGCCCCTGTGAACGTATGTGCTTTCCATAGTTTGGACCTCACAAGTCCTTGTGCTTCTTTTTTTGCCCTCATGGGACACTGTCCTGAAAAGAGGACACAGGCAGCTGGTCTGGCTCATGGAGGGTAGGAGTCTCTGTGAATGGGAACAGACTTCTTCCTCCACAATCAGTCACCAGACAGATGGCCGGGTCCATCTCGTATCTTCCAGATTAGAGGTTCCTTGGAGTGAGTCCAGGAAACCAGCCAAATGATGACCTCAAAGAATTACAATGAATAATCAATTCATTCTTAGCCCTCTCACTTTGGGGCTGGTTTGTTATGTAGCAAAGGATAAGTATCAACAATAAAGAAGCGTTTCTGTTCGTTAAGAATGCCCCTATGAGAATTAAATTCACATTTTATTTAGAAGACACTCCTATTGGTGTGGCTGTCCACCCCAAAACACATAGTTTGAAGTTCTAATCCTAAATTTCAGTTTAAATTAAAATGAACTCACTAGAGTAAGGTCTAATGCAGCATAACCTATGTCTTTAAAATAAAAAAGATCTTACTTAAACATGTCCCGAGGGAAGACAATGTGCAGACACAGAGAGCAGGTGGCCATCTGGTTGTCTAAGAAGCAGGGAGGCACTCCCAGGACAGATCCTTTCATTGACGTGCTCAGAAGGACCTAAACCTTGATCTCAGACATCTAGTCTTTCCAGGAGTGAGAAAATGGATCTCTGCTGTTCAAACCACACAGCCTCTGGTGGTTGACAGCAGCCCTTGCACTAGAACATACCCACTTGCTCCCCAGCCTTGCTGCACTCCCATAGGCAACCTCTATCGCTCCTTTGGAAAACTGTGACAAAATCTGAAGTGAAATGGCTTTGCTGAACTTGAACGCCCACCTTTTGGCTCCACTTCCTTACTCTCAAAGAACACAGATTTGTCTCCCTTAGGACAATAGAATGACATGCAAGAAATTCCTAAACGTTCTGAACAACAGCATTATTAGAAAATATATTACTTTCTTTGGGTGATAAGGTGAAGAAAACTACTCAATTCTTCAACAAAAAATTATTATTCTTTTAAAAAGGCACATTTTTAAATGCATTTGACTATATTATTCATCTGTATGAAATAAATTTGGGGATAGCTCTAGTGGGTGTAAATGTCTCCATTAATCAGAGAAAGAATATATTCTCTGAGGTAAGTAAATGCTTTGTGACAACAATGTCTCAGATATATCTTGTAAATTTCTTTTAATCTGAAACAACCTTACCTTCCGGGTCCTACACCTTTATCCTTATCACAATCTCAACAATATCAGGTAAATAGAAAATTCTTACCTAAAAACAAAGACAATAATGAATAAAAAACAAGAAATATTTATCGTCTGAATTAATGGGGAGGAAAGGTACTGGTTAGACAAAAATCTTAACAACCAAATGATACATTTTTGTATCTTCATGTGATTTGCAAGTCGTTGCTTTCCTTGTTATCTCTTGCAAGGTATATAAATTAATAAGAGTTAAGGGTACAGGTTTGAGAACTGCTGTTTGTGAAAATATAGAGATATAACTCCTTGCTAAGGATTTTTCTCAAGTCTCATGGAAAATCACTGTTTCATAGTGGCATAAAATTTTATTGATGACATTTACCATAATAAAGGTTTGTCACAAGAAAATTTTTAAAATGTGCTCCTTTCACTAGTTCTCCAGTTGGTAGACAACTAGTTAACCCAGGTTATATCGTCTTTCCTTTCACTGGGCTTGGCTTATCTGTAAGAAATAGAGCTACTCCCTTTTAAGACAATGGCTAGCAAGGCTCACAATTTATTAGCTCAGGAAATAATTATAATAGTAATTCTTTTGCTTCCTCAGCCAAACACAAATCAACAAGTCTTTCTCTAAGTTAGAAGTATCTTTTTCTAAATGCCCAGGTTAATATCTAATTGTCTCTTCATGGTAGAAAATGGCAAGGTTGCCATGACAACTGGGTAAAAACTTCAGCTAGAATGTTTTCTTTTAAAAGAATGAAGCAATTTCAAGCTTTTTAGTGTTATCTGGCATTATAAAAATTGCTTTAGACCCCCATTTTTAGATTGCAGAGGTGACTGATCATTTAAAAAAATCAGGCTTACAGATCCTCTTAGCACTAGTTTTGAATCAGTGTTTTTTTTTTTCTTTTTTCTTCTTTTTTTTTGGCAGGAGAATTCTATACTCATGAATGAGGCAAATGGTTCTCTTGCTCATTAGTCCCCTGGACCTGTAGTTCACTGACCTGAATAAAATGAGGATTTAGCGACAATTCTTCTGATTGGTATATTGTAAAACTATCTTAGAAATAAATCTCTGGTTCCTCAATGAAAAGCAACAGCTACTTCTGCTTTTCTGCATTGCAAAATCGAAAATGAGAGGTATATTTTTAAAATTTTCGACTAGACACTCACTAACAAGACAGAGTAGCTTTGTTCTTGGAAAAGAGCAGAGTTTTGTATCTCTTTAGTCCCCTCTCATGTTGCTTCGTGAACTCCCTTAATTACAGTCCCTCACAATTACATAACCATTTCTAAAACGCTGCCTTTTGCATTGTTGTTGTCCATTCTGGACATGTAATACTCTGAGTGCTTTCGATAAACCAGTTTGGCATTTCTATAACCTTAATGTTACACAGGGAAGAATCAAGAGAAAAAGTAACTTCCGAGTAGGTGTTCTGGGAAAATGAATTGGAGGGAGAATTTTTGTGAATATTGCTGCAGATTGTCTTCTCAGTGTATGAACTTCTTCCTTTAAGACTTAGCAGGAAAAAACTCAGCAAATTGGTGAAAAAGAACCAAGGTGAAAAGAGCCCTAATGTAAAGCTTAACCCCTCACCGAGAAAGTATAGGGACTAAGGCACAGGGTTGAGATGCCCAGGAGCAGAAGGAAAGAGGGGTGTCTATGCAAAACAACAAAGTTTTTCAACTGGAATTTTGGGATAGCGTAAATTTTAGAGCAGGAAGTAGAAGGCGCAGAATGAAACAACTTGGGCATTCCAGCCAAAATTTCAAAAATGAGCCATCAGATTTCACGGGAACAAAAGATAGAGAAATAACATCTAGAAACAACTAGAAAGGTTGTTTTCAAGGATCTGGCCACTGTTGTTCATGTTAAACACTCTCTGAAAAACAATAAATTAATTAACAAATAAACAACTTTAATTGGATGGCTCACAGAAATTTAAATTTGGGAGACTAGAGTTAGAGTAACACAGAGTACTCTGTGGGTGTATGTAGACAAATAGCTCTGAATCATTATCAGGCAGTTAATATTGTACATTTAGAAATTGCTATTTAAAATGGAAAAGAGTATAAAAGCCATAAGGATTTTGTGCCCGAAATAAACATAAAAACGAATGTATATACAAAATAAAAAATTTTCATGAAACAAGAGTCAGATAAGCTTCCAAACACATATTCTAAGACAATGGCCGGCAAGGTAGGTCGTCACTTCTTAGCCTAGCTACTAGGGTAGAAACTCAACAGGGCATGAAATTGCCCAAATTCTAAAATGGCCAAGCATCCTGGTATTTATAACCACTCTGTTCCTCAAACCAGTCCAGAAGACATTCTGATTCCCCATTTTTATTCTTCTTCCATGTTATTGGTTCTTAGTAACTCCAGTTTCTTCTACCTTCAGTTTAAATTTTCAGTCTGATGACCTTTCTAATTCACCATCTTCATTGACTAAAACTTTGGCAGCAACAACCCCAATGTCACTCTTTCTCCTCATCTATACATTGTCTACACAGTAGCCCCAAAACATAAATGATTTCATTTCTCTATGTAAAAATTTCGGTGGCTTCCCAATGCCCCTAGAATGCAAGTCAAGCGCTACCATATGGTCTGCAAAGCTCTGCATAATCTTCCCCTGTTATGAATCTCCACTTTTGCTCAATCACTTTCTTCTAGTTCTCTGCATTGATAGGCACTCCCTCTCATTTTAGTTTCATAAAGAGGGGTGCAGCTGAATCAGCAGATAGTCCAGTCACGCAAACCACAGAGAGCTAGACAGGCTGGGAATAAAGCAGAGCCTGACTCTGCATTGCCTGTGGACTCTTACTGCTCCTCTCCCTGTCGCCATACTGTTGCTGTGATTATTTTGTTAACACTATAAAGCGGTCTGGATACAAGGTGAGAAACTTCATCATTGGAAACCTGTTTACACGAAAGAGATGTCTCAAGCCAGAACCTTAGAGTGGCTGCTGGCTCTTCAGCTAGAATTTTGGCACTGTAAGTCATTAACTGAAGTCCTCTGAAAGACTCTCCTGAGGTAGGAGTGGCTCCAAAAGGAAGCCGCTGGAGATTAAAGCGCTGAGCACAGTAACTACAGAAACTGTAAAGGAAGAGCCACCCACACACCCCTATGGGGCTGGTGAGGAAAGCCAGGAGGGCCCCTTTGCCTGCGGGCACCATTCCTTTGAAGAAACATAAGTACACAGAAGAGCAATTAGAAGCAGCACATGGAGTGCCTCGCTAAGGGCCCCCCTCACTACCTTAATCAAAATATTTCCCTTTTACGAGAAGCTCATTTAGAGGAGATGTGATGAGCTGGTGTCACCTCGTTTCTCTAGGGTTAGAGTTGTGTCATGTGAGCCCGCCAGCACTGCGTGCTCCAGTTTCAGCCTCCTCTGTCCTCATTGCCTAGAGCAGACAAAGCTGTCACTTAGAAGATGAAATGGATTTGCAAATTAATTAACTTTGTCCAGCAACTGGAGAATTCGTTTTTTGTTAAGAGTTCTGTCTGAGTGATGGAATCTCAAGACATTGAAGGAATTAAGTACCAATTTTTTTTTTTTTTTTGTCTTTCGCCTTTTCATTTTTGGATCACATGGCTCGTCGTTGCTCTACTCCCGTTTATTACCATGTTTCACCTGCGAAAACACCAAAATTTGGTTTGGGAGATGACGACTTGTGAGAATTTTTAATTTCCATAAACTCCCGATCAACTGATTTCAGAACCAAGAAGCTAATAAACAGTAGATTGCAGAAGAGTAGGAGGCAGCCGCATCAGAATGTGGCTTTGTAAGGATTTTCTTTCCTTGACTAACTCTTCGTTCTCATTTTGAAATGCACAAGGAGGAGGCCAGCAGAATACACAATGGAGACAGGCGTTGAGAGAATCTCACATCTGCAAAGTAAGCCAAGCAAGGATTTTTTTTTTCAATTAAAAACTTCAGACAAGGAGAATGCACTTCAGATACTCTGGTGGCCAGTACAAAAGTCAAGTGTGTGTTATGGTTCAATATGTTTTTGTGTGTTCACTTCAAATTTAAAGTGGTGCATACCAAACTTTGTATGATCCTCAGGTAGCATTGTCTGAGTGAAAAGAGAGAACGTTTGGAGCAAAAATGTCTTAAGGAAAAGTTCGTTCAGATTATGGCTAAACATTGAGCTCTGAAGGCATGGGGGAAATGCTTCAGAATGTTGGACTGTACAAAGACTTTCAGGGAAAATACCAAAGCCACAGAAAATAAGAGCAAAAACAAACAAACAAACAAATGAATAAGTGGATAAATGGGATCAAAATATGAAGACTTGCATAACAAAGGAAAGAACTGATGAAGAAACAGTCTATAAAAGTGGGCAGAATACTTGCAAATTATATATCCAACAATGGGTTAATATACAGAATGGATAGGGAATGCTGACAACAGTAAAACAAAACAAAAAAAAAAGCAAAATCAAACAATAGTAAACCCTGCTTTAAGAAATAGACAGTAGACTTAAATAGACATTTCTCAAAAGTAAAGCATAGAAATGGTCAACAAGCCTTAAGAAAATTGCTTGATATCACTAATAATTGGAGGAATGCAAGTCAAAACCACCATGAGATATCACCTCACTCCAATCAGGAGTATTACAAAATAGAAAAAAAAAAACGAGGAGACAAAGAAAGGGGCGCCCTGTATACTGCTGGTGGAAATGTAAATTAGTATGACCAGTGTGAAAATGGTGTAGAGTTTCCTCAACAAATTGAAGATCGAATTATTATGTGACCCAGAAGTTCTACTACTGGAATATATCCAAAGGAAACGAAATCAGAACGCCAAAGAGACTTCTGACTTCAGTGTCTGTTGTAGTACCATTCACAAGAAAAAAAAATGCAGACAACCTAAGAATCTATCAATTCAGGAACGAATGAAAAAAATAATATGGTACAGCTATGCAATGGAATACTATGTATTATACTATTTATACTATTATACTATGTACACTATGTATACTATTATACTATGTATAAAAAAAGGAATGAAATTTTGTCATTTGAAATAACATGGAAGGGATTGTGGGACAGGTTAAGTGAAACAAGCTAAGGACCGAAGAATCGAAAAAAAGTTGAAAGAAAACTGAGAGAAATTGGAAGTGGAATAGTGGTTACCCAGGCTGAGCAGAGTAGGAGGTGGGACAGGCAGGAGAAGAGTGGCTCCAAAAGGATTAAGTTACAGCTGGAAGAAATATGTTCTCGAATTTTCTTGCACAGTTGGGGCACTATAGATGTGCTGTACACTTTTTTAAAAGCTGCAAGAAAGGAATTTGGATGTTATTGCCACAAAGAAATAAATATATAAAAGGATAGATATGTGTATTCTGAATTGAATATGGCACAATATACACATGCATCAAAATGTCACTTATGTGCCAAAAATTAAAAATTTAGAAAATGGTATTATGAAACATCATCATTTCACATTTTGTTAAACAAATATTACATAGTGAATGTCTCTGTGAAACAAAACTATGCCTATTATGTTCAATTTTTAATAATTTATTCTTGGCAAATGAATAAGTAAGCAAAAAATATAATTCCTAGGAGATCATAGTACCCCAAATGGTAAACTTGTGCCTGTGACTCATTTATGAATGTGTCAGAAACAACTCCCAGGCATCTAGCATGACGAAGAGAAACCAACAGTTAAAATCTTTTCCTATGGGTACTAATTTTAATATTTTGTAAAGAACAAAACAAAAGAGCTAGACAGGAATATCATGGAATCAAAGACTCCACTGAGTGAAACTGATATAAAACTGACATTATAGATCCGTAACACAGTTTCTGTTGGAGCTCTAGCAGGCAATAATGTATTTTTCTATTCTTAAAAAGTCTCAAATCTTGTTAAGAGGAATATTTAGTAGTTGGAGCATTAAGATAGAATTCTTGGTAGTATATTATCATATTTAATAATTATATTTTAGAAAAATGTTTAAGTTAAATAGTACAAAAAGTTGTCTTTTATTTTTTTTTCTTATTGTGACTGTTGGAGATATTATGTCAATTTGAGGCAATCAGGAACCACATATGGATTAAGCAATTAGCAACTAGCCTGGATTTACAGTGTGAGTGATTTATGGCCAGCGATGAGGGAAGAGCACCCACTCATATGTGAGAGTTCCAACTGGGAACTCAAACTGCGTAAAAGGAAGAAGAAAGATTGCTATAGCTTTTTCCTCTGGGGAGAGACTGGATTTGATGGGACCTGCATTCCTGTGTGTGATGTCCTGAGGAGCTGCCTACACCTCTGCCTCTGTCACGTACTTCCATTGCTGCTGGCTGCCCCTGAGTGGACTATGACCTTTTGAAACCATGAGCGAAAATGAATATTTTCTCCCCTAAATTTGTGGATTTAGTAACAGTAATGAAAAAGTAACTAAGACACTTGTGGCACTGGCAATAGAACCCAGGGCCTGGAACATAGTGGGCGAGGGATCTAGCAGTGAGCTACATGGTCAGCCTACCACCTCTCAGTGACTTCCAAAGATCTAACTTAGGTAAATCTTTAGGTAAATACTCTCCGCTGTGGAATAAAGTGAGATCACTAGAAGAAAAGTGAAGTTTTAAAGCTTCAGAAGATGTTAATTTAGACCACTGGCTCCCTGTGTACGCGTGGTGGAATACCTGTGTGACAGTGGGAGTGACGTTCTGCTGAATCCATCCCTCTTGGATGACAAGTGAATATTTACTGCCATCACTTTTAGGTCTGTTTTTAGCATATCTTATACTAATTCCATT
The DNA here is from genome assembly GCA_004027205.1 of Ctenodactylus gundi. Lineage (NCBI taxonomy): Eukaryota > Metazoa > Chordata > Mammalia > Rodentia > Ctenodactylidae > Ctenodactylus > Ctenodactylus gundi. Next base: position 1,359,600 of record PVKB01000045.1, read on the forward strand.
TACAAAGTCTATTTTGTTGCGCGCAAAGCCACCTGGATTTTATTAGTCTGATATTTCAAGAGTTATTCATATAAAATGTGCATGTATCATTTCGTTAAATAATCTGCTCTACTTTAGCGTTCTAACAGTCACCAGTAAGCCTTGAATTTGGCAGGGTTGGAATCAATGAGTAAGTAGGAATGCGATGGTTTGTACCAAGGCGATAATGTGTGACTTTTCCTCTTCTTTGCTGTCATGCTGAGAAGTAGGTCTCGGGACATGAGGGCTGGAATTGGGAACATGAAATTAGGGAGGTTCTTCCCAGAAAAGGCAAAGAGATGAAGAGGGCTTTCTGAACACCAAGGTTGAAAAAAATAGACAGGTTAGTTTCTGCTTTTCATGTGTTGGATAAGTCAGAGAGAAGTCGACATTCAGTAGAACTTTTGTTTCTTTCTTTAATTGCTTGTCTGGAGAAAGGTTGCTACGTGGTGGTGCTGATCCAGTTCCAGAAAGATGATGCTGCTGTGCCAAAAATAGGTGGGGGAGTCAGGCCCCCATGGCACAGTCCTTTAATCCTGGCACTCTGGCAGACTGAAACAGGAGGATAACAAGTTCAAGCCCCTTCTGGGCAATTTAGCAGCTTAGGGGGAATGTCTCAAAATCAAAAATCAAAAAGTGGGGGCTATGGATAGATTCTTGAAAAAAGAAGGAAGAGATGAACTTGAGACAAAGCTCTGAGTCTCCACTTTTTTATGTAGCAAGAGTCCCTGGAATCTATTTTGGATTCTGTTAAACTGGAGATGGACGGCTGTGAGAGCAAATCAATGACCAGGGTCCATGGTTAGTAAGGAGAGGCAGATGGCTAGCAGTGGGGCCCAGGAGGTGCTGTCAGCTGTCCCAGATTCCACACAGAAGGACAGAGTTTCTGCAGTCACTGTTTGAAAGGCCACATCAGATGAACATCCTACTGCAGCAGAGCCCCGTGGAAGATATTCAAGATATCCAAGAACTCTAATTCTATAAGCATTTGTCAAATATTTTTCTGCGTCTCACCTGGGAGTCAGACTCGGTGCTAAGCAGCAGCTGGAGGAGGAGGTGTGGTAAATGCAAAAGGCAGTACTGATCTGAAAGATGCCCTGCTGTCCACAATAGACGATCCATGACAAAGAAATGTTTAATGGTTAGAAAGGCTCCTCCTTACTCCCCGCTAACCTCAGGGTACTGAGCAAGCAGAGACTAGGAGAAAGATTACAGAAAATTAGTGGCATTTCTGTTTGGCATCTGACTAAGGTAGAATGAACTTTCAAGCTGAGTCAACACTATGGTTCTACTGTTTTATGAACGCAATGACCAATACTCTTTTCTCTGAGTCCCTCCAACAGAAATCTCCTCCCTCTGTGGTTAGAGAAGAGTGCCAACATTCCTTCATTACAACGCAGCAAAACACCAGCTGTGGATCCTGGTTAGATATCAAAAAGCACAATCTCTTCTCTGGACTCTTCCCCCTCTTCCTTTCTGGATAACTGAAAGGGTAGGAGCCACCACACACATTCCATATAGAACTGAAAGGATCCTTTCCCTCCTAAAAATAAAATATGCACTCCTCTGGCTTTCTCCTTCTGTCCTTTTTTTTTCTAGTCTTATGTTTTTGTTTCTCTTCTCCTTCTTCCTAACTCAAAGCATAAACTGCAATGATGAAATTTCATACTCAGCCATCTCCTTTGTGGCTTCGGAAGCATCAGTAGGGTCACGCACCTGCTCCTGGGAGCAGCGCACTGTTTTGTGTTAAGTGTGAGCAGCTGAAGGTAAAGTCTAATCGTGCACCAAGGGTGAAGTTCCTTGGTCCTTCGTGCAGTACATAGGATCCTATCATTGTATGAAAGAGATAGTGACTTCCAAGCTTCTGTATTGGAACCTACAGCCTGAAACTCTTCTGTTATTAATCATTCATTCGTGTATTCACCCATTCATTCATAAATTCTAATTTATAATCTTGTTTTGTTCTTTAATTAATCCTTTATTCTCTCTACTTAACTTTTAATGACTCAGTTTCAAAATGCTGACATTTCATTTCAACATGCCATGCCGACAAGCACAAGGGCTTCCATCATCTTTTATTTGCAAAACAGAAGATGTCTCCATCTTGCTGAGTTTTTAAACACGAGTGCATCTCTTTTCATTTCCAACATAGTCCTTGAAGATAATGTATGCAATGACTCTTTTATTCAGATGCATAAACAAGTATGTCCCACATTCTGATGGTATTTAACTACAGAAGACGATTTTTATCACAAATTTAAATATTTGCATTTTAAATTCTTTTTGCTTAGATTAAGTTCATCTATCAACCCTTGGAAGTTGCAGTGTATAAATATGCTAATTGCATTATGCTGCCAGTGTCATTACAGTTTTAAGAGTCAAGATATTGGGATTGTGTTTAACTAATGTCCTCACGAATGAGTCCCTCAATTTCCTTCAACCTTTGTTTGTTCTGGAAAAGTTACAAAGCCTACTTTTACTAAAGCTACTTTACAACACTGTAGTGAGGATGAAATAAACATTTGTGTAAGGCCCAGGAAATAACAACAGCAACAATAAAGCAGGATAAGGAAAGGCGATCTAGTTTTCTGGTCACTTCATCCTTAAGAAGAAGCAACAAACTGTAAGAACAAAATTCCAAACTTAAAAATAAAGGGCAACTCTTTCTTCTGATTGCTAGCAAGCTATGAATTCATTTTCCAGATTTTTATTTTCCTATGTCTGATAATATCTTACTAAGGAGGCCTAAATCCCTATTGATAAAAATGGTGATTAAAGTTATCACAAGAAGTACCAGTTATACATCAAGCATAACGTATGTTCTTTAAGTTTTGTGTGACAACTCTTGCTAGCTTTTCTCTATATCTTTTCCTTACTGTCTTGAATCTCTTGATTTATAAACAAACAAATAACATATATGTAATTGGTTAAGAAGCCCCTGTTACATTTTGGGTTTTTTTTGTAAATATACAGAAGCACATAAGTTAAAGTATTACTATCTATGTTTAATGAGTCTACACTCTGTTAAAAATTGTAAGTTATATAATCTTAGAGGAAACTTTTTTTTTAATGCTGAAGCTATTCTACAATGAGATCCTGAGTCCACTCTTCAGCTAGCTTTTAAGTAACTGCTACAATGGATGTTATTCTCTAAGCCATCCTGTTTTTCTCTTGTCTGGTTAGCCTTATATTTTTCCACTAGAATTCTATATGATTTAATTCAATTCTTTCAGCATGCTACAGACGAAATGCTTGAGTACCTCTCAAATTCAAATCCCCCATGTGTTGATATTTGGAGATGAGTCCTCTGAGGGTAATTATGTCCTCTGAGGAGCCCTTGGAAGTGGAATTAGTGCCCTTACAGGAAGAAGAGGAATCCAGAGCACTCTTTCTGTGTGTCTGTCTCTCTCCTGTGAGAACAACACAAAAAGATGCACATTCGTAAACAAAGGAAGCGATCTTCACTCTTTTATGATGGATCGTGATCTTGGACTTCCAGCCTCAAGAATTATCAGAAATAAGATTTCATGATGAAACTATCCAGTCTATACTATTTTCTTATAATAGACTGTCACTAAAACAACGACTTAACTGTTCTATTGTAAAATTGATGGGCAAATGCATTCAGAGAAGGAAAGTCAGAAGTTAGTACTTTAGCAAATAGACAAAGCTTGATACTGAAAGTCAGTGTGATATGAGCTTTGAAGAATGCTCGGGATTTAAGCACCAGGTGAGACCGAGATATACAGTGAACGTGTAAGTTTAAAAAATGTCTACATATCATCATGAATCCATCTTACACTACCCCCACCCCCAGCTTTAGAGGTGCTTATCCCATCTCCCTCACCACTTCAGGAAGCCCTTTCTTCATGGATATTTTGTTTGCACTGTTGTAGCTGCCTCGACATTCTAAATTCAGAACACTTGCCTTTCTTGCTTTCTTTGACTTTGAGGAAGAGGCAGAAGCTTTTGGCACCGGATTCAATGAATAATCTAGATCAAGACACAGGATAATACTTTTATGAGCCTGACTTTCCATAGGATGGCACCAGGCAACAGCATTCACTGTATTTTAGATCACACCTCATAAACACACTCACAGAAGAGGACTTCAAGAAATGTGTCAAAAGTAGCAAAGTAGATGCCACAAGTATGCTCAAAGCAAGAAGTATTTTAGAGGGGATTAATGGCAATGTGTACATTTTTACTATATCTTTTATTTTTATCATTCACTTTATTGGGGGGACATATACCTACAAGAGCACAGTTATGATGTAGGGGCAAAGATGAGGGTGAGACCTTCCGGGATTCCCTCTCCCACAAAGGCTACCAGTTTGAAGAGCAGCCTGCAGAGACCCACACTTGTTACAAATGAGAAAGAGGAGTGTGCATGGTGAAGTCATCAATGCCTTAGAAATTTCACTGGACCTGTGAAATACCCTCCTATGAAAGATGAGAGAGCAGAGACTTTCCATGTTTTTGGAAGTCCAGAAATGTTTAAAAATACTTTTGCCTTGCAGGGGAACTTCCTTTAATTTCACCTGGAGATTTATAGCAGCCTCTATCTTTGTACTCTGAAAGAAAATTAGCTGTACATGTATGACAATGATCTTGATAAATTTAGATAGCATATGAGTCATAGATGTGATTCTGGTGGGTGAGGAAATCCAGGTTTGCAGAGCTCCTGAGAACAGAGGCAGAATACACTGCATCCTCTTAAACAGTTTTTAACCTGAAAAAATAGTACAGAAATTTACAATAGTAGTGAATGTTGAATAGCAAAGACTAATAGCTCTGTGACCACGGAATTCACTGTATCCAAGGAAATGAGTGCATTTTCTTTTAATTCAGCGGAAAAAATGCTTATTGATTTATGCAGCAAAGAAGAGATTGAAGTTAAACCAGAGACAAGAATTACATTCATATTTTAACCCATACTCTGTCTTCCAAATTATTCTTGAATTGTTTTGGCAATTTTTCCAATCATATCAGAAAAGATTTTCAAATGAAGCAGTTTCCCTTCTCGACTGTGAAATGTGTGCTTTCTAAAGATACAGAAAAATCTTATTAGATTCAGAAGACTACGAAAAACTAATCTTTTGTTCAATGTACTCCCCACATGTAAAGTAAGAGGTAAGAAGTTAAAGTGCACAGGGTAAGAGTTCTGAAAGCCCAATGCAAAAACGTACACAGAATGCTTTCTCACACACAGCAGACTTAAGGAAATAAATCTTTCTTGATATGATAAGCATGCTACTCTTCTCAATAACTTTCCTAACCCAAATAGTGTGGCTGTGAAATTAATCAATATCCTACTGTGATAAGGAGTTTCAAATTCTCTGTTTGGTGAATTCTAATACCCAACAGAATGGAGAAATTGAAATATTAGAACCTAAAATACAAAATATTTTTATTTGCTTATATGTGTTTGTTTTTCTTTGTACTTTTTCATTGGCACTACACTATGTAAATATTTTCACACAGTTCTTAATACTAACACAGTAAATCTATAACAGTTGGTATCTCGAATTATTTATGATTCTATTTGATTCTAGTAGATGAGGTTGAGATTTTAACTGTGATCTTGTTAGGAAGAGAAGTGGTGATGTGCAATGAGAGAGGAGACATTGGATTGGGGGCTACAAGACTAGCTTTCTATTTTTTTGTCACCAACTATTGAATATTCATTATGTGTCAAGAATTGTGTATTTTAAAAACATCACCTAATTGAAACTTTCAGTCAACCCTAACAAACCAATACTGTTCTTGGTTTTATTTTACACAAGATGAAAACAAGGTAGTGATTAAACAAAACTTGAGATCTCCCACTAATGAAAGTAAGAGTCAGATATCGGTCCCAGACTGAGAGTCCTAGAGCACACACATTTACCTTGCCGGTAGTCGCTGAGTTCTATCACTGGCTATTTGCACATTTCTCTTATTTATTCCTCTATGTCCTCTTCTGTAAAACCCAGATAACACCAGGAGTCCTGCTCCACTCACAGAACTAGAGGAAAGTAAATGGCATTGTGTAGACGAAAATGCTTTGTCAAGGACAGAGCGCAAAGGAGTTTGAACAGCATTGAAGTTGCTATTTCATTAAAGTAAAGGAAAGAAAGCCAGTAAAGTGCAACGTATATAATTTTTTCTGTATTTGATTTTGTTTTAATCAGTTCTAATCATACAACAATCTTCTGGCAGGTGTGGGGGACACACAGCTCACAGGCCATATGGTCAGGCCCAGCCAAGGCAACTACCACATTAGGAGTGAATTAATTAAATGTTTTACCAAATGTAGCAGGCTATTTATTAAGTTGATAATGTGGTAATGCCTGTAAATTATGTCAAATATCCTAATGGTTTTTGACAGAAAAAAAAAAGTTTCCACTCTGCTCTAAAGTTCTTTTACAATGTTCAAAAATCTGTGAGAATGTGGTGTTCCCTGCTTACAAAGGAGGTGGCTGTGCACATGGAGAGTTCCACTTCCCATGGCCTGCAGGTGTCTCAAATACGGGGAGCTTAAGGCTAATCTCAGGGAGGCTTATGGTCACTACCAGAGTGGCTTTAAAAGCAAATAACAGGGCTGGCATTCAACTGGTACTAGAAGGATCTGTTAGTTGTTAAAAAAAGACTGAAATATTTCTACACCAAATAACCAATAACGTGTCGTGTTCCATCCCCAACTCACCTTTGGTCGGGCAGCCACACCACATGGACTCCTTGAATCTTGTGGTGCTTCTACAGTTGAACTTAGGCACATTGAAGGCCTCTAGAGTTCTGGGTGTCAACCTTTTCTCTTTTGACTGGGCATTCCTCAGAATACTCTAATTGTTAAATGTTATTCATAAAGACTCTGAAAATATTCCAAGGGACAGTTATTTTTAAACTTATCATTTATTTATTTATTTATTTATTTATTTATTTATTTGCATTTTCTTATGAATAGGGTGAACAGATTGTTTTCACTGATAGGGAAAGGATTTGCACTCTATGCCTTTGCGCTCTATTCCTCAGCATTTGCAAGGTTTTACCTGCCTTGGGTTACACAGTGATTATGTTGTATTGGCCGACTGTACCTGTTTGCTTGGGGTTTCCAGGCTTGCTTTTTCTTCAATGTGTAATGCAGTCAGCCACTCAATCAGTTATGGCAGAGAGACAAAATGTGAAGCATTGAGGCACAGAAATGAGGGGATTTAGGGAAAATGGACCCTGAAGCGGAGGACACAGCAGGATGATGACGGTTCCACAACTCCCCTTGCCTAGCATGCATGGCAGCCCCTTTTTCTGCACATTCTCACTACGTCCATGAGTGCTCAGGTTAGTATTGACTTAGCTAACCATTTCTGTTTTACACTATGATTGGAATAAAAAAGAATCACTGGGATTTGTCTCAGATGTACTGAAGACAGGAGAGATCTCAAAGTCAGACCAACTTGAGACTGGGTGACCATTTAGAAGTTATGTGATTGCTGGGAAGAAGCTGCAGCTTACCAGACTGAGGGTGCCCCACACTTTTCCCCTGCCTCATGTAAAATGAGATCGATAATGTACAACTGTTTCGACACCTGTATGAGTAGTAAATGGAAACCAAATTAGCAAGGAACAGTGAGTGTGCTGTGGCCCTCAGTAATGACATTCATCCTCCTTTCACGTGGTGCTCAGGAGTGCAAAGTGCATGTCATAAATTTGTGCTATCACAGTTGCAACAGAATGGACTATTTCATGAAAGAAACTGAAAGTGACAATCAAAATAGAGGAACTGCAGACTCAAATATATAAAGTGACTAATCCAAGATCATATAGAGGTAAGTAGAAGAGCCAGGACTAGATGAATGATCTCTATATACCTGGGTTCATATTTTTTGACACATTTGAATACTAAATGTTTTCAGATGAATTACAGAGGCCTTTAAAATGAAACACTGGGCTACCTTTTATTGCACGACACGTGCAAGTTCTACAATCTGATCCTACTACCAACATATTTGCTGGGCAGTGGTACAGAGGGTACAGATGCAAATGGTGCAAGCGACGTTGGTGGTTGCACTCTCCCTGCCTTACATTGTGATCCCTGGCAAATTGTACCTGTTTTTTAGGTCCTCACTGTTCTTCCAGATGAGTATATCACAAGGTTCAGTATAAATTGCAAATGACCAATATGTTTTTGAACTCTGAAAAAACATACATGTCTGTGATGTCATGACCATCTCTCAATATGACAGAGAGAGCAGATTGTTCTGAGGCTTCTGCTTTAAGCCATTCAATTTCATAGTAAAGTTGTAGACCTTTTCCGATCTGTGACTTTCATTTTTGATACAAAGGGGGAAAATATACATAGCTTTTATTGTCCTAAAATTTTTCTTCAAGAATATTATTATGCACTCTTGATCCTAGGAGTGCAAATGTGATCTAGAGGAGACTCTGAGATGGCAAATATGCAACCTGCCAAATGAGAGACACACGCCGGTTGGGTTACTCATCATAAATTTTTATGTTGTGTCAATGTAGCTGCTGAACAGCTGTTGTGCTTTATTCTGTGGCAACATTCCAAGAGTGGGCAAATGGGCTTTGAGGATGCTAAATGTGCCACACAGCAACTGCTAATTCAGTGTATTTGGGTCCACGGGGAGTGGGGACATTACAGAAATAGACATAGGAAGCAAGTTCCCATTAGGAAATTCTGATATTTGAGGAAAAAAATGATTGTATGGAATAATAACTTGGAGAAAGTTATGTGTCTGTGTGGATGATTGATTTGCTTTTCCTGCTGCGTGGTGGGACAGATCTGAAGAATGGTCTCTCTGGTCTCTCAGAGGGTACAGGTCTCTCAGAAGAGGACCAAAAGAAGCCACCATTGCTCACTGTGATCAGATGTTCATTAATGGCATTTTTAGCGTGTACCTATACAGTTTGCTCAATGCTTGATTTAATCTAATTATTATCATGAATAGAATTTCATTTTTTTTCAGAATTTTCATCAATATATTTAAAGTCCACAGGTATTTAACAACATCTGTTTCATGTTTTCACCTTTCCAATCTTAAGCATACCTTATCCTTTCCAGGACTACAGACTAGTTCTTGTGATTTATATGAGGCATTTTGTTTATCCTGAGAACTTTCTCTGTGCCATCAAATTGTGGCACTCTCATTAAACATGATCTCTTGGTATATTAGAATTGTTCAGGGCCTCAAGATTTATTTAACCCTATGACTGCATCTCACTTTTGTTTTATCTGCCAACCTGTACCTGGAATCACTGTCTCTTAGCCTCCTAACTATAAATTTATCTTTCTTCATTGAACTCTGGTTTATAACTTAGGTTTCTCCCCTGCTAAAATATCAATTTTCCCTTCGGATTCTTTATAGCTCTGACCATTATAGGGACCACTCCAGCCTGAAGCAGAACTGACTCTAATTCTCTATGAAGAAAGTGCTTCAAAGGTCATTACTGTGCTATAATTCCCAGACCCCTGCGACCAGGCAGGCGTGTTTTGTTCGATAGTTGCTTGCTGTAATGGAAGAGGAAATCTCGCCCAGGGAATTGATACGCACATTGTAGGAAAAATAAACAAACACGTGATTCAGAGAAAATCAGAGAATTTCTATAACCTGTTTGTGAGGGCGCTGTCTTGTAAAATGTCACTAAATGAGGGACATGTTTAGTGAAAGATTAGTCAAACTAGAGAAGAATTACTTGGTAGATGACAGAATCAGGCCAGCAGAAACTAAGAGGTCACCTATGCAGAATAAAGGTAAGTAGGCCTCTGTGATGGTGTGGGGAGATGATACCGAGGTTCAGTTTGAATGACAGGCAGCTATTAGAAATTATGGAGAAAGGAAACACAATATCCGGAGTAGTGTGATGCACAATGGTACGAAATGGCTTTGCACTGAGTCTTCATAAAAGCCTTATCATAGGTCTTAGAATCTCCACTTTGCCAACAGGGGAAGTAAATTAAATTATTCATTCATGTTCAGATGGGAAGTGACTGGCAGTCAATAGCCATGTAACTAGTAACGGCTTGACTTTCAAGTCAGAGCTCTTTTCCCAGTCCCACACTTTAAGCACAGAGTTCAAAATCTAGTCAAAAAGATTAGCCAAGTCAAGGGGCATGCAATTAGAGTCACATATCTATATCCCATGATAAAGTGGGCTAAGCCAAGATTTTAGACTGCTCAGAGCCCACAGATACATAAAAGCAGACAGACGTGCCTGAAGAAATGTCTGTTAGTTCTGATAGATGAGGAGGATAAAGGGGGAAAAGAGAAAGAAAAGGAAGGCCTAATTGAGGAGACGCCAAATTGTACCATAGACTCTTTCCACGCACCACAGTCACCAGCCATGCACTGAAGCCATTATTACTTATAACATTAAAACAAATGATGTTAATAAGGTTATGTGAAGTGAAATCTCCACATTCTGATATGACAGCGAGTTCTACTGAGAGAAAATGCTGAGACGGCAGGAATAGCACACAAGAAGTCTCCTGCGAGCCCGCCAAGTGCCTCTGAAAGCACACAAGCGTAGGAGCACTACCCAGCAGTAGCAAATGTAAGGTCGTTTGTTTGAGAGGAAATAATCCAGGCTTCAAGATTATGGGCTCCAAGCTATCATTAAAATCCCAGAAACCTATGAAAGCACTCTTCATTAAAGGCAATGGCTGAAAACGCTGCCAAAGGCAAGAAACTCATAAAGCCTCAGCTTCCTCGTGGAAGGTTGGATACACACATCTGAAAGGATTACCCCCCTTTGCACTGGAAGCAAAGCAAAACATGGTGTATCAGCACCTGGGTGTGTTGTGCGTTCGCTTGTCGCTCTCCAGCCCACCGAATGGAGCTGGACCACATCCAGACCAATTAGCCGGGGCATCGTTGAGGGTCCCCAGTGAAAATGAGGAGGTGACTCATTGTCCCTTTGATAGGATGGCAGCTGCACAACAGGTGAGTGGAACGCACTCTCCTTCAAGTCATATTTGATAACTGGAAGTGGACACTGTTAGCATTTGAAAATTTTACATTGATACATATGTCAAATTCAGAGTCCTGTCCAGAGACCCACAGGTCCCGCGAAGCCCAGGTTTTCGTGCTGCTGTACCCATTCACTCGTATACGTGTTCCTGTATCAAACAGATATGGACTACTGGCCTATCACGTATCAGGCACTGATTGGGTGTGTTGAGATGTGTGTTGGGATAAAGACCTGGATACTTCCCTCAGAAGGCTCTCTGTACTAACGGATCAAGCAAGGAAGTACGCTAAAACATGTGATGATCGCTATTCCCAAATTGTGACAGTTGGAAGGAAATAAATTCTGAGTTAACTGGGGTGGGTGGGGAGGTAACAACGTGTTTTCTATTCTATGGCCTTGTAGATGCTTTCCTTTTACATTGCCTTTTTCATTTGCACGCTGACTTCATCTAAGTAGAATAATAAAAAAATTCTGAATTGTGAATTTAAACAGCATTAAAACCGAGCATTTAGCATGTAAAAACACCTTTTTTTCAATGCATTAACATGGTGCTTCTCTATTCTTGCAGACTCCTACACATATAAATTCATATTTTGCATATCCTCTTCCTTTCCAGATAAATGCTCATCTTAATATATGGCATTTATTTTTTAAGTGCATAGTGAGCTTTTTTTTTTCCTCAGAGATTGTGATACTATATAGTTCTATGAGTTTCTGAGGGCTTAATTTCTCAACTTTGACAATGAATCAACACCATATTTTGAATTTAATAGTATTTTGTGTTTTCTCTGTGCTCTTTCTCTCTATGAATCCAATTGTGCTACTTACCAGTGAAAGCACAGAGAGAAAATAACTTCCTTAAACAGTAATGATACTCATCATAGAAACTGCATATCAGCGATGAAGCTACAGCCTTTCAGAGGCAGGGCAAATTAATAAGAATTAATGAGAAAATACCCAAAACTTATCTAATAAGATTACTTTGTAATATATAAACTACACCAAAATACTTATTTTAGACTATTTCAATAAAGTCTTCATAAATTATTCTTCATATGAAGTTGTGCCAGTCAGCTCTTTAATAAATAATAAAGAATAGTCATGATACCAGAGATACACACACATTATCTTCTATTTTTGTTTATTTTCTGCTTTACTGACATACCAACAAATTAGGAAACAAACGCTTTTTTAGAACCATCTCTATCAAATTAGCAGTACTTAGAAAAACAATTCTGGAGTGACTTTGGCAATCATTTTTGGAGAATTTGGATCCCATAATATAATTTAAATGAGACAACTCTGACTGATACCGTTGTCCTTTTTGTCCACCGTCCCTCTCTTTCCAGCAGGACGGACACGAGAGATCATTGTTGTTTTTCTCCTGGTAGAACAGCGTTCTTATTTTTCTCTTCTGTGGTAGCCATCTTTTCTGCACTCACCTTCCACCCTAATACATTCAAACCCAACTTGCCTTTAAAATGCATGAGCCAACCCACTCTTGCACTGAATTTTCCATCCTTTGATGTCTCACAAGATAGTTACTTCACAATGCCAAAAGGCCTGAAAGGTTCAGCTAGAATGTCCAAACTCAAAGGCACCAGTGTGAAGCTTGATCCCAGAGCCACAAAATCGAAAGCTTTCCCATTTCAGTCAACGTCCCTGGAGCTTTATAATAACTTGACAATTAGCAAAGAATGGTTCGATTCTCTTCTGGCCAGTTTTAAATGTCTGACTAAAAGACCATGACTTTATAAGAGAGCAAAACCAAAGAAGATTTTCTAATAGGAAGATAGATTTTGAAGAGAGAGAAAGGGTGGCTAGCAGGTGGGAAGGAGGAGAACACAAACAATAAAGCCAAATGTACTTATGATGTATCATAAATGCATGCTAATGAAAGAATAGTTTTGGTAGAAAAAAGATAGTAACTTTAGAAGTAATGCTACATATGTATTTTATATACTCATTTACAATCAAAGGACACATTCATGTTCTGGTTTGGATCTGGAAGGTTCAGCAAGACCTCAAAAATTGGGATGTAGTAGGATAACTGTGGAATAGTTGAAATAGTTCCGGGTTAGAAGAAGTGAATGTCTGGGGTCTGACCTGGAAAGAGTCTGTCAACTTGATGAGATTAGCAGTACCCAGAGCAGAACGTTCAGAAAGTGAGGGAAAGGCATCGACTTTGGGTGTGGATGGCTCAACTGGCAGCTTGAACTAAATGAAGGAAGGAAGGAGAAATAATGTTACAGCTTCTTCCTAGGGAAGGTCTGACCTTGCCTGAGTCTCTAGACATCCCCTGGCTCCTCACTCACCTGGATTTCTGTCCTTAACTCTTACAACAGCTCTCTAGCCTCTGCTATGTGTTTTGGCCTTTACTGACTGCCCCTGAGTGAACTATCTGAGATCTACTGAAACTGTAAGTTAAAATAAATGTCCACTCCCTTAAGTTGTGGGTGTCAGGTATTCAGTCCCAGCAATGAAAAAGCAGCTAAGACAATTTATGAAGACGCTTTCCACAAATGATTACCGTTTCTCAGCCCCCTTGGGTGCCCCGGTGCGGTTTCTACTGGGCTCCATGGGTTTGCAGCTTCCTTTCTAGAACTGTCACCCAAGTTGTCCTGTGAACAGGCTGAGACTTTGACATTACCAGATCCTCAGAGGACATGCTCCTACGTTTTCCTCACTTTCTTTTCTATTTGTTTCTCTGGCTCTTGTTCTTGCTTTTCCCAGATGAAGGGAAGTGGGAAACATTCAAGGAAACGACGAACTGGGGGCCTGCCTAAAAGTTGAAACAAATGAGAATGGAAATTGCACCTTGCACCAATCATCCAATTCACACATTGCTATTAAATTCTTCTAAAGTAGGAAAAAGACAGTTAAGGCCATGTATTTTTTAAAATTGCCTAATTTAAGGGAGATAAATGGGATCTGGTTAAATCTATTAGCTATTTAAAAATTGAGCTACGTAGAGTACTAGAAATGCTACTCTAAGTGTTTTGCTTATTTGACAGGCCTTGTAGGACACACTCTGTGTGCATGATATTTAGACTTTTTCCCCAATGTCAGCACAAACCCCTTTCATATTCACCCACTGGCACAGTTGTACACACACACACACACACACACACACACCCACACACACACACATTTTAAATAAATACTCTAGTCTCTTTTTTAGTTTTATTATTAACTTGTATGATATACTCAGTTGAAGAACATGTTTGAGCAATAAACAGAAGTGAAATTTGGCTGATATTTTCCTAATAGAGATTATAAGAATAGCACAAAAATCAAATAAAGTAATTAAAAATTCCACCCACCTATATTTCTTCTGAAAATCTGAAATTCTTTATAAGAATTAATAAAGGTAGAAATAAAAATTATAGAAAGTGGCCTGATGAATTCACACCTAACACCTAATAGGTACTTTTATGATGAAGTGGATAAGATAGTTCTTAGACTAGACATGGGGATATTTCATGTGTTCAGTGAATTCACACACACATATACACACACACAAACACACAAAAATTAAAGTTAGCATGACCAATAAAAACCGGATTGGACTGGAAGAAGGGGTGGAAAGCCTTGGAAGAAGGGATTGGTGATTTTGTAATCTAAGAAGAAGTGAATGCAGAGCAAGTCCTTTTTCCTTTTTTTCTTTTTTTTTTCTGTTTTTAGTTGGTATATGTTAGTAACATAGACGAGTGTGATTTCCTTTGGGGTAGTGACACAGATGTGTGACATATTTTGATCATTTTCACCTCCATCATCCCTAATTCTCTTTCTCATCTCTAAGAGTCTTTTTTTTTTTTTTGAGACAGGGTATTGCTCTGTAGTCAAGGCTGGTCCTGAACTCATTTATGAAGCCCAGGCTGGCCTTGGACTTATGGCAATACTCTTGCCTCAAGCCTTCCAAGTGCTGGGATTGTAGACATGCACCACCATGACCACCTTATGTAGTCATGGGGAATTGAACTCAGGTACTTAGAGCTTGACCTAGCACTTGCAAGGCAAGCACTGAATTATTTCTCCAGTCCTTGAGTCTATCTTTTAATCTCTTGTGAGAGTGGCATATATCAAAGACTTAAACAGCAATCAATGCTGGCAAGGTTGTGGGAAAAAAGGAAACTTTTATATGCCTGGTGGGACTATAACTGGTACAACAACTATGGAAATGATATGGAGATTCCTCAAAACACTGAAAATACATATTCTATTTGACCCAGTGATACCTCTTCTAGGTATCTCTCCAAAAGAGTTAAAAGCAACATATAACAGAGTTACATGTATACCATATATACCTATGTTTACAGCAGCACAACTAATAATAGTTCAAGTGTGGAAGAAGTCAAAATAGACTTCAACAGACCGATACAAAAAATTGTGGTATATGTACACAATGGCCTATTACTGTGCTCGAGGTAGATTTGAGGCTTTTGTAGGTAAATGGACAAAATTCGAAACCATCATGTTTAGTAAAGTGAGTCAAACGCATAAGTTTAAATATTGCATGGTTTTTCTAAGATGAGACACCCAGAGTACAGGCATCCTATACAGCCAATGCGTGTAATAGCGAGAGTGATGGGGAGTGTGGACAGTGCAGAAGAGCTGAAAAGTGGAGGGGAAGGAGTGACACAACATGTGTGTGGACAAAATGCTCTGGCTTTATGTAATTAACATGTATCAATTATATAAATGTATGAATATCAATAAAATGGAGGAAAATTTATTCATTTTAGGTGGGTTATGTGTAAGAAAACAGGTGTTGAGACTGCTTACTTCACTTAACATGATGATCTCCAGTTGTCTCCACTTTTCTGCAAATGATACAATTTCTTTTTACATTGTAGCTGAGTAGAAGCCCATAACACACGTTTTTAATCTATTAATGTGTCAGTGGACCTCTAGGCTGGTTTCATATTTTGGTTGTTGTGAATTGTACCATAACAAACATGGGTATTCATGCATCAAAACTGATGCTGTCTTTACTTCTTTATGGAATACGCCAGGAATGGTATATCTGGATTTTGTGATCTATGTATATTATGTTTTTTGGCATTTCAAAATAGTTTGACTTGCATTTTTATAATGACCAAACATACTAAACCTTTTTTTTTTCATACACTCATCAGCCTTTTGTGCTTCCTTTGAGAATTCTGTTCAGTTAATTTGCCCATGTAATTTTGGGTGGTTTTTACAATGTTAAAATGTTGAGTCACTCATATATTCTAAATGTTGACCCTCTACTAAAAAGTAACTGGCAAGTGTTTTCTGGATTTAAATAGTTTCTGTTGTAATTTTGATGTTTTTGGTCTTTATTAATCTGGCTATTCTTCCTCTTTTGATAAGTGTGGCTAACCATTTATCAATCTTGTTTACTTTTTAAAGAACTGTTTTTATTTCACTATTCCTTTGAAGGGTTATTTTTATCTCTAGTTTATTAACTTCTGCTCTTATTTTTGCTACTTCTTTCCTTCTACTGGATTTGGGCTTGGTTTATTCTTGACCTAAGACATTGAGGTGCATAATTAGGTTATTTCCTTGAGATTACTCTGTTTTCTTTGTAATATAGGTACTAATAGTCATATATTTTCTTCTTAGATCCGCTTTCATCGTGTCATACATATTCTGAAATGTTGTTTTTCCATTACCATTTGATTCTCCGGATTCTTAAACTTCACAACCACTCCAACATCCATTGACCATTGAAAAGTATATTATTCAACCTCCACGTGTTTATGTAGTTTTATCTTTTACTATTGGTTTTAAAGTTCATTTGGCTACTATTTTCAGGGGCCACTCTTCTCATCTGATAGCATGAATGGGATATTATATCTTTTTTGTATTTAATGAGACATGGTTTATGGCCTAAAATAATTCTATTTTGAATGAAGTTCTATGGTCTGCTGGGAAACGTGTAACTTCTGTTCAATGGAATACTCTGTACATGTTTTTATGTCCATTTGATCTGCTTTTATCTTAACTCTGATATGTTTCTGTTGATTTCTCTTCAGTAGAATACTCTATATACACCTGTTAAGTTCACTTGATCTATAGTATAGCTTAACTCTGATTTGTTTTGTCAATTTTTTTTCTAGTTGGCTTATCTATTTGTGAAAGAGGAATACTGAACTCATCTATTAGGATTGTGTTGGGATCTGTCTGTCCCCTTACATCAAATTGTATTTGTTTTATGAAATTGGGTGCACTGACATTTGGTGCACACATATTTACAGTCGATATCTCTTCTTGATGAATTATCTTTTATCAACATGTAGTACCTTTCTTTGTCTCTTCTGACAAATTTTAGTTTAAGATCTACATTGTTGGATATAAGTATAGCTACCCCTGCTTGCTACTGGGCTTTCTCTGCTTGGAATATAAATTCCATCTTTTCACTTTCAGTCTGTATGTCTTTGTAGAAGTATGTTTCTCACAGTTAACATACATTGGGGTCTTTTGTTGTTGTTGGTGGTGGTGGTGATCCAATCTGTCAGTATGTCGTTTTACTGGAGAATGAAGACTTTTTCATTGGATGTGATCATTGAAAAGCCTATGGTGATTCCTGTCATTTTACTTCTCCTACATTTGACTCATTCTGATTTTTGTTTATCTCCTCTTTTAATGAATTTTATAATTTTCTTTGATTTTATGGTCAGAATTGTCCTCTTTTGCTGTGTTTCGGATTTCCTTAAGTACTTCCTTCAATACTGGCTTGGAGGTTAGAAATTTCTTCAGTTTATACTGCTCCTGGGAAGTATTTTTTCTTCAATTTTGAAGAAGAGGCTTGCAGGATATAATAATCTAGGTTTTTAATTATTTTCTTTCATGGCCGAAACTATATAATTCCTTGCTCTCATAGCCTTTAATGCCTCTGTTGAGAAATCTGTTATTCTGATAAATTTGCCATTATAAGTGATTTCATGCTTCTTTTTAATAGCTTTTAATATTCTTTACTTTGAGTTTTTGTCAGTTTGACCATGATGTGTTGTGGACAATTCTTTTCTGGTCCCATCTATTCAGAATTCTAAATATTTCCAGTTCCAGGATAACTACCTCATGCCCCAAATTTGAGACATTTTCTGCTATAATTTCAGTGAATAATCTGTCTCCCTAGCTTGTATTGCTTTATCCTCTTTAGTGTTAATTCATCTTAGATTTGTTCCTTTAGTTGTCCAAGAGCGCTTGAATGATCTTTTCATTATATCGTAATCTTTTTCAATTGCCACCTGAAAGTTCGAGTATATCACCTTGCCTTCTGCTATGCTTTAGGTTTCTTCCAGTCTGTTGCCAAAACTTTCAGTTGTGTTTTATATGACTAATGAAGAATTTCATTTCTAGGATTTATGTCTATGTCTAGTTCTTTCTAAGAACTTCAGCCTCTTTACCGAAGGGGTCTTTTATATCCTCTATTGCATTCTTTAACTTATTCAGCAAGGTTTATTGTGTGTGTGTGCACTTCAATCTCAGAGATCCTTTTAACTATTTATTTATGTAGCTGCTAACATACATCTTCAGTGGTATAAATTTTAAATATTCTTTGCTTCGAATTTCATCTACTTCCATATCTGTGGGATCCATTTTTGGGAAGTACTGAATTCTTAGAGGCATCTTCTTGCCATTTTTTCATGACTTTTGTATATTTCTGTTGATATCTACAGGTTAGTTGAGATGGAAATTTCTAGTATGATTGTGTAGAGATCCTTTTAGCTAGTAGCTTTCTCTTTGTGATTGTCATAGATTGGGTGCATGTTTCAGCATAAAAATATCGACTCTACCTATTCAGATTATAAGGTTCGATTACTAGGAACGCTTTGCAAGAGTAAGTACAGGTAATATCAACCTCTAAAGAACCAAACATATGTCAAAGCAATTTCCAAATTTAAAAAACAAAGTATTTGCACTACTTCCCTAATTCAGGAAGAGGAAGACAAAGTAATAGTGTATATTAGGCTAGAAAAAAAAAAGACAAGGCTAAAATAGTCATCAAACTGAAAGGAAAAAAAAAACAACAAGCTTTAATAATAATATTCACATACAATAAAAGATAATAGAGACAGGTAATCTAGTTCAAGTCTGTAATCCCAACATGAGGGAGGCTGAGGCAGGATGACTGCCATAAATTTAAGGCAAGCCTAGGCAACAAAGTGAGCTCAAGGTCAGCATGGATTAAAGGCAGAGGTTCTGTCTCCAGATAAATAAATAAATAAGAAAAGAAAAAAAAAAACAGAAGGTAGAGAGATTTGGGAGCTATGAGAAGAGAAAGAAAAACAAAAAGGGAAAGGAATATAAACGGGAAGTGATAGAAGATATGGAGAGATCAAATCTGATTAAGAAATAGCAGAAACACCAAGTCCAAATCCCTGTGGAGCAACCTCTGTGAGAAAACTTGACAAAATTATGAGTATAAAAGCAGAAACAGGAGTAAACCCTCAGACGCATACACTGCACACTTACATGCACACGTAGGTGCACACACACACACACACACACACACACGCGCGCGCGCGCACACGATCCCACATGCTTCCTTATGAGGGCGTGTATACCAGAGACCACTTCCCATGGATTTGTATTACTGGATGATGTCCACTAAAGGAGGACATGAAAGTCTCTTTTCAGCTGAGTTTTTTCTTCTCTACCTTTGTCCAAGTAGGAGAAGCTTTTCAGGACAGTCAGGAGACTGAGGCTCATCTTTTCACGGTTATAGATGGGTTCTCAGCCAGGTTTGTATCTGGAAATGTCTGCCTTCAAAAAATTTAGCTTGTCTGGGGTAGGGCAGGAGGGGAAGCTGGAGGAATAACATAGCGGTTAAAGCACTGGCCTTGCAAGTGCAAGGCCCTGAGTTCAATTCCCCAGCACCACGTAAAAGCAGTGTGCGGTAGTGCATGTGTGTAACACCAGTGCTGTGGAGGCTGAGGCAGGCCTGAGTACAAGGCCAGCCTGGATTCTACAGCTACACAGCGAGACTCTGTCTAAAGAAAGAAAAAAGAAAACTTTAGCTTTTCTGTCAGACCTCTCACTTGCAGATTTTGAGGGACTAAATTTCAGGATGCACCAGGCAATGCTCTTGGAGTCATTGCTAGGCAGTGTCACTGTGATGCTGTATTTATGTTAAATGCCTTGCAGCTGGACAGAGGTGGTTGAGAATGCAGGGTATGCACAGGGACAAGGGGCCTGGGTACATGGACTTCCACTTGCCTGTGTAGCAGGGCTCTCCTATTCAAACCCTCTCCCATCTCAAGACTTGTGGACAGAACTCTTCCTGTCACAGTGTGCAAACCATAATTAGCTTCTGCTTCCTGTTTTTGTTGTTGTTGTTTGTTTTGTTTTGCGTTTCCCTGAATATGCTTTCTGCTAGCTGGGTGATGACATCGCTGCCCTTCCACTGATGCCTTCCCTGCCTGGACTATGATGAAGTTGCACCAGTCAGGAGGCTTATTCCATGATTTTAGCTTTTCTGTGTCACAGTCACCACTCTCCTGAGTCCAAGCCAACTATTCTGGAAGGTGCTGGTTGCCTTCCTGGAAAGAGGTGACTATTGCATCCTGGACATATAAAAACTGTAGGGGTTTCCTCTTTTCCCATGTTGTCTACAGAGACAGTGGAAGTTACCTAAGATGACTGTGTTCTGGTTCTGTCAGAGTTCATCTCCGATTTGTTTTACCAGGTGGGGTTTTCTAAGATACCTCCATGACCTGTCACTGGGTAAGTTTCCAAAGAAATACTGGACACTTTCACTCCAACCCTGACCAACTGTTAGATTTCCTGTCTGCCCAGGCTCTACCTGTGCAGAGGGAAGTTCACACTCAGAGGAGTATGCGAAGGTTTGGCTCCTATCACTTCATGAGGTGGGCAGTTCCCTCCCCCTTGAGAACCAGGGTTCATTCAATGACAGTGTGGACTACTTGTATTACTTATTTTTCCAAATTGAAATATTTCTGGGTTTTGTCTGGGTGCTATCTCATTCAAGTTGTACTCCTGGGGTTTCTTACGGCTCCTCTCTGTCCTTCAAGAGCTGTGTACCAGATGGATCAGATGAAGATCAGAGAGCCGCTTGTGAGTATCAGAGGCCCCTAGGTCACCATCTTGAGTGCCCTCCTTCTGTTCTCTTATATTATAGTTGAGTCTTGCCTCATCATACAAAGAATATGTGGCTATTTACAAAGACGCAGACATAGTCAACAAGGATATTAACCCAACATAACACCAAAATGCTTGGCACTCATTTGTACAACAGTTTTTAATAATAGGCACAAATTTAGGTCTTAATTTTCTTCAGCTATGGGGCTCGAAGGAAGATCACAACTCACTCAGCTGCATAATATGGAAGTAGCTTAAAGTGGATAGATGACAATAGCCTCAGAATGTACTAAGAGTGAGCAAAACAATTTTATGGGAATGTTTCTTGTCTGGAAATGGAATTCAGTAAAAGAAATACCTTTGTGTTTTATCTATTGTGAAATGATTGCTGCTATCTTTTGAGCCTTTTAAAACCACCCAAGGACAGTACGTTTGAATTTACACTGCACTAAAAGAACCTGAAAGAAACTTGTTTCTATTCCCATGTTCGAAGGAAGTTGTAGGGGAAGTTAACAAGCAGGGTACTGGGGAATGCGATTGACACTTTCTAAAAATTGTGCATCCTGAAAGAAAGCATCCTGACTAAGAGGCCCCTTGTCTCCATCAGAAGTAAATGTTAAGCACAAGCAAAGCTTCCCCAAAATATAATTTTGTACAATGCCTTTACTTTAAATTTCCCCTTCCATCCAAACACATACTATTTAACATGATTCGAGCTAAGGAAAATGAGAAATTACACAAATTCAGTTCAACTCACTATTTGCATAACAAATCTTTGCACAATGAAAGATAAAAGGAGACACATGAAGATCAGTATTGTATGTGCTATAAATATGTAAACATAGTGCTAAGCAAGTTTAAGGTCAGAATGATTCTCAGGTTCATAAAATCTGCTAAAATCAATAAGGGGAAATGTTGATATCTGTAAAGTTTATTCAGCAAAACTTGTGGACTAAGGAAAAGAGTGAATTAGCAACAAATGAAAAAGGAAGCCAGGATTTTAAATTCCTGTGTTCATTCATCTTCTCTAGTAAGAAATTAAATCATCCCCATAGAAATAAAAGGATAAACACTGTAAAAAACAAATTAAAGTTCTGGCAGATGTGATGGTGGTAAATTATTATCTGGGCAACTGAAGCATCTTCAAATTCCCAGGCCCAGAAAGGGTTTATTGCAAGAATGTAAAAGAATGGGCACTAAATCATAGAGATTAAAGTGAGATGAAAAATCCCAATGTTAAGAAATGAAAAAATTATGGGTCAATATATCTAATCTTGATTTCTACAGAACCTCTGGATGGAACGGGAAACAGGTTGGCTATGAGAGCTACAGAAGGAAACATATATTCATAGTTATAGAATTGAAACTTTTTTATCAATAAATTGCAGTTTAGCAGTCTCGAGATCGTATTTATGTTCACTTGAGGCAAATTTCTGAAAAATCCTATGGTAGACAACAAGAGATTATAGTCTGGGCATTCATTAACTGTGACTCACTCACAGATGTCTGATAAGAGAGATATTCAACACTTCTCAACTTCCTACCACAAGTTACATTGCTTCATGAAGAAATGTGGACCACTAGCTTCTTTCTCGGGATGGTCCAGAGAACACCTATGCTTACATCTGTTTCTGTGTCCATATCTCCAGCTGTGCTTCTTTTTGCGTCTATGGAGTCTATGTCCAGCCTATCAATGGTCTGGATGTTTTTGAAATGAATAAGGAATGTCCAGCTTAAATATATGATTGAAGCTGAATTCCAGAGGGTTCCAAATTATAAAGTAATTTTTTAAACAATTACTCATCAAGCACATATTGGACCCTTCAGTTTGAGAGTCAGCTACATGCTGCTCACATACATGAGCATAAAGATCAAAAAGGCAATCTCGGTTCTCGAGATGCTCAGGGGCTAGAGAGAAGACAAGCATGATATTAGGTAAGGACACCCAAGGCAAAGCAGTAGCAAGGAGGAAGCGGTGTAGCGTTGCAGGCCCTCCAGAGGAAGGCTTGCCTCTCGCGGAGTGGAGGGTGGGATGCCACGTGCGAGGACACAGTTCTCCAGCCAAGGGATGTTAAGAAAGCAGCAAGAAGAGAGCTGAGTTAAGGGAGCTCATTTCAATAAAGACCAGTCAATGAAGTTTAC
This sequence comes from Ctenodactylus gundi, assembly GCA_004027205.1. Classification (NCBI taxonomy): domain Eukaryota; kingdom Metazoa; phylum Chordata; class Mammalia; order Rodentia; family Ctenodactylidae; genus Ctenodactylus; species Ctenodactylus gundi. The sequence continues at coordinate 1,382,820 of PVKB01000045.1, forward strand.
AAGCTGTCAAATAAAATGGAAATCATTTATTTTGCCAGATTTAGAATGATCCCAACAATTTCAAAAATTTCTAATAAAAATGCTTTTCCTGGACTAAAGAAAGGAAGAAGGAAAATCTTTGCTCTCCCTGGAAAATAGTAATGTGCAACATGAATATGCAGTTAAGCCTGGCAACAAAGGGAGAAACCTCTCCTAGCTGGAGGTGCCTTCTTACCGCACCACCGTGGCAGAAAGGATGCAACTGGTGTGTCATAAAAGCTCATTCACAAAACGCTTTTCTATTAATCAAGGTCTTTAATGGTGTCTAAACAATGAAACTGAAATATAAGAGGTGGTTCTTTCTTTTGCCTTTTAAACCTTCTTTTCTTTTCCTTTTTCCCTAACATCTTCCTTTTTGGTGGTTTTATCTTGTGTGAACAGAGCCTATATCAGGAAATGCATACTCTTTCAAAGATAAATTATGTTTATCTTTAAATTTTACAGTAAATAAATCCTCAGAATTGAAGGGAAACACATTTTACATTACTGTATTTTGCTTTTCACTAAGTTAAAAGTTGAATTTTATTTGTTTATTTATTTATTTATTTATTTATTTTTGAGACAGGAGCTTTCTCTGGGGAAAAAATTGAATTTTACACAACTAGGGAAAGAAATGAAAATCATAGAGACAAAGGTAAATGAGAGTGCTTGAATGATTGCTTTCTGAAATTCAAGCACTGGCAGACTGACAGAAACAAACATGCACACACTCACACACACACACACACAGTCCTCTAGAAATAGAGATTCAATAATCTGGTCACATCACTTAACAACAGGCTGTTTTTCAGGAGGGTCTCTCAAGGATATGGCTACTCAGATGAAAAGTGTCTCCATACTCATTTTTATAGCATTCTCTCTCTCTCTGTCTCTGTCTCTGTCTCTGTCTCTCTCTCTTTCTCTCTCTCTCTTTCTCTCTCTCTCTTTCTCTCTCTCTCTCTCTCTCTCTCTTTCTCTCTCTGTCTCTCTCTCTCCCTCTCTCTTAAATAAAACTTCCTGGTGTTTTCTTTGAAAGCGATGTATCCCAAGTTGCCTAGGTAACATAATGGTTGACGTTGGTAACAACGCGTAAGTTGAGAATCAATCTCCACTCCAAGTGAAATGATGAAGACGTTAGGGGTACATACAACTCAGCATACAGAATTTTATCCATTTGGAGAGAAGAATCCATTGCCCCATAAAATAGGGTGTTGAGTTAGTCCACGTGAACCTCTTTGAATACAAACAATCCAGGCTGTTAAAAACAAAACAAAACTCAACCTCAGTTTTTCACTGCAGTTGATACGTGTGACTGAGAAAAGGAAGTCAAAGCAACAACATCTGCTGAGTGTGTGTAAAATGTAAGCGAAGCAGGATCTCATTAAGCCAGGTAAGGGATTTTCAGGAAGTAAGATGTTTATATACCTATCTAATCATTACTCTTTTGCTTTTTATCCTTCAGAGGAAATGAAATTCAACTTTCAAATAGATGAAAGCTATACAGATAGTAGTAAGGGCAGCTAAAAATCCAGAGTGAGTATTCACAGACCATCAATGACGCATATTGAGACGTCATAGTGATACTACACACAATGACATAAGTGCACTGTACACAGTGAACAACAGGGTCAAATATACCCTAAGTGTAAACTAAACTGGTGAAAAGCTAAAGTTGTATAAAGCAACTTACTGCTATGGTTGGTGCCCACATTTATCACATATTCTTGTTGCTTTACAATTACCTATTTAAGGGAGAAAGAAGCTGGGACAACTCTCTTTATTGGTTGGACAGGAGAGCTGGGTGAGGTTTGGGTGAACTTAGGAGTCAGAGAAGCATGAATCTAACCATCATTGCGAAGGCCTGACACCCTGTCTTAGTGGTCCAATCTACATTTTATTTGCTTGAAACAGAAAGGTTAGTGCAATGATGCCTTGTGTATTAATGGCTGATACAGCCAGAAGAGCAGTTACCAACAGCTGTGTGACAACATCAGCAATTATTTAACCTACATATACTTATTCAGGCTCATTCTATAAGCAATCCTACATACTTCATTCTTAATTAGAAGAATGCATGTAGTCTTCGTGACTCTTCATGTTTTTTATAAACTGTATATGCTATATTAGATTCATATAAATGATCAGAGTCAACAGATGTTCTGACATTTGGTGTTGGGTACTTTACTGGAAGCAGTGGTTCAAAGTTTACAGGTCATATAACGGATTCTAACTTCAGGAAACCCACGTTTAAGAGAGAAAAGGGTATTAGACAAATGTCCATGAGAATAGCAAAAACCATGAAAATTAGAATAGGACCTTTGTAACATAGAGCGGCTGACACAACCAAGCTGGAATAATCAAAGGCATGACATGTGCCGTGAGTTCAGAGAGCTGAAGTAGCTGGAAGGAGGAGAAGACTTCAGGCACAGGACAAAGCAGCATCTGAGACAAGAGAGAATATCGGTTTTCAGGAAAAGCAAAAGAGATCTAGAGTACCTGGAACCCAGATAATGAGGGCAAGTCAGGTAAGAGAGGTCATATTAAAGAATTTTGAACTTTATCACAGGGCAGTGAAGAGTGAATAAAGATTTTGAAAGAGAAAGTACTGTAGTCTTTGTGGTTATTATCTCAGCAAATCCTCACAGAATGTGTGTGTGTGTCTCTGTGTGTGTGTGTGTGTGTGTGTGTAATCAATATCACACCTACCTACAGGTGTGGCTATTGACAATCACAGAGATTAAACCCAGTGTCCAGGGTCCCATGTCATATGGTGCTACAGGCAGGTTTGGACCCTGGTCTTTAAGTCCAGGACTCTTCCATGGGGAATACTTGTAATTAGCACGGACAATGCTTTCATTTGTAGTCTTCTTGAGTTAGAAAACATCTTCATGATTTTTTCATTAAAAGACAAATATGCAAAGAGTAAGGGTGTATTGGTTAAGGTTCTAAGAGATGCAGAGTTACTAGAATTTATAGAAATAAAGGTCATTTATTTGGAAAGCTCACAAGTCTGAGGAGAGGAATTGTCCAAATGGCCACATGAATGTGTAGAAGCTGTTGGCCCTGGTGGCTGCTCAGTCTTTTGCCAGAAGAAAACCAGTCTGAGACTGCAGGACAGCCAGTGCTAGCCTGCCAGGGATCATTGCCGAAAAAGAAAAGCAGAGACCGGAGCGAATGTGTAATGGAGACCGGCAATGGAAAAACAGGAGCCAGCAGATGACTGGAGACTCAAGCCAGGCCAGAGCTTTTCCAGGAAAAATTATAACAATGTTTCTTCTTCCTTCCTTTACTTAGTTCAAGCTGCCAGAGGGATGGTGCCCTTTCCTCACTTTCTGGCCTATAAGTCAACAACACACACCTGAAAGCTCTGCTCTGGGTATTTCCTAACTTCAACAAGTTGCCACAAACCCTCCAATGGTCCCAAAGGGAAACTCCCCACCCCCAGAATTCACCTTTAAATCATGCTAGAAATTGAGCGGATCAGGTAAAAAAGGAACATGTTGGGGAGGCAAGTCTTCCGACGTCAGCCTTCTCATTAATAAAAGTGCAGGAGAAGTGATTGGATAATCTCTAAAAATATTTTCCTCTTCTCAAACGCCGTTCTGGTCAGGGTTAGGTGACAGGCTATCGCAGCACATTTGGGGAGCTGCTACAAATTAAGAACAAAGGGAGCATCAGGGATTGGGGTTAGGGAATGAGTGTGTTCGCACGTGTATAAGAGGCTAAGAACAGAAGAGCTTGGGCAGAGAACAGCTCTAAGTACCGTGCAATGCAGGCAACACAGCCGGGTTGCATGTTGAAGTCTCTCGGGAGGTTGACACGTACCAGGCCATGGACATCAGACCAGTCACAAATGACAGGAACAGGAAGATATTTTTTAAGACCTTTGTATTTAATTTTCCACTTCCCATTGGCAACCTCCTCCAAGTGAGGAGAGGTAAACTGCCTTAGCGTTCTCACAAATAAAGCGGGAACAACCACAGTTGTGTAATTTATATTTCTGATTGTGAAATAAGTGAGCTTGAACAGAATGAAAGACGACTAGCATTTCCAAGATGACCGTCTTCCCAAATATTTGTGCTATTCCCCCTGAATATAAACATAGAAAGCTGTTTTTTTCCCTTATACTTGGCTTGGTAGTGGTGAGTGAGTAGAAAATTTCTATGAAAAAGCAGAAGGAAAAGAAACCCTAAGCATAGATATCAAGTGGAAATTTACTGTTATAGAAAAAGTCTACAGTAATGATTTATGCCACCCACAAGATAAAGCAAGAGACGGAAACTGCCAAGGAGGAAGCGAGATGTTACAGAGGGCTTTTTCTTTCATTTCCTTCTCCTGCTAGCTGTATTCCCTTCTATTAATATATATTTAATGTGGAAATCACTTCGGAATATTCTGAGAAAAATGTGAGAAGTAACATTTTTCAGCATCGCGCTGTGCATGCATTACATTGTCTGCTGTGGAGCCTGGAGCTCAGGCTGACCTTGGGCACTGTCTACCTCCTGCTTGTGTGACCTCTGGCAAGTTAATTAACCTTTGTGTGTTTCAGCTTTCTGATCAATTAGAGGGAACAATAGATGTACCTCACGACATTGTCAGTACGACTTAGGATACTAAAGGGCTAAAAGCAGTACCTAGCATATAATAAAACCTCAATAAATAGGAGTTTATGGTATTCGTCATTATTTTTATTCCTTCAACTTGAATTCTTTGCCCCATTTTTTTCTATTAATATTTTCAATTGTCTAAGCAAGGACTATAGTGAATAGGGAAAGAAAGAGATAATACTTTGTAGTCATAAGATTTGTTTTTCCTAATTGCGGTTCATATATATATATATATATATATATATATATATATATATATATACTGTAGATAATTGGACATTCTTACAGGACTTAGAGCCAAAATAGCAGGACCAAGGCCTCGTGCACCTGTGCCTGTCTGCGCAGCCCACATCTACCCCAGCAGAGTAGAAATGAAAACTAATGGGGCCAGAAGAGAAAAGAGCACGGCATTATCTTCAAATACCATTTAGGGAATTGAAGAATAATACATTTTAATAATAATATTTTACAGGAGCAAATTTTCTCTCTTTTGAGAAAGACTTAATATGCTTAATTTGGCTTTCATTTGCGTTAATCATTTCTTAGCTCTGTGAAGGCACTTAGCACATTGCAATGCCATTTATCTATTTACCCATCGATTTCTCCCAGGAGACTGTGAAGCCTTTGAAGACAGAAACTCAATATTTTTCCTCTTTCTGGCCTCAAGTCTAAGGCAGTGCCCCAAAATCATAGGTGCTCAGTTAATATTTGGTGCAGAAACAAATAAACAAATGAAGTTATCTATTACACTATTGGCTTAATGAATTTCCACTGTAAACTGTTCAAGTTAAATATACTTAAGTCCATAAAGACAAAAAGCTATATTTGTAATTTAAATGGTGAATTTTGCCATAGCCTACATTACAGTGCTTTTTAAAAAGAATCAGATTGCAGATTATTTAAATGGCAAACTCTTCGGTAGTTTTTTGTTTGTTTGTTTGGTTGGTTGGTTGGTTGAGGTTTTTTTCTTTAGACAAGGTTTTACTCACTCTGTAGCTCAGGCTGTTCCTCCAGCAAGCACTATATAGTCCCTATGCCATTCTTCCAGCCTGGTATTCCAAATTTTAGCATCAATGTGCGGTTTTTTTGTGAAAAAATAACTGTGTCAGATAATACATGAATTGGCTAAATTTAACCAGTCCACAATATACGTACTTTGAAATATCATGTTGTAATTGATACATGCAATTTTATCTACCAATTTCAAGATAAAACTAATAAAATAAATCTTATATATACATTCATTTATTTATTTTTACAGAAAACTGAGCATGTCGTTCAAGGACAAAACCCCTCCCTACTAGGGCCAGCTTGCATAGGAACTGTGTGACTTCTCCTCCTATACTTCTTTTGTGACAAGTAGGTCCTACTGGCAATTGTCTCCCTGTTGGTTCATATCACTGTTTTCCAAACAAAAACTCCAGTCCTGGAAGGCTTTAAGGTGTTCAGGACTCAGAGGAGGCATCTCAGCAATAGGGTCACTTTGAACCTAGTTTCCTTGTTCTGGCTCTGGACTTCTGCCTGGGTTCTAATGTTTAAGTTTCCCTCTTCCTCCTCTGCCAAGCAGATCTACAACCACCCCCCCCCCCCCCCATCGCTTGTCTATAATCTTCCAGAAAATGGCTCCTGTTTGGTCCACACCTAGACTTACAGCTTGAATTATAAGATCACACAAAGGTTACAATAAATATGAATCTTAGGGTCAAGGAAACGAGCAACATGAAAATCAGAAACAACTGTGACTTAGCCCAGGGTAGTTCATCACATCAGTATCAGTGTCAGAAGGAGAGTCAAGTGACCTTGTTCATACATACATCCAGCATTTTCATTGATCATGGATAACTGGTTAACTCATTCCCAGGAATCCCAAGACTGTAGAGTCTATGACCTCACCAGGATTACACAGGAGATCCTGAATGACTGCTAGCCATGAATGTGAGCTAATGGGAACCTTCACATAAATTTCATTTCTCCAGTTTTCTTCAGTATGTTGGCCTGCATTTCCCATGCTTTCTGGTATTCTTTTGAGAACTTGGCACTGAGAAAAATGCATATGATTACCACATGCTGCCTTATGACATGAGAGAGTCTCCCCCATGTTTCCAGTAAAAGACCAGCAGACGTAATCTTTCAGCAAATATGCCTGTGCCAGCTACAAACCGAGATCTGACTTAATGTATCTAAAGAGAATTCCCCTGAGCCTTTCTATCGCTTATCTCTTTGATCAGGAAAATCTCCCTGATTTTTTACATTTGCTTCAACAGTTCCGAGCCTGAAACAGTGATTTCCAAATCTCAACTTCTTAGTTATTTATGAAACGATGTCATGCTTTATCTTGACAATTCACTACAGCTGTGTTTACCAAACCATGTGTTATGACATATTAGTAAGTTGTAAAATCAACTTAATGAGTTAAATGATTATTTTAAATAGACAAGGAAGGTAAACAAAAATAGAAATATATCGTCCAAGGAACCGAACACATTGCTTTGTGAAACATTTACATATACGTGTCTGCAGGTACCTTCTCATTCCATCTCTACTTGAGTTCTAGGCTACATAGAAAGTGGATAATCAAATTTGGAATGTTGCTCCCGAGAATGAGAAATCTGAATCAATTTTTAACGATATGATTTATAAGCTGATGTCTCAAAACATCAGGAATTATGTGGGAGAAGGCTCAGGTGTTCACCTACCGGCTCCTGTTGACACCCTCAGAGCTGTCGACAGTTCCTGACTCTCCACAATGCTTCATCTTCAGAGACTGTTCTGCTACTTTTTTACTGCCCTAAATCTTACACTATCTGACTCGTGTCTCAGGAGCATATAATGACTCTGAATGTGTACTTGGTATAGTCTTAACTATTGTGAGGAAAGTGGGAGCAAAGGAGATGAAAAGAACTGCTGTGCCAATCCTTTATGGGTCCGGAAGGAAAACGAGCACAGAAGGACAGAAGGACGGCGGGGAGGAGGGACTCCTCCTAGGCTGAGATTTTTAAAATCAGAACAAAGTACCTTCCAATCGTGTAGAGTATTTTTAAAGTTCTTCATTGTTTGTTTTCTCACTTTTAAAGGAAAAATAGATGTGCAAACCATACCGAGAGAAATAGTGATGAGGAATGACCTTTTGGGAAGATTAGAGATAAGAAAATGCAGACATAATTAAAGGTTGGAGAAAAGGAGATGGCTGTAAATCACATCTTTTCTGTTGTACTCAAATAAGATTTAAGGATTCTCGCAGCTGCTTCTGGCTCCAGGCCAAGAAAGGTTTGGGAAGCAGTCCCCTCCCACCACCAGTTTTACTGTGCTTGTTTGTTTTGATTCCAAAGTTTCTTTTTCACTAGCTAATATAACTTTAATAAACAGAAAAATAGATAAACTCCTGAGAGCATTAAAGAAGGCGGATCATCAGGAGGTAATTTGTCACTGTGCCTCAACCTAGGTCTCTCCAGCAGGCAAGGGCAGAGCTGTTTTAAATGCTAAACTGAGTAGGGGAACTGTTGATGTTGATTTGCCTCCAAGAACAATAGAAGAAGAATCGTGGAATTAGGGAGATAGGAAATAAAAGACGTAAGACTTTGCCTACTTTTCTTATTTGGACAACAAAGATATCATTGGTAGGAGAAATGCCAGAGCTCATTCAATTCTATTGGTTTCCATGTTTTAAAAAATGACTCACTGTTAGGCCACTACTACAACCGCTATTCCCTTTGTTTTTGTTTTTGTTTTTTAATAAACACTTTAGTAATTGCACCTAATATCATGAGAGGGAAAATACAGCATGCTTTGAATGAATCAAACCACAAGATATATTCCCTGTCATCATTAAAACTAAGAGGACAGTTTACAAGCGACTTAAACTGGAATGTCCAATCAAGCCCAGCAGCGGTATTAATTGCTTTACCCAAGGATATACTAGAAGTTAAGTGAATTTTGATACTTCATTATAGTTGATTCCAAAAACCATTTTTAACGGTGTCATTCTGACATTATTCTCAGTAGAACTAAAATACTACAAAGTACAGATACAGATGAAATCTTCTTGGCACTTATTACATGATATTCTAGAGTCACATGTAGTCGAATAACTAGAGAGAGTGTTCTGTGAAGTTTATCCAAAGGGATCCTCATTGTTTCCCCACATTCCACTTCACAAGCCAGACATGTGCACAGCAAACGGTCCTCGGTTTGTATAGCAATTGGACGCATATTAGGTTTTTCTGGATGAAGATGCTATGGTGTATACTGCAACCAAAACCTCAAAACCTGTCTGAGAGGGGTAGACATAGCTACAAACCTAGAGACAACTTAGGGAGCCCTTTCGTAGCTATAAACGGCCGCCTTCCTCGGATATAATTGATATCCTTCCTCAGTTTCACTCATCTTATGAGGGAAAAAGGAACATTTCTAAAGACCTTCAACTTTCTCCTCTTCCAAGGTCCTTTTGAGTCTCCAAAGCAAATTTTTCTACAAATGACTTCAACTAAGAGTATTTCTATTTACTTATGGCACTATTTTCTCTTTTCCAAAACAAAACATAACACAATAAGACACAATTGAAAGAAAAAAAATAAACCTCACTGCGACAGTGTTCTTCTTCATTACCCTTATTAGGACAGTTTCTCTTCTCGGGGCTGCCATGGTTTGACTACAGAAAAGGGGGCTCTTTATTGCACCTAGCAGGCTATATTGTCAATTCTTGTTTCTGGCCTTTCTAGTACCCTCCATCGAGTCGGCAACATGAAGGTGTTCCACTTGGCACCATCACCATGGCAACCAGAAACAAGAATTCTTTAAGATAAAAAAAGAAAGAGAGGTATTATTATTTGTTTTGCATGAAATGAGACACACGTGATTTTAATAGTTGAAAATGGCCCACAATGTTATAAGCAGATAATAAAATGGGCTCCTTTAGCCCCACCTTCACACTTTACCAGACTGTCATTATTGTGAGTAAAATCAGACTTATTTGTAGAAGAATTCAACTTTCTTTCCAGAGGATTATGAAATGAAGCCTATTATTTTAAGCCATGTATTATTAAAAGTCCTATAGAATTCATTTGGAAAAAAATCAATCTTTAGAAAGCAGAAATTGGCAGCAAGAGAATAAAACCCTCCGTCTAGTTCCTAAAAATCCGCATCTCAACTGTATAGCAATCAAACCACTCAGCTCATCGACCTCTGCAATCATGCAAGAGACTAAGGAGAAAAGATTCCAAAATACCAGAAGAGTTGTCACTTGCAAGCGTATTCCATTTGATAGCAGACAGAAAGTCTGAAGGTCTTAGTAGCTGGATTCCAACACTTCTAACTTGTTTTTAACCCTATTCAACGTGTATATTCATCGATTTTATATATTCAATTTTATCTTTTCCTTTTTTAAGTTAGTGCAAAGTGACATCTTAAAGACCAGTCATGTTTCTAACATACATTTACGCTTACATATATTTAATAGCATCAGCATCGTAATTCTTGAAATTTTGAGGCTAAGTTGTATTGTTCACTTCTGGAATACAGACATTTGGGAGAGGAAAGCTGAATCTGCATATTGTTCAGAATGTCATTATTTTTATTGTCCTAGAGAAATTAACAGTAGAACTAGGAGCACTAGTAAGAAAATTACCAACTCTGACTTTCCCTCTAAGATAGAGTTGTGTGGCTGTCTCTGTGGGGGACAAGGACTCTGCTGTCTTGGTGACAGAACAGGGGGCCAGAGATGAGGGCATCGCTTCCTCACATTTGTTCTTTGGGATTCACTGGATACTCTTCAGGTGCTATGAACGTTTCTAAACGAGAAAGTCTGAGGTGGACTGCATAGAAGTCCTCTCCACCTGCTGACTTTGGAACGGGAATGATTTCAGCCTGAAACAAAACCTGAAAAAGAAATTGGTTGGTGATTCAATATTCCCCAAGTTTTATTTTGTCTGAATGGAGAAATCTTGCTATTTTCAAATAAACTTTTCAGTTGCAGCACACCTCACCGGGAAGCATAGCGCACCTTCCTCTAACAAACCTAACTCAGTAATTTGGCCCCTGCTTTAAACATTTCCATCCTATAAGCTCTGCCCAGGAATAGAACGCACCTAGAAGCGGGAGCAATGAACGCTCGTCAATTCTTTCCTGATCAGAACTAGGCCTGGGAACTTGGCTGTCATGAAAGCGCTTGCCTCTCAGGCTGTGGTAACAACTTCAGACTTGCCATGTCAGGCTGCGCAGAAGGGCTGATGAGTGTTACAGGCTACAGGAACAAAGGGAAGGAAGGGGAGCCAGGACCCCTTTATTCTGCACGGCTTTTCTCTTTAACGTGAAGAGCAGTATCTTTTCAAAGCAAAGTTGGAGCTGTCAGGAATCTTATATCATGTTTTTGCTGTTATTGTTTTGCTTTTAGTTTGTCTATCAATGTTATTCTTTTTTAGAAATCTTAAGCCTAGAAAATCAATCAGAAGCAGGTAGGTTCCAGGGCCTCATTAGCTCCAGTGCTTGGTGACAGAATATGGAAAGGGCTCTTTACTCTTTACTGGCGTGTCCAGAGCCTTTAGTTTGGTAATTATATTCTGGTCTTGGACTCGTGGCAATCCTGCCTCAGTTTGCTGAGTGCTGGGATTACAGATGTGTGCCACCACACCTGGTTTATGGAATTAAACTCAGGTACTTAATGCTTTGTGCAGCACTTGCTAGGCAAGTGCTTTAACCGCTGAGCCATTTCTCCAGCCCTGACAGTCCATTTTCTTCAACCAGGTTTAATTACATAATCGCTTTAAAACCTCAAACCTTGCAACACCACATTTCTAAGAATTTCTTCTGACAGGGCTGGTGCTATCCAAAATTTTTGTCTTCTGAAAAGGAAACGGAAGTCTAGAAGACTTAAATTTGACGAAGGTCCCAGAATAATCAAATGACAATGAGACGACTACAGTTTTCCTCTTTTGATTCGGTTAGGGAATTTTGTTTAGTATGCCATTCTTTCGTGCCATGTTGCGCTCCAATTTCTCTGAAAGGAAAGAGTCAAGAAAGTTTTCAGCTTCTTGGCTGGCATCCTCTGACAATCAAATGGGGGGGGGGGGGGAAGGATGTGGAAAATCTTTCAAAACTCAGCCTCATTTTAAAATTGGTGGCTATAATATACTTTTGAAAAAACAATCTGGCTTTTAATCACTTCTGCTTTGTGAAAACCAATTGTGATCTCCCCAACACACTGTGCGTTCACACACACAGGAGGCTTGCAGACAGGAGGTCCACGGAGGGAGGAGAAGCAGGATGCCCGAGGCTTCCGAAATTATAGTTTTAATTCTTTACTTACATATGTGCTCTCCAGATTGTGAGAAAATCCATGATTTTTTTTTCAGTTTTATGGGAATTATAATTAAATAGAACCAAAGCTGAGAACAAAAGGCTCTGAGAACACCAGTGCTAACTAGGCTGATCTCTCTCCCATAAAACTTACTGAGGGGTCTTATGCCAACTGGCCCTGCATTATCCCCCATTCTTGTCTCTACAGTAGCCAACCCAATAATCCATTCACTCTTTTCCTTGGTATTTCTCCCCAAAAGAGGGGTGGTTGTCTACACAAATGCTACATAAATGTGTGTTTCTATTTTAGTTGTAATATCCCCAAAGTGGAAAAAAGCCAAACAGACATCAATAACTGAAGAGATTGACAGTAGATGACATATCTCTTTGGTGGAAGAGTACTCTAAAGGAAATGTCCCTTGGCACCTGTAACAATGTGGACAACTCTCACAGTAAGTATACTGAAAGAAGACAGACAGGAGAGACTATGTGTCACGTTATTACAACTCTGGAAAATTCTAGAAAGTTCAACTTAATCTACAAAAACAAAAGGTCGATCAGTAACTGTCTGGATATAGAAGGGGAAGGGGGCATGGTATGGAGAGGAGGAGGGAGAAATAATGAAATGACACAAGGAAACTTTTTCAAGTGGTGGTGATGTGTATTCATTTAATCAAGCTTTGGTTGCAGTTGTGAAACTAATCAAACCAAATCGAACTGTACACTCAATGTGTGCAATGTGTTAGTTGCCAGTTACTCTATTTTGATTAAACTGTTCAAAAGGGGGGCGGGGGGGAAGAGGTAAAGGGATTCAGCTTTCATTACAAAACTAAGAAGGCCCTCGGGGAAAAGGAACGCTACGTGTTTGAATTACAAGCTTGTATAGTTCCCCTCTTGGCCAGGATTAACTCTGCCCACACAATTACCAGCCAGGGACACACAGTGTGCCTTTCAGCCGCCCCTCAGAGTCATGGGAACCCCTTTTCCTCTCCCCTATTCTAGCAGACACATTATCTATAGAACAGGACTCTTGATTCTCTGTTTCTAAATGATATCACTCTGAATTACTGCAGTATGTATATAGAAGTACCTCTCCTAGCGATTAGCTTTCTGGTGTGCTCCCAATTCTAACCTTTCATCCTGTGAAATTTCATTGTTGCTTGGATGCTTTAATGCTGCTATGTCCAGGATGAGTCTTTCCAGTAGCATCCAAACATAAAAGTGCTTCTAGTGCTCAAAGGATCGACTCAGCTACATTTTCTTGTTAATTGACATAGTTACTGAACATCGTTGGATTTCAGAGTTCCTGTTGAAAGTGGCTCTTTTCCACATTTAGATGATATTCTCAGTGCAGCCGTACTAACAAGATAAAGGGTTTGCATTAGCCAACTGACAACATATTTGTGTTTATATTATTTGTGGTATGTTTTCAGATGAAATGAACTCTTTTAATAATGCATTTTAAAATCATGCACAAGAACACATTTTGTTGTTCTATATGAATATTTTTCTAGAAAGAATGAACTAGAATACATCTGAAGAAAAATGCTAATGGTAGTGGAACCTATTATAGGAGAAAGTTTAGAAGAGATAAGAAAGCCTAGAAATCCAGAGAAAGTAGAACCAAAGACTTCAGTGCTAAAAGCTAATTTGAGTCTTAGCTTTGGTATTAACTATGAGGCCTGTGGCAAATTAGTCATCATTTTTAAGACAGAGATTCCTCATCTGTTTCTTAAAATGTTACAATAAATTTTTACCAAAAATTTCTCCTAGCTCTTTATTACACATTAGTATATTTTTCATAGCATAAAATGTGACATAAAATTCACACTGTACTCAATTGTAGGCTCCTTCGAGTTATACCTGTGGACAAAGCTGTTAATTGTCTTCTTGTGTAATATAAACAAAAAGTGATGTCCTCTCTAACTTATATTGCTTCAGGAAGATACTTACATCTTTTGGTGTAATATACAATATAAGATATTTATCTAAGTGCTTCTTTGAATGTTCACAAGGCCTTGTGATAAATATGGCAATACCAAATGCAGCACCTAATTCTGACTGTTAGCTATAGTTGAGGGGGTCTGGGACAAATGCACTGACAAAATAGAATTTGCTTTGGGAAAAGGAAAATAAACATGAGAAAATCTATTCAACTACCACAGCTCAGCCGATATTTTAATTAGATAATTGCAGGTTTGAAATAATACTATTGTCTTGGCAATTTGGGAACACCGGATAACAATTCAATGCCTGGAGCTTAGAATTATTATTATTATTATTATTATTATTATTATTGGTATGTAGTGTTGGTATGTATATGTGCTACACAGAATCCAAAAGATTCACACAGCCTAGACCATTTTCATTTCTGTCACCTATTGCATTTTTTTTCAGTGCATATTATAATGTAGTCACTGATCATTAGTGCTACCAGCAGGATTTCTTTTTTCTTTTATCAATAGAACTGTAAAAACATGTTTCTGAGTAAAATGACTGACATGAAATTAGGGAAAATGCTAGAAAAGTGATAATAGGTTTCTTAAGTGACATCCCGGAAACATCCATCCCAATGGTTGTATAATACCATCCGGCATTAGAAGATGATAAAACAATTGTAATGGATTCTCTCACAACTGACTGTTTTTCTCTAAGAATCACTGGTGTCTGAGTCATCAGTGTTTTCAGGATCCTTCCATCCTTCTTTCCTTCCTTCACTCCTTCCTTGTTTCCTTCTTTTCTATTGTTATCAAAAAGAAGTTGTCAACACTTTCAGTCTTAATGACGATTCTAAAGAACTTCTCATACAAGAATTTGCTCTTCTTGGGAATTTGAAACAATGCCTGAGTTTCTTCCTCAGGTGCTGCTGCCTACTGCTGCCCCTCGTTTCTTTTTGGTGCTGCTGCTGACTGAGGCTGTCTGCCTTGGAAAGCACTGCTTTTAGTGCATTGTTCAAGCCTTCTTTACTCACGGCTCATGTAAAAGAAGACCTTGGAATTTAAATCATTCCTAGATAATAAAGCTGTTAAGAAAAAAATCAAAGTAAAAGTCCCCTTTCTCCCTTAAAAAAACAAAGCCAATAAGCCTCTGGCTAGCTCTCCAGGATCCCCCACTCTCCCAACATCCTATTCTCTCTGTCACCTAATCCTCCAAAGATAGGACATCACTTGCAAGTCCCACCCAACACCTTTGACTTCCTGCTCTCCTATATACGCATATAGCATGTTTGAAACATTATTTTTCTCTTTTTGAGTTCTTCCTCATGGCTTCTAACTGGCCTCCAAAATTGAATTCAAGGCTTCTTCTCTGAAAATCTAAGTCTTACCCCACAACCTATCACCATCTTCAGCCAAGAAAAATATGTATATCTTTGCTCTATGTTCCTATTGTGTATGTATGAGATTCAAATTACTTGCCTGCCTGCATTTTAATGATCTCTGAATATTTGCATCTCCCGAGCACACAAAGATACCCATCAGGTGTGAGGCTGTTTGCTTTCTCATTTCAAGTAAGGTGTACACTAGAAGCAACCCATTCATTTACGCATACATCAACAATCAACACGTGAACAAATGGCCCAACTAATGAACTCAGCCTTAATCTGGAGATGAGAACTCTAATAAGCACAGGAGACCAATCTAGACAAACTGAAGTACCCTCATTGCCATAACAGCTGATATTATTACCTATTGTTACTTAATAAATGCCATGTTACTTTTAAGCTTGGACATTTGTATCGTGCCACATAATCCTGGCACAGCCCATATGATAGTACTTTTCCTATTCTCATTTTGAACATGAAAATTGGAGGCACAGAAAAGGTAGGTGACTTACAAAACTTTGAGCAGAAAATAGTAGAGCCTTTCATACCAGATAGTGTAGACTCTTGAGCCCACATTCTTACCCACAAAAACACAGAGTCTACCACATCAGCCTCTACAGGAGAAGAGAGACAGCACTTCTAACATCTGAGGATAAAGCTGGTGACATTATGAGTTCAATAATTATTTCTGTGATGACCTCTTCCAAGCGATGTACAGTCAAGAATGGCAAAGACTTTCGCCTGCACAGATAAAAATCACTTTTGAACAATTAACACTATGCAACAAATGGAATGAGCTAGCTCTGAAGTCGCTCATTTGTAAAAAATGGTTCAAGCAGAGTCTGGACTACCACTTAGTGAGGAGTTTTAGAATTGGAACAGGGATTAGGCACTGGAAGATTGTCTGCCTTGGTGCTATGTAGCTAGGCTCTGGCCGTGGGTATACCGAGACATGGGGACTCCAGTATAGAATTTGTCCATATGAGGTCACTGAACCCTGTCCAAAACCAAGACACCATTCAGGTCCAAAAAAATAAAAGTGTGTGTGTGTGTGTGTGTGTGTGTGTGTGTGTGTGTGCGCGCGTGCACGCGTGTGTGTATTTGTAGTAGATTTGGCTATAACATAACTGTGGAAATAACACAAAATAAAATGATTGGAGCCTTATTACTCAAGAAACCTTGGCTCTCTATAATCCCTTAGTCTTTCTCAGCTTCAGTTTCTTTAGCTATTGACTGAGGGTAATGATAACTTTCCTACGTTTTATATTTGGAAGTCAAGCAAGATTTCTGAAAGTTTAAAATGTAGGATAGGAATTAATTACCATTAAGGAGATAGAAAAGGTATGTAAAGTTATTAAGCAGCCATCAAATCATGTTAGGTACTTCTAAACATATTCTTCCTATAACTATTACCAGCTATGAGAATGTTCTAATTTTCCAGAATGATTCAAATACCCTTGTAAAAAACACTGCAGTCTCATTGTCTGAATATATTGGCTTATGTCATGCGAATCAGTAACTCTTCTTGGGTAGCAGTCTTGTGTGTTAGTCATTACATCAAAGCACGGAGCAGCTGGTGTATAGGTCTGTGGTAGAGCGCATACTTAGAACATACAAGGCCCTGAGTTTGAGCACCAGCACCACACAGAGCAAAACAAAACACCTAAGGTGCACCCACACCCCTGATCATTTAAAACGTTCAACTTGCTGAGCTCAGAGACACATTAGGAATTTAAAAATTAGTAGTGTTTAGAATCATTCTTTTTTCTGCTCAGTACAAGATCAGCTGAGCACACATACCAGTGGCATATGCTTTGTACTGACAGCACAGAAACACTGTGTGTGTGGCGTTCAGCTGGGGTTTCATCTCACTGGTAGACAGCCATCGACATGGGGGCAAGATTTTGAATCCTCAAGTGTGTGTATACTCTCATCAGAAAAAAAATATTAAGACAAAATTAAAGAGCGAAGTACCATCCAGAATAAATGAGAAAGGCCAAAGGAAACAACTGGAGAAAGAAATACCACCAAGAGAAGGAAATGACATGACGGGAAGCACAGGGGGGAAGAAAAGCAAAGGACGAAAAGGAGAGAACCCACTCATTCCCACAGGAGAAGAGGAACGAGCGGCTTTGGTGCCCATTCTCTGGACAGCTGAAGGAATTCACTGAGCTCCACTGCTCTCCCAGTTTCCAGAGATGGATTGGCAAATTAATATAAGCTGAGCGTACATTTGCTGACTGTGGTGGCACAGAGTCACCTTGGCCCTCATCAGCATTGCTAAACATCCTCCATAACCTTTCCATTACCACGGAGGGACTGCTCAGCACCAGGCCCAACTGCTCCAATAATTTCAATTACTTTCCCTGACAAATTTTATGTTTCATGTATTTTAGTGGCCTGATAATTATGATTTCTCTCATTTCTCGCTATCGAGCTTAATGGGTTCCAGCATGAGTGTGCAGTTTCAAAAATGAAGTTCCACTTGAATTCACAAGTTATTATCTACTTTCATTAATGGAATTGGAGAAGAGAGAGTGGAGAAAAGGTAAAGAATGAGAAAGAAGGAAGAGATGAGTGAGCAGGAGGGGAAAAGACAAAAAATTCCAGGGATGAAGAATAAAAATCAATCAAATGGGGGAATAAAGAGACAGGGTACACGTAAATAGAACATTAAATGGAGCGTGTGTCGGTGCCCACCTCTTTTTAATAAAAATGCAACAAATAGATTATTTCTATTACTAGATACATGATTCATGAAGAAGCATAGTATGTTTAAAAAAAAAACCACCTCTCAGACTTTGCAGTTAGGCCCCGCTGAGCATGCAGATGTTGGTTCTCTTTCTAGCATGTTCTTGACTTCACTGGGAATGACCTATGTCCTCTACAGATAGCAGCCTTGGCTCCGTGCGTCTAATTTGCTCTTCGCTTTCTCAGCTCTACCTCCATGCCTAGTGTGTGTGCCCGCGCACATGTATTTAATAAGAAGTTTGTACAGAGTGACGGATTCAAGAATCTGTGCAGTGCTGGGGAGATCGGGCTTCTTAAGTGTTCTCAACTAGAGGCAGAGAGGTATGTGCCCTTCAGTTTTCTTCGTTATGGGTTCAACTTTCTTCCTTACACAAAAGGATGCCTTTATTTTCACTGTCTGTCATAAGAAAGGAGTGTGTAAACTGAAAGCAATGCCATCAAGGCAGGTCCTACTCAAACCATAGTCTTTTTGACGTATATATGATATTTATTTTTTTATTTATTATGGAAACTGTCAAGAAAAAATAATGAAATGCAGCAAAATACCAGTGAGGACAGACCCTTAAAAATCTCATGAAGGGGCTGGAGGAATGGCTCAGCAGTCAAAGCACTTGCCTACCAGTGCTAATACAAGCGTTAAATACTAGAGATCAATCCCCAGCACCACATAAGCTGGGTGTAGTGGTGCACTCCTGTCATCCCAGTACTCAGGAGGCTGAGCTAGGAAGATTGCTATGAGTTCAAGGCCAATGTGGGTCCATACATAGTGAGTTTAATATCAGCCTGGGCTACAGTGTGAGATCCTGTCTCAAAAAAAAAAAAAAAAAAAAAAAAAAAAAAAAAAAAACTCACGAAGCCAGTATCACCAACAACTTCGTATCATCACTATTAGGGGAAGACATATGCCTACCTACCCTAATTTCTCATGTTCTGTGACTTTTAATCAAATAATTAAAATTTTAATTTGATTTTACCAGGGGATTATGCACATCTTCTTTTATTTCATCTTAATTTTTTGTGTGGCACTGGAGATGGAGCCCAGGGTCCTCACACTGAGCCACATCCCCAGCCCATTTTTTTTCCCCAAGAGTTATTTTTATTAGTATTTGTGATATTCAATCGCTACATTAAGTTTGAGGCATTACAGCATGCACGCACACACACGCACACACATATATGTATTATACTAGCTTTTCTTTATATTTCCCATTTATCCACCTTCTCTCACATCCCTTCTTCCTTTCCACAAATCCATCTTCTGGCTACTTACCATCTCTCTTGTTTGGCTCTTTTATTTATTCATATTTTGGGTTTCTAGAGAAACCGTGCAGTATCTAATCTGGGTCTGATTCATTTCACTGAGCACAATGATCCCTTTTCCTGCAAATCACTCTCACAGCTCACTTTCTTACTTTTGACTGTGAGACATGGTCTTGCTACATTTCTAAATTGTCCAATTCGGGTCAGATTCGTGCATTTCCTGTCTCAGCCTCCCACGGTGGGATATAAGCATACACTGCCATGCACTACTGCATGTCATCAAACCATGTATTTTTAATCCATCTGAAAAGATGCAGCTGGGAAAAGTAGGACATAGAGCAATGAAGAACAACTAGCTTTTGCCTTCAAGAAACTAACAACCCAGCAGACTCAGAAAAAAATACACACATAAGTGTATTAGGAAATGAAGTTGATAAATGCTAAGAGAGTTACACATAGCATGAGGGAGAAATTAAGTACAAAAATTGTACAGCTGCTTAGGAAGATTCACTTTCACTTAGGGCTCAAGTTTTAATGCAAAGGAGCAAATTTTTAGTTTTACCATTTTGGGCACTAATGAGCCACTTAAAAAATAAAAGGAAGATTAGAGTCTTTTCCTATGCCTCAGAAAATATATCACACAGATGGTATAGTCTGCTGAATCCTGGACTGCCAGCACTTAAGATGATAAAATGATAAAAGTTTACAAAGAAAGAGAAACACACAAAGGATCATTGGAATTAAAAATTTATTAGGTCACAAAACAGCAGCAATGCAAAAATAATAATAATAGTCGTATGTGGAAAAGGCTGAGCTGATAAATCATTTAAATATCCGTGCTTCGAACTCTACAGCTAAAAGGGTCTCTATTTTCTCAAATAACTGTCCTAGGGACCCATGAAAGACGGCTCATCTTCTGTTTATTCAAAATAAAGTCAAAATGGCTGCCTTAGCTAATATCAATTGCAGCAAAATAATACATGGAACAAATATTATACCCCCCCCCCCCACCCCGCTCACCATGAACCTTTCTGTAAGGGCAACAAAAAAGAGAGAAAATTTAAGTTTACTTATGTTTCTTCATGAACACCATTAAAATGACTATTCTGTAGGAGGAAATTCTATTATCAATTAATTTGTATAACCCACTTAAAAATGAGGACCTTTAGCTCTGTATTTCAATGGTGCAGGGCCACCCAATGGTAATGCTATGCCACGAAAGCATTGAAACTAGTTTTCAGCAACAATAGGAGAGGCTACAGGACGGTGCAGGATGAGTGCACAGAACTCTCTTTACACTGAGGTAAACTCAGCATTTGAAAGACCACGCACAAATCAAGTCCTATCTAATTTGCTTTCCAGAAAAAAAAAAGAAAAGAAAAGAAAAGAAAAGCTGCCACTTATAATCTAGGTGGGAATGTACCTTACCCTAAGCATTTTGAGAAGTTTT
Source organism: Ctenodactylus gundi (assembly GCA_004027205.1). NCBI lineage: Eukaryota > Metazoa > Chordata > Mammalia > Rodentia > Ctenodactylidae > Ctenodactylus > Ctenodactylus gundi. The sequence goes on from PVKB01000045.1 coordinate 1,403,518, forward strand.
GATACATGAGCTATCAGGATGAGTGCAGAAATCTTGCTCCTGATACTTCCCCACTGTATTTTGAGAGGCAAATATATATGAAAATGATTACTACAAGATAGAAAAGCCTGGAATGCTGACTGAGTGGGTGACAGAAGAGCAGGTGGTGACCGTCATGAGTAGGTCATATTTCACCTGGTCTGTATTAAAGAGAAGGAAAGTCTCAAATGCCCAGAAGATTTTACGTAAGCTGGTACTTTCAAAGTTTATTAAGAACTCAAGCAGACAGTTGTTCTACAATCTACTTACTGTATAACCTTGAGTTAGTACTTGACTTAAGCCATTTTAGTGGCCCACAAAAAGGCAAAAGAAAAACCCAATGTACCTCTCACTTTTGAGTCCTTCTTGGCCGGTATCCATTTGAATCTCTGTTCTCTTGGTTATAAGTCTATTTTATCATGGCAGGACCATATATAACCCCAGATTTACCAGTTTGACATTATTGACCTTCTAGCTTTATTATTTTATATGATGGTCCATTTACCTCGGTTAATGATGACAGAGAAGCCTCTGCAAGTCAGCACAGACATGGTAACGAGAAATAATGGAAGAGAACCTAGGATTCCTGTACTCAGAAAGCAACAGCCCATTGCGGCTTCCTGTGGAGTCCCTGGCCTGAAATCCCAGCAGGCATCTGAGAAGACGGGATCTCAAGAAGGATCCTGAAGCTTCTCTGGCCTACTTGAGCCATTTAGGAGTCCTTCCTTCGTTTCTGCCATGTCTACTTTTCTTACCCAAAGAGCAACTCAAATAATAATACATAGAGAAATCTGAAATAAAATCCCAAGATATTCTGTTTAATAAAGTCAAAATTACTACAGCCTGATAAAATGTCCTGGGGTGTACTTTGAAAAGCGAAAATTTTCTCTTCACTCTAGAATGTTAAAAAGACTTTCTTCTTCCCTACTCTATGCAAGTTACTCTGTGTCTCATAAACTACAACCATGTTGATTTTGAAGCTACTTAACCTATCCCTATCTCTGAGTATAAAGAGTATGATATTGGCTCACATTGGCAGTGAGGTATTGTCTTTCTTTTGTTTTTTCAAGACTACAGACTGGTTCCCGCTTTGATCAACTAAGAAATATTACATAAAAATCAAATTAGAAATGTATCTTTGCAATTACATCCTTAATCTTTTTAGAACTTGGTATTATGCTTAAATTTTTTGTGGGCTGTTTTAATAAACATCTACTCAATATAAGAATCACAATAAAAAGCTAATAGATGTGTGCATGATGGATTTGAGGAGCACAATGTGTAGGATATTTTATTTAAAGTTGGTGGAATTCACAAGTTTTTAACAATTCTACTACTTCCTCGGTCCTGCTTTCACATAGGCCCCATATATTAATTAATAGCATGAAATAATATTTTCATATGAAATCATATTTTAATCATTCATCGAAGAATCATCATATGCTAGGTACTTTATGTAATTTAATTCTAATTTATATCAACATCTAATTACTACCCAAAAAACCAACTCAGATAGCCCAAGCCATTTTCCTGGAGTTAGAAACTCAAGTTACTATGGAGGAAGGATTTGAATCTGTTGATATCTAGGTCCGAAACCAAAGTTTCATTCTTCCTGTTAAATTTTTACATACAAGTTTTAACAGATCAGAAAAAAATTTAAGTCCATCTACATCTTCCTGCTAACTGGCTATAATCTACTTATTCAAACATCTTCTTTTCCATACATAAATAAAATCTAGGTTCTGTGGAAACATTAAAATGCCATGCTGATCTCTTTCTTTTGAAGGCCTGCTACTACTATCAGGCCTGAAGAAGGACCATTTGCTAGCAAGTTGGCCAAATAGAGGAAGAACAATGAGCTGAAAGATGATTCTGGTACAGAAGATAGTTGGAGTGTGGGACTGGACACAGAGGTACATCAATGATAGTGCTGTTGCTAAAAGTATCCCCACGCCTACCTATCCTCAGGGAGCTGCTTTTAGAGGCATGGTGTTCCTGAGGTTAACCATTCTTGAATGCTCATGTCTTTTGTATAAAACCAACTTGTATTTGCATATGGCCTATGGACCACATCTTACACATTTTAAATCATGTCTGGCTTACTTATAATACCTAATACAGTGTCGATATTAGAAAGTTATTTTAGTGAGTTCTTAGGAAATGTTTAGAAAAATGTTAGAAAAATGCTAAAATAATGTTTGCATATGTTTAACAGAAATGAAATTTTGTGAATATTTTGTTTCCACGATTCACTGAATTTTCAGACGCAGAGCCTACGGACATGGAGGGCTAGCCAGCTATGTAATTTAGGCCTCAAAAGAGAGCAGAGTAGAGGGTGAGTCAGGAGGACTGTGAGTCCAGGCCTAGCCTGGGTACCTTAGTGATTTTGTGAGACCTTATTTTAAAATAAAGATTAAAAATTTGGTCTAGAAACGTAGCTCAGTGAAAAAGTCCCTGGATTTAGTCCCGAGTACTGGAAATAAATCACAGTAACCAATCTTAAAACAGCAACAGTGAACAAGTAATATTAATTTAAGTAGCATATGCTATATATTCTAATACCTCTAAACAGTTACCACTTCATCATATAAGTAATACAAAAATGCTGACATTTTTATCTTGTTTTGCATTTTTAAAAAATGTAGTGTGTGTTTTAGGCTTGGAGCTCATCTTTATTCAGAAAAGCCTTATTTTAACAGCTCAATAAGAACATGTGGTAGGGGTCCTGGCATTGAACAGCACAACCTTGGTAGGTTTAAGAAGAATATATGGATAGCAAGGGTCGTCAACACGATGTAATGAAATCAACAAGTTACACAAGAAAGTGATTATAAATAACTCTCAATAGATACACGGATTTTAGCAGAATTACAATTTTATCAATGGGAAAAAAGTAAGGGAGGAGAGTCAGGCACCACTAGATGGACAAAGGATCCTTGTATTCTATTGGCTTTCATTTTTAATGTGCCTTGTTTATTACCTTAAAGCTTTGAGTCAGCTTTCCACTCAGCCTCTTTATACAGGCATGCTAAGTATTTAGGTAGAAACCATGTAAAAACTGGTAACATAAGTTTGATTAATCCTAGTTTACATGGCCTACCCCATCTCCCTTCAAAACTGAAGAACTAAAGGTAAGAGATTTACCCTTTTTCATTTTTTACTGGGACACTCAACTGACAGAGTTTACAACCTCTTCCTCCAAACCTCCTAAAAGGATGCCTGAAAGTCTCTACAATCGTTGCTTTGATCTGCAGTCATGATGGTTTCAGCAAAGCTTACTCAAAACGGAAAGCTCCCCAAGCAAAAGCAATCATAAAGATTTCTCTAGCGCTATTTCACAAAACCAAAACTAAGGTGATGATGGCCAGACCCTAGCCCACTCCAACAAGCTCGTGAAAGCTGGTCACTTCCTTTTATTGACATGCCAGTATGATTTGTTCCATCAGAATTGTGCCTCATTAAACTCTTTAAGTTGAAGTCCTTACTTTCTAATGCTGCCTAATAAATCAGTCCACGTCTCTCCCTGACACGTCCTAAATTTCTTTTTTGAATGAATACCTCAAGGAGTCACCATAGTCAAGTTGAGGTCCCCTTCTCTTTGTTACCAGCGTAGCAGAGTAGGGCTTTAAATATTAGATTTATTAATTAATTTATTTAAGTCATTTTTAGAGATAAGAGGCTTCTCAAGATCTGTCCCACTCAACGTGCTGGGCACAGAGCCCATTGAAAGACCCAGGCTAAACCAACTCCATGACAGGTCTCAAATCCAGCTTTAAAAAAAAAAAAAATCAGTAGGTCAGAAATTTTGCTCTCTCGGGATGACCAGGCAGAGACAGGAGAAAGCACCTTGCCTAAGAAATATTGCTGATATTCCTGCGGTGAGGGTTACATTCCTGCGGATGGGGAAATAGGTCTGGGGGGGGGGGGCATAGGTAGTTTCTTAATGTTAGTTAACCAATCAAAATGTAACAAGACTGTGCCAGCTAACTATGATCCAATCATGTAACCACAAAGTCAGAAATCCCCCACCCTCTGCTCAAACCTGATTAAAACCCTGCTTAGCCATTGTTGGGGCTCTCAGGTCAGACCCACTGCACTGGTGAAGACTGAGAGTCTGAGCTTAAGCCCAGATAAAGACTCCTTGCTTTTGTACACGTGATTGGTCTCTTGGCATCCTTGGGATATCTGCGATCTAGGCATAACACCCATAGCACTGTGACAGTTAAGTTGGGTAAAGATGTAAGTGACTTCATTTTGTACTGCCCTCTTAAGTGTTATTTTAGGGCCAGCTAAGGCAGGACAAATGGTGTGCTGATGGTCTGTAAAAATTTGGTAGGGTCGTTGTAACACTAAACCAGATGCTAGGTTAGCACCCAGGAATAGTCCTGGGGCCTCCCTGAACTTCCTGTAAACTTTGTGTGCTACCATAAATTTGTAACCCTAGGGCATTCTTGACACTCTCGTGAACTTTGGGTGCTGTGATGATTTCTAACCTTTAGGATCTATGGCCTTATTTCTCGCCTCTATATCTCACTCTTGGTGCCTCGCTGGCGCCATGGTACATTGATGGACAACACCATATCAACTCCCATCCATCTTTAAGACACCTTCCAGAGACCAGACCCAGATGGGCTAACAGACAGTTCAGCCCCACGTTGGGCTCTTAAGCCCACTTCGTAATTGGTCATTTTCAAAAAATTCTAGTTTTGTGTGATTGGGTCCTGTCAAATGACACCTTACAGATTTTAAGTGGTTGATACTGTTACTTTAGACACTATGTAATAGTGATTGGTTTTTAATCTAATAATATTGTACCTATGTCACCTCCCCTTCCAAAACCCTGTATTAACCCTCTGCTGTCCCGGCTCAGGGCCATTCTCTGTATTCTCACCCTGAGAAGCAGGTTCGGTCCGGCCATCAATAAAGATCCTTACCTTGCCTCAATTGGTTTATGGTGGGTTTGTTAAAAGTCGGTCTATAACAGCACCTCCTCTTCAACTGAGGGAAAGACCTCCTTTGAAGGCAAATGTTGCCTGGGAGAAGACAGAAGGCTAGTGTCCTTCTACGAAGGAAGGGAGAGATGAAATTGGAGATGTCTCAAAGTCACTGTAGAGTCTCGGAAATGGACATTAATATCCCTTGTTCCTTTTCCCTCTCATGGTTCTTTCTATAAAAGACTCTTGCTTACTTGTACATAGAGAGGGCTAGATTAGAGGCACGTGGGCCCTGCAGCTTCATAAAGCTAGCATTGAATAAATACTTCTTCCTATTTGCCACAACCAAGGGCTTCCTTTGATTTGGTCAGCTGTAACCAAAGGAACCTAAGCGCAGGGTCTTCAAACAGCTGGCAACATTCTCTGTGGAGGGACCTCCTGGGGCTTCCTGTGGTGACAGGGGCATAGAGGAATAATGTGGACAGGGATTAGGGGTGGGGGACAAATCCTTGTAGACCAGACATTTCACACCTTGCTTAGTTACTTTTTCATTGGTGTGACTCAATACCTGACACTCAGAAATTTAGGAAAGGTTTATTTTAGCTCACAGACTCAGATGGTCACAATCCATTCAGGGGCGGCCAGCAGCAATCAAAGCACAGGACAGAGGCAGAGGTGGAGGCAGCTTCTCAGGACATCGCAAACAGGAAGACAAACCGAGGCTAGATGAGATTAGTCCCAGTCCTCCAGGAAGGCAGGTGCAGTTTATATATCCTTTCGGGTCTCCGCCCAATAATTAGTCCCTCCTGCATCCAGCTGTGGCCACTACACACCGTTAATCCCAACTTAACTGCAACCCACCCCAACAGACCAGACCCCAATCCACGGGACTTTTGTGGGACACTCCAGATCCTAACCACAACACACCTCTATTTAACAAAAGTATAATTCTTCCCATTAGATAGACGTTAACTGGAGAGAATTCAGTCACTTGTCCAAGGTTCTACCTTCTACCACTCTAGGAATCTATGACTACTCAAAATCAATAGTTTTTTATTTATCTTATCCTTACCGTCTGTAGTGGAAAAAAAGAAGAGAAAAAAGTCTAATCTGCCAGCTGCCCTGAGTCCATATTGCTGACTGGAGGCAGACACAGAGGGGACCTGCAAGGGCAAAGAGGAAGACAGGCTGAAATCTGGGGAAGGACTGCATTTCAAAGGCTTTAGCGACAACCCACAAGCCTTTAAGGTGCTAATGAAGGCAGGGAGCCAGGCCTCAGGCAGCTGTTGTACAGCACCCTTGTTATTCCAGGGACATTCACCTGCTGTTCTCTTAGTGCTGTTGAAGATGAAAAACAAAGGATTCAGGCTGACATGTAGTCAGAGAGCATAGTTGGAAAATGTTGAAGAAACTTAAAAATGAGGTTGGATAAAAATCAGAAGAGTTTGTCCAATGGCCTGCTCTGGAAATTCAACACAAGGATAAATTCTTACCTAGCTGACCTAATCCGAGGATTTCTCCTGGCTTGTGGCATGCAGAAACAATGACCACACGTCAGATTCCCCCAAAAATGTATATAATCCATGTGCTGTGGGGACAGTGTGCGATCTTCTCATGCTATGGTAGTTTAGAAGATTGCTTTATGACAACCGGGAAGAATCGAAAAAAGGCATTGAACAAAAGTTTACTTTCATAAAAACAGGCTAGTGAAGAAAATCAAATTATTTCTAGCTAAGGATTATTGCTGAGGGGAAAGAAATACCAGATGAGCTGGAGTACTGAGATCCTCTTTAAAAGTAAAATCAAAAATGAATTCTCATTTGTATTTGGATAAATTTTTGCTCTTAATTTTTGAACTATAGGATTATGAGAGAATTAAAGAAGAGACTATTTTCATTCATTTGAAAGTTTCTTCAATATCTTTTATTTTTCTAGGGTGGTATGTGGTGGTGGACATCTCCTCTGTGCCAAAGCTTGCTTAGCCTCTGATGAAAGTACTGCAATGGAGAAAAAAGTATCTTTTGGTTCATGGTTGAGACTTCTATCACAAAGAAACAAGACAAAAGCATACAGATTTAAATTTTGCATGACCCAGGAGCCTTCAAAAGAAAATGAAGATCACCTAAGCACAATGTTAGAGCTGTGCATTTTTATGCAGTTTAATAGTGAGAGGATCGTCTTAAAAACTTTTGATATGGCAGAAAGGGTGTGATTCAATAATAATAAAAACTGCTGAAGACTCTTTGGTTAGTTGTTCAACTTCTTCATTTTCAGAGAAAGGAATGTTTCTCTCCTTTGGGTAAAAGGAGCACACCTACCACAGGAACTGAAGACCTAGGTCACAGAAAGGGCAGGAAACTGGGGTTTGGTTTTATGATTTGCTTAAAATAAAAGGTCAGAGAGATCTTTCCGCACACCCTCTTTCTCAATTTCATTTAGCTTCAATTTTTTTTTTTAACTTTAAAAAGACTTCTTTGGGTAGCATGTCCTAAATCCCTTCAATATTGTGACAAAGGCTGCCAGTGATCTTTGTTCCCACTGACTCTTTTGGGGAGCATGACTAGAATACACATACCTTCACCTCCTTTGTGGCTCTTTGTAGTTAGGTATGGCTGTACATCAAAGAATTAGCCAATGAGTTACGAGAGACAGACGTGAGGAAGAACCACAACTTCCTCTATCGTTTGTGATTTTTCCCCTCATGATCCTTTTCTTACTATAGTCACCTTGGGAGCTATGTTGGAGTTGGTGAAACTGACTCCACAAAGAGGAAACGGGGACCTCAACTCGTGCTCTCCCATGAAATAAGCTTGACAATCTTTGTCATAGGAAAGACTTCAGGACACATTAGTGAAAGACATGGGCAGATTTATCAAGCAAATTCTACAGTGTATTTTCCCAGAAAGGACTGTGAGTTCTTGAAAGATGGGTTGCATTATGACCTGGAACTAGGGATCCTAATATGACTTTGGGGCTATCCTCAACATAGACAATCGAGTAGAGGTATTCCTAGTGTCTGTTAGGTTACCTATTCAAGGGTTAAGTTCATAGCAGCACAACTAGCAATAGCTATAATATGGAAGTCACCAAAATACCCAACAACAGACCAGTGGATACACAAACTGTGGTACTTATACACAATGGAATACTACGCATCTGTAAGGTCCAACAGCGTGGAGGTTTTCACAAGCAAATGGAAGAAACTTGAGAATATCATGCTTAGTAAAGTGAGTCAGAAGCAGAAGGTGAAACATCAGATGGTCTCTCTGATATGAGAGACCCAGACCACAACGATCTCATGGAACTTTAAAGTGAAAGAGGGGGAGGGGGGGTGAAGGGAGGGAAGGGAGGGTAGCAGGAGGGACAAAAGGAGAGCGGGAAAGCCCTTGTCACTTTGACAAGAAACGTATGTGCACAAAATGCTCAACTCCATTGTAAACCTTAAATTCTGCACTTGTACATATCAATAAAATGGGGAAAAAAGAAAGCAAATCAATCGCATTTATTTGAAATTTAAAGATACAGTAACCAATTAATAGTGTTGAGTTCTAAGAATGAATGCCTGAGATTTGTGAATCTGTAGTATCAAAAACATGGTCTTACTTTATAGACATTGTTTATCTTAAGACTCAGAAATTTGAGACTGAGTTTCCTGGAAGGCAGAGAAGCAAAAACATCGTAACCTTGGGTAACTTAATGTATAGAAGCTGCTGGTTTTAAGATAATATTATCTTCTTTCTACCTATGAGCCTATAAGCATTTGGTTTATCATAACCCAGGACCACATGACCAAAGGAGAATCATAATTTAGAATAAGCTAAGTAGAACACTGGATTCAGGCTTGAGCAGAGACTGAAGTAACCTTCTCTGTGTTCTAGTACCCAGTAACACCTTAGTTAATAAAATTGTGAATAAGTGACTCAGTATATGTGTTTGCATCCTAATGGGAGATAGGCAGCAAAGAATCGAACCACATAAACACAGGCATTTGTTTTATATTAGAAAAAATGCCAAGCCTTGATATAGAAGAGGCCCACACCATTAAAATTGCCAATGATACAAGCTAAATTACAAATTTATAATATAATACAGTATCTTTCATTGTGCTCTATTGTGTCTTACCTCCCACTCCACAAAATATACGTGTATTTGCTTTACCAAGCAAAGCCTACTTTCTGAAGAAATGATAGATTCCATGGTGTGCAAAACAAGGGAAAACACATGATCTTTGAAATTCCAGTTCACTACTCTCTTTACTGTATAACCATCCACTGGTAAAGAATTTAAATTTATTTTATTTTTCTTTTTTAGAAATAATGAAATACTGCTTGGCTTTCTGGTTTGCTCCCATAAGTAAGGATAGAAATGCTCTTGGTAGAACAGCAGAAAAATGACTTGGGTGGTACTTAAAGAAGCTTGAGATCTGGTTCTAATTACCCCATGTTAGTTAAGGCGGTTACTTGTAGGACTTTCATTTTTGCTGTCTATAAAGGAAAGTTTCGATTAAGATTTTTTTTTTCCAGCTCCCTTATTGCCAACCTCCAGCTTCTGGACTTGAACCATCTTGGAGAAACTTGTCAGGGTGGGTGTGAGGAAAGGGCAGAATCATGGGTCAAACACAGCCTAAGGAGATTTCTGCATGGTTTACAGGTTCAAATGACAAACAGGGGCCTCTGCCTGTGAACTCCCACTTTCAGCTAGTGGCGCAACATGTTACCTACAAAACGAGACAAAAGACACATTGGAACATTTCAGGGGAAGCAGAGGTTCTGTTTGAAATAGCCGAAAGACTGCACAAGACTTTTGCTTCATTTGACGGACTTCTAGAGCAGATATATATGTGTGCATGTATGTATAAATTTGTGATTCTGAGCCCCCAAAGCTCCCAGCCTCCTTTATCCTTTGAAGCTTCAACCTTTCAAAATAAGAACTGTATTGTTTTCAACAATCAGTCTCTCCCCTGCTCTGACCCCCTGCCCACATCCTCTGTTTTCTGCCTTCCTTCTCAGGCCCCTCTCAGCTGTCTGGCTCCCGCGGTTGTGCATTGTGATTTAAGGTGCTCTCTGCTTTCCTTTCCTTACCACGGGGCCTTTGATTCAGAGACATCGGGATACATTATTGATCAGCTCTCGGCTGCTGCTCTTAGCTTGCCTGCTCTGCACTACTAAATAATAAGCTAGTAAAGAGGAAGGGGGAGAAGACTTCTTTCTTTTAAAAAGCAAGTGGATGAAAAATCCCACTAAGCACCATTTTGGTGTCCTGCGAGGAGCCAGGTAGCCTCAGAGGGCACCAGCTGAGGGTCCCCACATCAGACAGGGAAGGTAGTGTGGGTGGTAAAAAAGATGGTCTTCTTACAGAGAAAACTGCTCTTTGTTCCACAGTGCAGAAGTGTTTAGATGTTTGTGCTAAACATTCCATATTTAAAGCCCCAAGTAACCACTTTAAGCCAGAAACTTTTTTTGTAACAATTTGACTTTTGACTGACACATACTTTGTATCTTTAAAATATACATCTGGAGGAAAGAATGTCTGTTCTCATCACTCTTTTTCAATATAGTTCTTGACATTTTATTTTATTTTTTCCATTTTCCCCCATTAATGTGTGTGTGTGTGTGTGTGTGTGTGTGTGTGTGTGTTACATAAAAGTTACACTGAACTTGAGTACTTCTTGCACATACAGTATCACATCAATATTATAATTCCTTCCCCATCCACTTTTGGATTTAAAAACAAAGTTTTATTGTTTTGCTAGATACATAGCAATTATGCATATTTATGGGGTATAACATAATTTTTGGATATGTACATAGACTATGTAATGATCAAATCAGTGTAATTAGCAATCCATAACCTGAAATAGTTGCCTTTTTTGTGTTTATGATGACCTGAGAAATCCTTTCCTATAAGTCTTTTGATGTACACAATACTTTTGGGTTAACCATAGGTTCCTTACTTTAATATATAACATAAAGACTTATTTTTCCTATCTATAACTAACTTTTTACCTGCTGACTAACTTATTGAGTTAAACTTCTTTTTTATACTCCTCAATACTTCCCACCAACCTAGGATGTAGGTGTGTTACCTTTGCACACTTGAAAAAGATGCATATAGTCTGAGAAAATATCTGTGCCACACAAGAGGAAAATACTCCATCTGTCCCTGTTGAAATGAACCAAATTACCTCCCTGGCTTAAGATCACAGCAGAGCTGCAAATGAAATCCCAGTTCTTAGGCTCCGAGCCTGAAGCCCTTTGCTGACCACCGCTGAGATGCTGGGAATTCAGCCACGCTACTCATTCTCCAACAGCTCACATCAGTCTACAGAGGGGGCACTGAGAAAGCTTCTATATAACGTTTCTTCATCTAGTTTTCTCTAAAGTCAATCTCTCTTCCAATTCGCCTATTTTAAATGCTTTCTAAATGTCTGAGCACTCATGCCTTTAATCTAACAACTTTATTATTATATTTATTCTTGAAAAATATATGTATACACACACACATACACACACATACAAGCAAACATGACCATTCTGAGTCATAAGAGCAAAGCCTGAAAGAAACTTGGGGAGCAGTTAAATAAATAATAATTTTACACCCATAAGGTTGAAGACTATGCAGATACTTACAAAATTATGTGTGTGCATATTCATATATGCATGCATATATGCATGTGTATAAGATTATGAAGAATGTCTTTCATCATTTATGGTGTATAACCAAAAATTTTACCTGTCATCCTCCCACCTGTCTATACACTCCCTCTTTCATCTAGTTACCTATGCTAGTTGATGTATAAAAATTACATTCTGTTGACTTGCAGGTCAACTCTGTTGATAGCAAACTCCCTGAAGACAGTGGCCTTAGGTGTGGAAAAATTACATCTTTTTCTTTTTGTGCCTTTTGGATTTATTATACTGCATACATACGGCTTTTATTTTTTAAAAGAATGAGGATATCTGGGCTTTGATATCACAAAGAACATCTCTTTATGTCTATATTTAAAAATCTTTGTAAGTCTTGCTTTTAAGGTGTTCAAATATTAAGGCTTTTCAGTTAATATATAAATATGGCGGTAGTCACTTTGGGGAAAATAAGCTTTTAAAGATGAAGAAAGAAGATCAGGGCATTGCAAGTCCCTTTATAGAGAATAGAGTCACAGGGAAGGGGGAAAGCATCCTTTTGAAGGGAGAGCAAGGATGCTAAGCTCTGAGCTTTTCTATGTTGAGCAGAACCAATAAGAGGTGAGTCTGCAATGGCTGCTTGGAAAACCAGGTTCAGCTTCTCTGCCATTTTCCACCTTACTGCGCATGCCACTTAACTTTCCCTGACCTTGGTTTTCTCATTTATAAAATTAGGAAACTGTGGTAGATGATTGCTGAGGTACCTTCAAGCTCAGAAATCTATACAGCTCTATGGAACATTACCCTTTCTCCTACCACGTAACCGGCAGGGGGAGGAAATGAAATCAGCTCTGAAATATAACTCATCTCTGATGTGCACTTCTGCCCTAACAGACGGAAGTAGTTGACAGGCATTGTTTCCCTCCTTCCCTTCTACCCTGATTGGAAATGAGAATAAACTCCCTATGCTGGATACCAAGGAGCTTTCTATATGCTGGGAAAAATCTAAACTGGCCTACAAGCATCCATTGGACACAACACACTTCTCGTCAGAGCCAGCACAGGCAGACAGTGCACAAGCCATTGGGGAGAAAAAGAATAATCAGAATCTTTAAAAAAAAAAAAAAATCCCAAACAAAAATAGACCATTTTACTCCGGAAATTTTCAGTCTGCAGTATTTTCTATTTCACCTGACTCAGCACACCTGTCTTCCTTAAAATACTTCAGCCCATCTAAGGTCTTCTGTTCCAAAACTATAGAGAAGAAGCCTCCTGCTTCTGTGCACCTCAGCGCCCTGCCGGCAACTTCCCATCCTCTGAAGCTCTGCCCCTGGCTTGGTACCTCGGACAGAGACAATGCTGTAAAGTTGAGTGATGGAGACCCATGCAATTTAGAAAATACTTCCTGAGCATTTATAACGTACTAAGCACCAAAAGTTCAGGACCAAAGCCCTGCCTTGAAGAATGTAGAAGAGTAAAGGGGAAGAATCCACGTTTGTTCCGTCAGTGCATCTCACACCTGGAGGGTAGATCAGAGGCACAGAAGAAAAGAGAGGCCATTTGGCTGGAAGGGGAGGGAAGCGGGAGCTCCTTTCAGCTGAGCCTTAAAAACAAGTAACTACTATCTAACACCTAAGATGTTTTTCTAGCAGTTTCTGAGTTGACTGTAGCAATGAAAATATCTCCATAGCACAATCTCAAAAGTTTATGTGTCTATGGACATAAAGCATGCCGGGCTGCCTGGAAATCAGGAATGAAAAAGGATTCAGGAAGAGTCAGCTGATCCTAGGGGAATAAAAGTGTAAGACAATGCTAAGCAAGCCAAGGAAAGAATGGGCTCTGGACAGGGGGACAAGGGAGGAAGAACAGGGAATGGGCAGAGTGAGATTTGAAAGACTGGCAAGTGATTGTGTTTACTTCATCACTTCAGAGACTGAATTCCATCAGGTGGCCCCCAGTAGCTGCTGCCAGAAATGTTCCTCCTTTCATCTGCAGCCCCCTTTCCTAAGAGCTGTCTGTCACAAGCATGCAAGTGTTGTCCTGCAGCCTGATTGAGTGGAACACACATAGCTGCACCAGTAAAGAGCAGACACCCCGCTGGGGTTGAAGATAAATGAAAACACAGCTGGGAAACATATCACAAGAAGGTGTGAATAGATAGAGAAAAGAAAGACAACATTTCTGTCATAGAGTAATTTACAGTAGATTTCCATGAAGTCTCCAGGTACAAGCGCAAGAATCAAATAAAAACCACGTGTAAAAGTACAAAAAGCATATTCTTTTTCATTCAAGCAATGTGTAAGTTCAAATTAACAAATATTATTAATGGCACTATTGGTTTTTGAATGCTTTCATTTCTTAATTTATTAACTTGTCTTCTAGAATAATCACAGTGAGAAAATCTGAAGTCTTAGTGTTAGGAAGAACAAGACAAGATTTTAATATTTGATCAGTCACTTTTTACTATTGGGAAATAAATTAAGAAGCTCAGCATCCTTCCAAATATCACAGCTATCTCACTAGCTTGGAATTTCTGAGGCCAGACTTTTATTTTCTCACTTGGAACCCACAGCCTTCCCTCTCAGCTATATCCTAGTTTTTGTTTGTTTGTTTGTCTTGTTTTGGTTTAGTTTGAAACAGGGCCTCATTAAGCATTATTCTTGATTATAAAAATAATAAATTTTCATAAGGGATCTATTTAAATGTTAGTGAACAGTCCAGTACCTAAAAATATTAATAGATACGTTCAGCCAGGCACTTTGTAAAATCATTCCTTAAAAGCAGCAATTTTGCTTTGTGACTACAGACAAAAAATTTAAGGTAAAACAATATTCCTTTTTGATGTCTAAACATACATAGAAAGAGGAATCAATTACAAATAATTTTAGTTTAATGATTCTAGGTATTGTCTTGGAGAGTAAGCAATTATTTACCAAGTCATGAGCAATTTCCAAGTTAGGGTTACACCATCTGAAGCCTTGTAAAAAGGGATCTTATGTTTTCAATACAAAAGAACTAAGATATTCTCTCCTTTTTTTTTAGTATCTCAATTAATGTGATCGTATTGATTAAGCTGCAGAGTTCCTTGATCTGAATTAAGAGTCATAGTATTCCATGGCTCTAGATCTACTTCTAGAGAACCAATGACCTTCTATTTCTTATTTGCTTTATCATGCAAAGCTCAGTGTCGTATATTCAAGGTCTTATTGAAGGGCCTTCTTGGAGTTGCAATGATAATGCTACTGAAAAATTAAATAAATAAATAAATAAATCCTGTGCTCCCAACTCTCAGTGTGATATTTCCTATAGATTCCTGGTTTCTAAAACGCTTAAAAGAAGAATTCCAAAGAACACTTCATTGTAGAAATCGCAAAGCTCTCAACGCTCTGCAGCTGGTAAATTCACACTTCCTGCTTGACTTCTACTCAACCCTGGAAGCTGTCACATTAAGAGGCTCTGTTGTTTCAGCTGGAGCGTGTGACTGGCAGCTTGACAAGCAACCTCAGAACACCCCAGCACACAAGGGAGCATGACCAGGCGGGTATTCCAACTCAAATTTTGGAAATTAAGATACATTAATAAATAAATGAGAACTGTGGGTAATAAAACCTCACATTATTGGTTTCTGTCCTTAAAAGCCTGACATTTAATCAATTGGCCAGTTTTTATTTCCAAAAAAATTATCTTAGAGAGATGGGAGAGAGGACATGGTTCCTAGCCTCAAGCTATTAATGATTGCGTTTTAGTGAAGGATATTCTTGTCGCTAATCCATGACAGTAGTCCCCAGAATTTTTACACCAAGAATTGGCTTATTGGAAGCTATATGAGATATTTTCACCTTATTTCAAAAATCCTCAGATAATTTTGCTTGAGATGGGAGGGATTCACACTGTTTTGGCCATGCATGGTCAGTATAAAATGTATATTTCTTTTTAATAAAAATATGAAAAGATAGTTGATATGAGTGGTCCTTCCTGAAACAAGTCCACCCATACTTATACACAAGTATGCTGATGAGGTACCAGAGTGTCTCAGTTGTACATGTGGGACTGACTGGAGGCTGCAGGGGAATTTTAGCAGATGAACGTGGTTGGCTTCTCATAGAAAATAAAAAGCATGGAAAGAAAAGGAGATGGCAATGCCATCGTCACTGAAACATTAGTCCTTTTGATAGTGAACTGTTATACCATAAAGGGGAAGTCTGATACCAGTTAAGGCAATGGGAAGGAAAAGCCAGAAATCTGTGTCCATTATCAGGGATATTTGTAAATTGTATCTCAGCAGATATGTCCTTATCTAGCTATTTAGGTCATCGTGATAATATGCTTGTTCCTGGAAAAATGTGGCAAATACTCTAAAAATAAAAACCAGAAAAAATTTTTTTTTTCATAACTTGTGGCAACCTTCAGGATGTCTGATAGGAGTTAATCACCAGTTGTTGCATTCTTTGCTTTAAGAATGCTCATCACTAAAAAAGAGTTGGGAGTAAAGCCATTGCATTAAAATGCTTTTTTGGCATGAATTAATCTCTTGCCACAATTTAAAATCTACAGAATGATATTAATGCTATACTTTAGATATGATATCTTTGAACGTTATGAGTAAATACTTTGTAATATATATCATGTAAAAATAAGTGGCAAAAGTTGGCTATTTAAAATGGCTTCACATAATTAAATAATTTTTACAAAGAGTTGATTTCATTGCAGGATTGAACTAGGTACTGAGGCAAAAGTAACTTGATTTCTATCACCAAAAAAAAAAAAAAAAAAAATAGCCTTGGTAAGAGCTGCATTAATGAGAGGGTCAATATCACACACTAAGCACAAAGACAGAGGTAAGCTCAGATGAGCAGGAGAAAACAAAGCAGGAGTCACCTGCTGTGACCTTTGGAGAGATTATGTCAATTTGAGACAACCAGGAACCACACTTGGATTAGGCTTTGGGAACCACGCCTAGATTGGGAATTGAGAATCAGAGTGTGAGTGATTTGTGGGCCACAGGAATGAGGCAAGAGCACCCAGCTGGATGTGGGAGGCCCAACTGGAACTTAAATGGTATAAAAGAAAGGAAGAAGAAAGATTGTCAGAGCTTCTTCCTCTGGGAAGGCTCTCACTTTCAAAATTGTCTATGGACACCAACTTGTGGCAGATCTTCAACACAGATTCACTCCAGTCTGGACTTGATCTGTCTGATTTTCAATCACTGATCTTCAGTCACCGATCTACAGTCTCTGGTTTTTGCCATTGTTTTTCGAACAACCGAGATCTGCAGAAGAGTCACCGGCTATCCCGCAGTCCACGACAGGTGTTCTACTCCGTGGCTGAGCAGCCATCGGACACTCCAGCTCAAACACGTGTAAGCCGCCATCTTGGACTATCTCTATCCTCAGATTTGTAAGCCTCTGAATAGATGCTTTTTCTTATAATTTCTATAAATTCTGTCTTTTGAAAGAACTCAAACTAATACACATGAGCACCTTGTGGAGCTAAGTAGTAATTATGGGTAAAAAAAGAAATGTTTGAGTCTCAAAGAAAGAACCAAGATTCTTGAAGAATTCTTTCATCTAGTAATCACCTCATTTTATTTGCATTGTTTGTGCAACCTCGGCCAAGTGACATTTGATTCCCTTTAACCCTTTCAATTATAGGATAGAGAATTAAAAGGAAACACTGCCAACAATCGTTGGTCAGTGTTAGGCTGATAGTCATTCAAGATGTTCTCTGGGTCTTTAATAAACAAATAAATTGAATCTATGAAGTGTTCTTACTGCAAAATACCAGCACCTTGGAATTTTGGTGTGATTCTTATCCATGTATTTATGTTAATCTGAAAAATAGGAGAAAGGAGCATTTGTAGTGCTTTGAGCAAATCCTACAGAGTAAGTTTAAGCCAATTGCAAAGGAAAGAACAATGAATTTGTTTCGATGCCTCTCGTAATGAAGAGGTTTACAAAGTGGGGAGGGGATGAACCCCTGGCGAGGAAAAAGCTACACAATCACAACACGTCCATTATCCTGGTGCATCAATCTTCACTCTCACACGTCTCTCTCTCTCTCTTAATTAGCATATTAGTGAAGTGAGAGTTTGTATTGAATAAATTTACATTTATTTTTCGATGGCTTTTTTTTTCTTGGAGAAGGAAGAAAAGGACATTAACAACAGGTTCATGCAAAGCCAAGGATTCTGATTGAAAAGGCCTGTGTTAGTTGTGCAAATAACTATCCCTACCCTAGAAGAGCACATTATCCTTGCCCAGGGGACGGCAGATTATGTGTCAGCTCCAGCAATACTGTGTGGTAAGAATAAGGCTTTCTAAACTCTCCTTTCTATCCTCAGCTTCCCCACAGGTAGAATCTAATAGTCTGGAAGATTTACATTTTCTTCATTGTTACTTTGTTTGGGTTTTAAATCAGTAAAACATCATGTTACTACTTTACTACAAAACATCCTGCACAGGGGGAGGAAAATCACAAATATATGAATTGAGATTGCACTGGGTGTCCCCACCAGAAGAGGAGGAGCACGTGATGACGAACTCTTTTAGGTGATAGTAGCCTTACTGGAGACCTGGTAGTCTCAAAATGAAAGGTCAAAGACCTTTTACAGAGAGAGAGAGCAGTGAGCAAGGGAGCCTTGATTAACGCATTGCTACCTTCTGAAGTCCAGATAAAAATACATAATTTATTAGCCGTGGGGTGTCTCTAAATGTTCAATTCCATTTTTTTTTCTTTGTCCTATCATGGTTGCACGGTATACAAAGAGTCCTAATTTGCACATGCTAATGCCCTTCCAAACAACCTCCTCTAGCAAAGCTCTTTAAAATGAGGAGGCGGCCTTGACTTTAAGGTATTCAAATGTATCTGACTGCAACACACGATGTTCCTGTCTGAATAAGGCTTTGTCTCCCTTGAACTTGATCAACTATCATCAGCCATTGATGGCTTTTAGATAGATTCTTTAATGGGGAGGTTAAAGTTTAGAAGCTCTGAACAGCCATGAAACTCCAGCAATAGCTAAGATGCTGGATTCTTTTTTTTTTTTTTTAACAGAGAGACTGCACCTGGCGGTTTTGATGCCTTTTTAAAGCACATATGTAAAACAGACATCTTTTATTCTCTTTTCTAAAACCATGCTCTAAAGCCATGATCTATAATACCAGGCTTATAATGAAAAAATAATCTTTTAATAAAGATACAGATTTTTAAAATAAATGTTAAATCTTTGTAAGGTTTATAGCCCTGTCCTTCCTTGACCTACAGCATGTACTTAACCTTGAACAAGAAGTTCAGAGTGAGCTGGGAGCCAGGATTGTGTTACCCAAACCAAACACCATCATTCATACACAGGTGGCTTCTTTGATTGATTGATGGATTTCATCCAGAGTACTACTCGTTTCCCAGCCACTGAGACGTAACATTAGGAGTCTTATTTATTTATTGCTTGAGAAGGGTGGATACTGAGAGAAACATGCTTTCAAATTCCAGTCTCCTTATGTTTGGAGGCACTAGTGCAAATAAAAAACCTAAATTGGTGAAAGTACAGATATACAATTTATACACATACATGAATATATATATATATATATATATATATATATATATATGCATATATATATGTGTGTGTGTGTGTGTATGTGTGTGTGTGTACACTTGCATATGTCTATTATATATTTATGTAATATAGAGATAACATTGCTAGTTATATATCTTTATAATATACATGCACTTATGTGTATGTTTGTGTGTGTGTGCATGTGTCTGTATGTGTAGCAAGTCCGTAGCAGAGTTATCATTATTTTAAAAATAGATTGTTTTTACAAAAAGCAGGTGCAAAGCCTACAATAACAAATGCATTTAAGATCAAAGCTTCACTTTACTCAGTCATTCTGATGATTGCCCCTTTGAAATAGCTTCTATGTGCCTCTCATTCCCATTGCCACCAGCTCAGTCCAAATAATCATTGTGTTAGATTTGTGTCATTCTAGTAATTACAATAATAGCTATTGTCCCCTGAACTAAATACTGGGGCTTCTAAAACAAGTTGATTAACTTTCAAAATACTTTAGTCCTATTATTTCACTGTTGCAAATATTCAGAACTTCCACAACTCCCACAAGATACGGAACACAGGTTTGAAGATCACCCGCATCTTGGCTTGAACCCATCTTTTCGATGAGTCTCGCTAACTCTTATCATAAAATCTCCACCCAAAAGTTTTTGACAATGAAGAGAATGAGAGATAAACAACACAAAGTATGAAAAACAAAGGATAGAAAAAGGAGAGTGAAAGGAAGCGACTTAGTAAGAAGTGGGCACTTCTTTTTGAAGTACTATATTAGGAAGGATGCTGTGTACCCGGGAGATTAAATCTCACCTTCTGTGATACTCATCTGTCCTACCTGACTGCATCTTAGGACATAGCCGCACCTCAAAAATGTTTATGAATTCACCCCGATTTAAATCCTATTAGCTATGAATGAACACTGGGCCTCAAGCATGCATCGTTTTACATACTCTGCTCTAGCATTCTGTGCTCTATGGAACCCAAAAAAGTCATTGTGTGATTCCTGCTTTATGGATTAGGTACCAGGCTCAGAGTGAGCTCTAATAAGCATAGCCGCATACTTTGTATCTTACCTCTATTTTCCTATAATAGCTATTGATGCAACTCATAGGAAAATAAGCTTATCATGCTGCATGCATTCCCCCAGATGCCGCAGCAAAGGTATATGGTAGCTTTTCAATAGGTAACTATTGCCTTCCACTACTATTGTTTTGACTACTACAGCTGTGTGACACCATTTTGGTGGTGTCATAGAGCAAAGCTTTTTCACTCCAGGACCAGACCACCCAATTTAGTGATAAATATTTTCTCTTTTTATTTTTTTCAGAAACAACAGTCTGAGTCTCCTCATAGCAGTGCTTTTACCAGTTTTCCAGGTTCGTGGTAGAAATTCAGCAAATAATTTAATGGTAGTTACAAATGCACACATACAGTAGCTGGTTAGCTAAAATTTGTGGAATGGGTAAAATAAAAAGGGTAGTTTTGCTCTATTGGCTCTCTACTCCATTTAACTTTGACTTTGGACTTCAAGAAGAGTGTTTGTTATGTTGTTTTGTCTTTTTTTTTTTTGACCTCCCTAGGAGAAGATAAGCTTTGAAGATCAGTTACAGGTCCATGTGCTAGGTCTTAAACCAGCTTGCAAAATCTTGCTAAACTGTTTATAGAATTCTGCCACTACTCCAGGGCAAAATTAAGGTTCACATTTATTACCACTATAATTTAAGGTTCTAGCTTTTCAAACTGCTCTCATTTTTCCAATAAGTCAAGAATTAGAGAGAAAAATGGTTGTATAGTAGCAGATCATTTTCCAGGGTATTATTACATTATAGTTCGAACTTTTTTTTTTTTCTTTTTTGAGACAGGGTCTTGCTCTGTAGCCCGGGCTGGTCCTGAACTCATTATGGAGCGGAGGCTAGCCTTCAATTCATGGCAATCCTCCTGTCTCACTCTACTGAGTGCTAGGATTACAGGCATGCACCATCATGCCCAGCTTTTGTGGTGCTGGGGAATCGAATACGTGTACTTAGTGGTTGCCTTAGCATTTATTAGACAAGTGCTTTAACCACTGAGCCATTCCTCTAGCCCCAAACATGTTTTTTTTTAACTAATTTTTCTCACGAGCTCTGATGTAGGTGGGGACCAAATGGATACTTCGACATCCTGGACAGCCATACTCAGGATCAGGGCTTTGAGTGCAAGGAGGGGCAGAGCATGTACGAAAAAGTTCTTAACAGATGGTAGAATTACAAAAAGAACAAGAAAAAAGCACCAAAGGACTGAGATCATATACTCAGATCAAAAACATGTTCAAAACATGTTCAGAGTTTTCCAAGTCTACCACAGAGATCAAGAGTCACAACCCTGCCGAGCCTCTCTTCCTGTGGAAAGGTAGAAGGAAGACCCAGGTCACCGACATACATCCACTGGAGACTCTGAGCCTCCCAGCATGGCACTAGTACCCTGACACACTGGAGGTGGTTGACTTGCCTTCAGACTGTCTTTCTCACAGATCCATGGCCCCTGAGAATCCATGGGTCCTAATTATCTCCTCTCCCTGGACAGCTGCCTTCTTTTCAGAGTAAGATGACTTAGGGTAACAACTCTTTTGAGTGCACTGGCTTAGAGCTTAGTGTAAGACTATGCTTTGCCACTTCGTATTTGCATTGCCACGATGAGAAATTCCATTTGAAATTAGCATTCCAGAGCAGCAGTGGAAGAGAACTAAAGGATACACAAAGAGAAGAAAAATTCTAACTTCACCACTAACCGCCCATTTCCTTTTGGGCCCCATTTTGTCCTCAATTTCCATCAGAACTCTCGTTTCTATTCTTCATCTGCCTAATAGATGACATGGCATCAACACACAGGACATGTATTGAAGAACATACAAAAAATCCACACAGTTTTTAATTGCCCTTAAAATGGAGTAAAACATAAAGAATTGGGACATTTTTAAAAATAAGGGTTACCTTGAATCTGTTCTCATTTACAAAAAAAAAAAAACATGAGATTTTATGTGTTAACATTAGGCCACATTATTGTTCATATCTCACAACCAATTCTCTAAGGTAAACAAGAAGGCGTAAGAGTTGGTAGCATCATACTTGTCCCGAAGCCAATACTCTTATGTTTATGTTACTAGATTTGCAGGAGCCCTGTGTCCTCATATTAATTACTCTCACATGGGGCAACTGCTTAACAATTCTGAAGTTTTGTTGGATTTCTTTCTTTTTTTTTTGTACACATCAGTTCCACAGGATACCAACAAACACAGAGCTGCCAAAACCTACTCTCATCTAGGCAATGCCAACTTATTTATGGTTCTGTGCCAACCTGTACATCAAATAAAAATGTCTAGAGACAGCGAAGGGCTGATAAGAAGAGCCATTTATTCAGGTAGTTATACACATATGCAAAGATAGCTGCGTCTAGTTTCTCCACCTGAACACGATTGGATTTCAAGTGCTGAGAGAAAGTGAGTTTGAAATTTTCTCATAACTTTAAACTAGTTCATGTGTAAATTTTAGGTGTTCGGGAGAACATCAAGTGCAGTACTTTCATGGTTTTTAAATCCTAATTGGACGCTCCTACTCTGAAAATATTGAGTTGCTGAGACAGTTGAAGGCAATGACTAATGGAAAGCTGAGGATTATCTCTGAATTTATAGACTTTACTCTGGGGCTTCTCTCTGTCAATTCAAGAAATCAAGAACTAGCCCCGACGACGGCAAGCAATCCATGCTGGTTGTTAGCAGCCTTTGGCATTTTTTTGCATATATTACGTAGGGTGCTCATCTGATGTTATCACTTGACAATGTTAACTATGGTAAAAGCAATGATGGGAAGGAAAAATTAAAAATAGAATATAGCCTTACCAAATTAGAAGCTTAATGAGAAAAGATCTCTCCCTCATTAAAATTTTTTCCTGTCTCTTCTGAACCAATTTTTGTGCCTCCCACTGTTACGCCCATTTGATTCTTCAAACTAAGCTTTAAGGAAGAAGTTCCACCTTTGATTAAGGAGGTTCAATTATTTCATTAATGAAATGACTGATTATGTCAAAACTTACATAATATCCCTGTATTCTTTTTCCCTGAAATCAGAGTGCATAGACATAACTCTTCCCTAAAGGAAAAATAGTGGAAGGTAGTTGCAATTACCTTTTTCTGTCAGGGAAACTGTTCAAAATTAGAGATTTATAATTCTGAATCAATTGAGGATTTCTGGTAATATAATATAAAGTCTTCTCTAATGCAGAGGAATAAGCAATTTTTCAGGGAAAAAATCATTATAAAGTTCCAGATGAGTATTCAATTTATGAACCTCTGCTTTGTTGTGATTTTGAAAATCACCTTACACTTGGACAAGATTTATTCAACAGATCATCTATGGACAAAACATACAGATGAACCTAACAAATATCAGTAATTATCACAATGGTGATAATTATTGTCTGTCTGGGTAGAGAACTGATGTTTAAAGTCCAGTCACTTTTAGGAATCTAGACTGCTCAGTCTTGAAATAGTCATTAATATATTGCATCATGGTAGTGAGGAGGATCAATCTGGAGTCAAAGAGCCTGAGGTCCAATTTTGCTTCTTCACCTATTAACTGAATCAACTGACCACATCACCCATGAGAGATGGTATTGGGATTAAAACAGATAATACATGTAAAACAATCAAGGTATTGAATGCATCTAACATAGAGCCAATTAAAATAGATATTATTTACTGCCATGTCTATGTAAGAAATAGATGCTTTTTGCATGTTAGATATGTGTTATGCCTTTCTCCCCTATTTTTTCTTCCTTTCAAGTAACACCATATTTGTCTTGTTCTTCAATTATGTGTGTTCACTATTTTAAAGACATGATCTATTCTTGAGGATCAGAGTTGGAATTAATGAATCATCTTACACCCTGATGTCAGTGGAGATATGTAAAAAAATGCTAGGAAATAGCTAAGAGCGACTTCTGAGAGCTTCCACTTGATATGGTCCAAATGCACAGGGTAGGGCTGCGAAACTGCTCAGAATGTTCCAGAGTAATTACAGAGCAGAACTCTCCTAAAGGAAGGGCTATGGAAAAAAGACAGGTAGGGATGCAGGTGTGCACATGAAGCTGTGTGGAGTTTATCACGGTCAGCTCAGGTGCTTCACTTAGCAAATGAGCTCCACAATATTCCCCCTGAAATTGCTTGCTCCAGGGTGCTTAACAAATGGTTGGCCATTTAATGGCCCGAGGCAGAGCCAGGGAGGGTTAACACACTGACAAAATGGGCATTAGCTATGATAACAACTGTTTTCATGGGGGATCATTGCTATTATAAACCTGATTCAGCACCATAATGCTAGCAATAATTTTTCTTTTTCTCCCATTTCAAAATTAAGTCATGCTTGAGGATGTACATGACACAGAAGAGAGCTGAAAACTCCAAGTGTTAGACTTGTAATGCATTTAAAATTTTCTCTGTTGTTGCAAAAAAATTAAGATGCATAAAACAATAATGGAGTATGTGATCCTATTATAGCAAAAACTCACATCGATTTCTCCTAAGCCCTATGAAACACTATTTACTAGACTTGATGTCCATCGCTGCTTCATGAGCCTCTGCAGGTGACAGCCAACATAGGTGGATCTTCTCTACTCAGCCCACTGGCTGGAAGAGGCATCACTGCACATTCCACTCACAGGTAGAGTTTTTCTTTCTGTTACTCGAGTTAGACTAGATTTGGTTCCTTTATGACTTTCTTTTCTATTTATAGCTTACATATTTTCCTTTTTCTTGTTTGGCTTCTATTTTTACCATTGATTCTTCCTGTTTTTGAGTTTTGGATTATCACCCTTGGCTATTCTTTTAATCTCTTTCTTAGGGATTTTCTTCTATACATATCCCCCTTTCTGAGCATGAACGGATACTTTACGATTCCTCTTCCTGTTGGACCACTCACCAAGTCACACTGAATTTCCAGGAGTACTAATCTGTGTTTTATTTTTTCTTCTTTTTTATTACTACATAATGGTTACAATGGTCTAGAGTAGTTTGTACATGTAAATATCACATCAGCATAACAATTTCTTCTCCTTCTCATTTTCAACCCTCCCACTCCCTACCCATCCCATTTAACACCCACTACCACACTCATTTGGTTCTATAAGATACCTGTATTCAGGCTTTCTCATACTAGAAAAGCCATGTGATATTTAACCTTCTGTGTTTAACTCACTTCACTAAGCATGATGGTCTCAAGTTGTGATCATTTACATACAAAATCTTCAACTCTGTCTTTTTGAAGCAGTAATATTCCATTGTGTACATACTTTACACTTTTACCTTTAATAAATGATATCGGGAGAATTGGTTGTCTACATGCACAAAAATGAATCTAGATACACACCTATCACCAGATACAAAAATAAAATCACAGTGGATCAAAGACCTGTATATTAAAAAAGAAACACTGAACCTTCTGGAGAACAAAATAGGCAAAACTCTAGAAGATGTAGGCATAGCCAAGGACTTACTTAATAGGATATCTGATACAAATCACTTTTCCATGCCAGCTGTCAGCAGCTCTGCTGATGGAGCAATGCACTACCGCTAGTCAGAAACATTGGAAAATGTCTGAGAGTCTTTTTCATAGGATATTTTTTTCTTTCTACTTGTATTTTTGGTCCAATTTTAATTCTCTAGTTCAACTCACCAGCAGCAAATTTCCTATATATGCTAACATATGAAAAATTAAATTTGGTCTCCCTATTATGCTATATTAGAGTAGAGGACAGGATGACAATTTACTTATATTAATTAAATTTTCATTGCATTTATGCTTTCTAAGACATGCATATATAATCAGGAAAGAGTAGCATTTAGAATATATCTAATAGGTGGTCAGACCATTTTTACCTGATCCCTTTCATTACCTTGCGAAAGATGTAGCATTGTTTCATTCTCAGTTTGATTTGTGAGAAATTCTCCCCTAAGTTACACAAAATTTGCTTTCTAACAGTAACCATCACCAAAGCATATTATATCTCCTAGGTAAAGAAGTCTAATGTTTATTTTCTTCCATATAACTTTGGTAACTTTAAAGGATCTATCCTTATTAATTTTTCCTTAATTCAAACATTTCCATTTTCTTCAATATTTATCAGAATAGAAATCTTGCATGATGGTGACTACATGCTTTTCAACCAAAACCATTTGTTACTGCCCTGATTCTGCTATGGTGTTTAGAACTGCACTCAGAATTTTACATATGTGGTCTGAGTCTTAAAGCACATGATGCTTATTTGTAGGACAAATTAAGAAAAAATACACAACCCCTCCCAAAACAAAACAAAACAAAACAAAACTCACATATTTGTCATATTCCTTATCCTATCCAGTTGGCCTGTGTTGGAAATCAAGAAAATAAAGATGTAATAAAATTATTTTACTTTAAAATTCCAATCATGTACATAAATCATACCATTTTAGATGAACTAATGTTACATCTACTACCTTCTTCCAACATGAAAAAAAGCAAATCTATTTGGCCCCATTCATCATATATAACTCATTTCTTATTTTAAAATAACCTGGTTCGGTACTAGGTAGATCAGCCAGGATTCTGATTTCACAATGCCCAGACACTAGGCCTACTCAATCATAGCCATTCTTGCCACAAAGGCGTTGATTTCCAGAGGCCAGATCAGGTCAAGATCCCTCAATGTTTGCCAAAGTTGAGGACCTTGGGCATACGGAAGGTGACACTAGATGAACAGCTACAAGACCGAAGACACAGTGCACAGTCTAGGCTGCCAAACACCACCGTAAACGCTAATGGGTCTTTGGAGCAGCCAATTCGGGTACTCTTTGTTGATATCCACATGTGCTTGTGAACTTTACCACCTGCTATCTGAACAACTGTAAGGAAATGGATGTTTGATTGTGTCTGAGAGTCTTAGAGTGTACTGTGGCAGCGAGGGCTTCCCATTCTTTTATAAATCATTGCTCCTTTGATCTTCCACAGCATTTTTTAAATGGATATATGTTTGGGCTTACAATTCATTGTGTGTGAGTTCATAGTTAAGAGGACTTCTCTTCGGAGAAAAGAAAGTGACTTTATCACAATGAAAAAGATGCTCCAAATCTCGCCACTCCCCATGTGGGAGGATTATCTCATGTTAGCTGTCTAACTCCGACAGAGCCACACCAGGGGCACAACCCTGGGTCTCACTCTCCTAGAATCTGACATTAGAGATGACGAATCAGGCCAGACACAGCCTTTAAATCAATTTCAGGACTATGTGCACACAGCATTTGAAGAAATTGATCAATTTATTTTATTTCTTGTTTGTAGTTTTCAGTAAGAGATAGTTTGCTAAACAGAAGTAAATCAGTGAGAAACTGCCGTGTGCGTCACTGACCTTCGCAGCGAGCTGGCTTTGGTTGGTGTTTGCACAATTCAGGGTAGAAATCCGGTTATATGCTGGTACATTTTTAGACCTCTGCCCACTCCTCTTCAGGTTCCAGGCTGTTCCAGTTACTTTTTTCTCTCCCCGGAGCAGATGCCTAGATTGTAGTTTCCTGTGCTTCAGATCCAAAAGCCATATCTTTGTGCTCAGTTTCGTAAGCACAGTTTCTTATCAGCCTCACTTCTCTGCTTAGCTATTAGATGGTAAATAGGATTCATCTTTCACATCAATAGCAATTGATTAGTAGTTGCTGCCTGGAACACTGTTTTGAGAAAGATTATGAGTCTCCATCTGGGTTCACTGTGATTGATTAAAAATGCCTGCAGTGTGTACATGACGGGCAGGTAGTAGTATATGTGCCCTTTGTTGATAATTTCTCATACAATATCCTCAGACAAATGGACAACAAATGAATATCCTGACATTGTTTGTATACAGGAATCACTGTATCCCTATAGGTTGCCTGTATAGTCAATCCATCATCAATGAAGGCTAATACAACTACCATTTCCTGAATATAATCAACAGCCAGCCACCGTGCTTGGAGCCATATGTACATTTTTTCTAATTTCATTCACAAAGTAGGCGTCGCTGCATACATTTCATAGATGAGGAAATGAGACTCAAAAAAATCTACCATCCTTTCAAAGGCCATGTAATTAGGTGAGCGGTAAAACAGAATGTATTCTCTGGCCCATTCTACACCAAAACATAACAACACCAGCAACATAAATGCTAAGCATTAGGGACTCTACTTCCTCTTTAAAGGAGAAACGTTATTTTGTGATACCAAGGGTCAAGTGAAAGGAGTTGAGCTCATTGCAAAATATGACCTTGGACCCAAAGCAATTGAGGGCCATACATAAAATGTAATGTTTATCTTAAAACATTCTCAAGAATTAGATTTATAATTAGAACCTATTACCACGGGTGAGATGAGCAAAACAAGGAACAGTTCTCTTTCACTTTTATACTAAGATTTCAGAACATATGAATATTAGTTCCTATGACCTTCTGTGCTAGACAGTGATTCCATGAGGCTGAGAGGTCAAATTCTCATTTTTGTCCTAATCACCCAGTAAAGACCAAGAACAATTTGTTAAAAATTCTCACAAAAAGTGTTTACTACTTTAATGTCACTTACCTTGAAAATACAAACCAAAATAGACAAAGAAACAGTTAAGGAAAAACAGGGAGAGAATAGGAAAAAATAAGACAGAGATGGGAAGCTTATCATTCTTAGTAGAAGCATAGGGAATGCAATGGATGATTTATAACAAAGATTGCAAAACGGAACTAGATTGCAAATCTTTATTATTATTTTTTTTTCCTAAACCACTAAAGGGTCCTGTTGTGCTGCTGAGTCGCTATAAAGACAGGAGCCTTATGAGCTCAGGGCCAGTGTTTAAATTCACAGCCTAGAAACAGGAAGTCACGGCAAAGAAAGGCTCAGTGGTAAGGGGTGGACACTGTTTAGCACTCGCCAGAGGGACATAGATAAACCGACTGCATGCCAAGAGTTAAGTAATGCAAATAGAAATAGCAGTACTCTCCCTACAAGTCCTAGGGACAGGGCTATAGTGTGAAGCTGCGTCATCTCATTTTAGCAGCTGAAGTAATTATTTATGTTAAATAACCACAAAGTGATTATTGCCAACATAATGATTAAGGTTTATGGTGCAATGTAGAAGGCCAAACTTGTTATCTAAGTGGTAAACCTCAATAATTCAGTTTTTAATAACAGTTTGAGATTTAATCAACACAGAGTAATTGCATTAAATCTGAATTAACTTCACTTTGGAGACATGATAATATCAAGCCAAGCATCTCATTCCTTTTTCTAATATTTAGAACAGATCCTACGATCTCACAATCAATGCAGTTCAGTTCAAGTTCGCTGCAAAAGCTGTTTGCTCCTGGAGACTATGTGAAGCAAATTCCCATCGACGTTGACACATAAAGTTTACCAATAAAGCAGCCTTGGCCATTTGCAAAAAGAATAGATTTCCCCCATTACTTTTTAATCAAAATGTATTAAAATTACTTTCATTATTTGCAAGCATTATTTTTTTTGCTCTAGGCTATTGCATCTCAAATATTAGCACTAAACAATATCCATAACATCAAAGAAACATACCATTCCCTACGGAATTGGGTATGCAGCCCACTAAGTGTCTGCTATCTTGTCTTTAATATTACTAGAGTTGTGTGTTTTCTTTGAGAATGCACTTGACTTTGTTTTTATACCAAGAGCATCATCAAATTAGGTACTGCTAGAAAAAGAATGCAAAGTTGGGTCTTCAATTGTACAAACCTCCATTTTGAAGACTTGGCTTTTATTTAATTTAAGTAAAATTATTATAAGTGTTTACATGTAGCAAGAAAAAAGAACAATTTCCTAGCTTCCTTGAGTTGCTAGCAGTATCATTTAAAAAGGCTATTTGATCTTGAAATCTCTCGAAGATTTAAGTGTCCCTCAGAAGCTTAGAATTCTTTACAGATGGGTCATACAAACATTTAATAAAAGCTTGCTAGAACTTATTTATTAAGAATTTTCAGTTTTTATCACTTTGAGATGTCAGTGAGACTAGATATTTACTCTTCCTACTTTAAGTGGATCCTCTAATATAAATGAAAATTTCCCTCAAAACTGTTATTAAATTTCTAGTCTCACAAGATGTTTCACATGTAGGAAAAGACTCGATTATCAAAGCAGGGTGGGAAAGCAAGCATGCCACATGTTTCTTACAGATGTAAAACAAACACTAAAATATTGAAGACTCTGAGAAATCTTGCAGTCACCCAAAACAATGTTCAATTACATCCACAAACAAAAGTTGCTGGTGCATCTATTGATCCATGCAACACAGTTTGTGAAAAGTGTATAATTATTGATCTCATATGCGTATGTTATCATCCATTTGATGCTGGCTTTCCCAAAAGAAAGGCAAAAATGGAGCTTTTAAGCTTTTAAAGTTTTGGTTGTTTTTAGCTCTTTCATTGAGCTTATTTGTGCTAAGTTTCACTGATTCAACCATATTAATTGTGGGTTTGGCAACAAAATTTGCACTAAGGCTTGCTGGGATTGTTACAGCCTTCCAAAGGTACCCACTGCTTATCTGTTTTAGTTACAGAAGTGCAATGAGTTTGCATGTAGATTTACAATTAGTCCCAATTTCTTTCTGTTAGAAGAATGAAGATTTAGAATTCGTAATTCTATCAAATATCTTGGATTCATTTTTTTCCTATCAATTATATTCATTAGACCACTCCATTGTCCTACAACCACTTTTTTATTTCACACATAGATCATTTACATATCAACCAACAATTTTTTTTTTCACTTTTTGAGCCACTATTTGGAGATTTTGCATTTGCTCTTACAGATTTATTAAATGCAACTCAATCATTTTCTCTCCCAAACATAATTTATTAACATTTACTCCCTACTTCTTTTTTCTCATGTTGTTTCTCTCTATAATTAAAAAGTAAAAGAAAATAACATTTGGCAAATCTATTTCACTTTACAGAGATTCTTGAGGCATATTATGTTGTTATTATTACAGCACCAAATACCGAAAGAGATTCAAGGAACGGAAATGGGAGGCTGCACAGCCCAGCGGGGAAATTGCAACGGAAAGAATAGAAACCCACAGAGAAAAACCAAGTAAAACAAACTGTAAAGTGGAAACGGGAACCTGAGGGAAATGGACTGGAAGATGGCAGAGGCCAATGACACTTTCCAAAACAAATAGACTGTAATGTAACGTATATGGAAAAAAATCACAGTGGAAGTGAATGGAGGGCAGAGAAGCCTGGAGAAGGTGATCGCTTGCCCTCAGATTTAACAAAACATAGAAGAGTAGAGTCCCATCTAGCAGTTCCGAAAATGCCCAAAGAAGAGAGAAAATTGGAGCCTGGGAAGTCTAATTTCAGAACCTCACAACAGTTTCATTAATTTCATATATATTCTGCCTAATAAAAATAATTCAGCATGAACTGGAGCTGAATAAATAGTTGTAAAGTAAAATAAATTTCCTGGAAATTATTTACTCAATAAATCAGCTGTTTTATGAAGCAACTTTATTGGTTATATAGGTATAGTGCAAAGGAAGGGATAATCCAATTTGATGATGTGAGACCCAGCAGACACGGTTTTTTAGATAAATGCTTTTAGAGGGCCCTGGTAATGTCAAGGGTGTGTGTGACACTTTCTGAGGGCCCAACATATAATAAAAATTCAATAAATATTCAATATTAAAGAAAATGACGATGAAGTCCTCACTTCTTCCTGTAATACACTCTATAACCAAGTCAATCTGCCTTCTGGTTTTCTTATAAAGATTTATAGTACACTTACCATTCCTTGCAAGATGGAAGATGTCATAACATAGGCTTACGGGAACGTGTGGGCTGCATAAGAACTGACTTGCGCAAAGAACTTGGCATGGTCAAACTTCTCAAGGCAGAGGAAGTAGCACACTAAGGTTAGACAGCAAGATGAAACACAACCAGGGTGAGAGCACAGCACGTGGACAGAATTGTGAAGGCACGGGAGGCAGAGTGTTGCTCACATAATAGATGAGTAACTGCTGCTATCATGCATTTTCGTGCGATTTTACCCTATTTAAGAAAATATACCAGAGAACAAATGGGCATCATTTTATTTAGTCCTTATATTGTTCTGTGGTTAGATACTATCTTAATTCCATAGATAAAGAATTTGAAACTAAGAGAAATCAGTCAAACACCTCACGATCACACAGGTAGTAAATAGATCCAAGTCCAGGTTGGACTAGTTAAACTTTTTTCCCCCTCCCCACATAGAACCCGAATCAGGCAATCTCAATGTGAAGTCTGAAGAAGTAAATGTAGAGAGAGACTGAAATACAGAACTAATTCTTATTGATGGAAATGAGAGGATAGTGGTCTATTCTCATGAAAAGACACATTATCTTAGCATATCTACAGTAGGTTTACAGGTTCAGCTGTTGGAAATTAGGGCTGAGAGAGAGGGTGAGAGGGCTTTTTAAAAAGGGGGAAGGAAATGTCAGGTGATTTCCATCTATATGGACACAAAATTCTCAAGTTCAGTGTAACTATTGTGTATCACATGTACATATTAATAAAAATGGAGAAAAATATTTGAAAATATCCGTATAAACAAATATATATCTCAAGAAATGTACTTCTATGACATATATTATCAACCATGATTTCATATGCTCACCATGTATATGTTTATACTGAAATTAGTCTTTCAATGTTGTGTGTATATGTGTACATACACACACACACACACACACACACACACACACACACATCAGTATCAGTTCTAGCTAAAAAGACTAAAAGTGATTGTAAATTTGGAATTAATAAAAAGGTTCAGCTTTGAAATCAAATAAATTTTGCTCTATGTGTGACCTTGAAGAACTTTTCACCTTTTTAAGTTGCCTCACCTCTGCAGATTGGGTACAGTTCCACACGTGCAGAATGGGGCAGCTAGGAAAGCAGACCTACACAGAACGCTCAGCTCGGTATGTCACATCTAGTCAGTTCTACATAAGGAGCAATTAATTCTTGCTTCTACTGCCATGGCTGCTGTTGCATCTATGTTATCTGTGCTACTCCAACATTATCCCCCTTCAGTATCTTTCTTTAGAGTTTATATAAGTAAAGAAGAACTCAAAGGGTTGGAGATTTGCAGATGCTGGATACAAGAATGCCAATGACAAATGTTGGGAGATATTCCAGTAGGTGAAATGTTGTGGGCTCACTTATAAGAAAAATTTTAACTACGTGTATAATTTCATTGCATCTCTCGGCTTTCATGTATTGATGACTCTCGAAACAATTCTTCAGCCCACACCATCTCCTGGAGTCCAACCTCATGTACCTAACGTCGTACTTGACATCTCTGGTCGGGTACCCAATGGATATTTCAAACCAAATAGATACAGAATTGAGCTACGTGTTTTCTTCAACCCTTCTCTTCTCATTCTTCTCCCCAAACCTTCCTTCTTACTTGTCACTGAAGCCAAACATCTTGCATTACCCACTCACACTTCACGCTCATTCCACAGTTAAGTCCTGTCAATCTACCAAAAAAGTCATTCGCAGTCTCTATTCAGCAGCATTACTGCAGCCACTCAAGTCTATTTATTGTCTGTTCTACTTTGGTATATTTATATTTTTCTCATAATAGTCACAGTTGTCATTTAGATCGGAACTTTTCATATTTCTGCTCGAAGATTCCAAAGACTTAGAAATTCATGAAAGAAAAATCTCCAGTCCTGACCTAGCGCTCCTGGGGCCCTTGCCAACTGACCCTCCATTCACTCTCGTGCCTCATCTCCTCCCTCTAGCCGCAGTGCCCACGCCATCTCCTTTGGTGATCCTGAGATATACCAGATAGATTTCCACTACGGCCTTTGAACTTGAAGTTTTGCTTCCTGAACCTCTGGACAGCTTTTACTCTCTAACTTACTTAAGCCAAGTCTAAATATCAGCCAGGCCATATAAAAACGATCCCATGCTTGAGTACTTCTACGTCCATTCCTTCTATGTGTTTTCCTTTAATCTTTGTGATTCCTCACGTTATGTAATCTATATATTATGTAGATTCCTTGTATTTAAATCTTATTTATTTTCCATCTTTCTGTTTGATGTGAAATGTCTTTCAATGATCACGTATCCTCTGTCTATGTCACTGTTTTTTCTCTGTTATCAAAAGCAGCGGGTAACTGATCAATGAAGAAATGGAATGCTGAAATTTTTTTGACTCCAAGATTACTTTGTTACCTGATTTTGTTCTCACTATATTCAATATTAATATCACAGTCTGTTTCTCCATCTGTATGAATATACGCGTGTGCACGTTAGATGACAAGGGCTTCATGCCTCAAATTTAACTATCTGTCTAATAAGTACAGACAAAAAATAGTTTCAAATACAGGTGTTTAATAAAATGTTTATAATTGATTTTGATGAATCAACTATAAGTGGCCTTCTTACCTGTGTGATACATGTTCTCATTTTTCTCTACGGAAAAATAGACAGTAGAAAACCTATAAACACACTCTCCCATTAGTCACTATGAATAAACCATCATCACATTTGCCTCCATCTTTCTTCTATCGCCTTTCTTGTTCCATTTGCTTTTTTGTTATGAAACTCGTATTTATGGCTGAGGCAGGGCTGAGTAAGATGCAGTGATTACGGCTGATTTTATCACAGCTGTATTACTTAGCTGCAAGGTGAAGCACTGTGGTGAAATGGATCATGAATCCCCAAAATTGACAATCCGTCACCTTTATAATCCTGATGGAGAGACAGGTCAGATCAGGCATGGCAACTTTTCATGCAAACCAGAACACCAAAGCAATGTACCTAAGTCAATTTGTCTGGAAAAGGAACTACTAAACAATAAGGAAAAGGTAGAAAGAAGCCACAACGAGAAGGTTGGGCATGCTCTGCAGAGCTTCACTCCAGTACATCGGAGGACTGAAAATCCTCGGAGTTGTAAAAGAGTACAAAATTCAGGGACTGAAGATACATATATTGAGAATTTCTCAGCTAGTCTTAATTTTTTCTGCATTTGAGGTTCTTACACAAACCTCAGAAGTTCTATAAAATTTTGAGTTGAATATATCTTGGCTGCTTCCAGCTTCACATCTCCGATGCATATGTGAGAGACCAACACTATCTGTAAGTAACTGCAGGGCTGAATAAATCAATGGATTGATGTTTAGCAATCAACTGGCCCTTGTTTTATTCTAATTGTAACAAAGAATTCATAAGAGAAAATTCATTTCATAAAAAAATCCATTCCTTTATTAGAGTGTTTTCATTTTCATTTTGGGATATTTTTCTTATAAAACAGAACCAATAGTTTTTTCATTGTAATTTCTATTAGGAATTACCATTGGTAGGAATTAATCATTTTGATTTGATTATCTTCTCGATATACCAGATTATTGAATTTCTTATTGTAGAATTATTTGGTAATGTTTTGTTTGTTCATTTTTTGTTTCTGTACTTCATGGGACATGGCCAGTAAGTGTTTGGGAGAAATGCTGTCAGGATAAATCAACATCTTACATCTATTTACTAGAAGGGGCCGTAGAAGAAGAGAGCCTGTCCAGACCATCTAATATTAGAAACGTTCTGTACTCTTTTTTATTTGTATGGTACTATATTGTTTTTCCTCTCTAGCAGGTATGGTTGGGTTGTGCCAAATTTCTACCTTAATGTTCTCCAAGATTCCAATTGAGCAATGTCTTGCAAACATGCACTTCAACATGGATTAGACAACAGTGTGTCCTGAGAGTATTAATCATGGCTTCCCTATTCCTGTGTCACTTTCATCCTTTGTCTTTTACACAGACTGATACGCATAATCAAAGATTTGTTTGCACTTGTCTACTATTTTCACAAGATAGCCCTCTAATGATAATTAGTGGGCTTTCTGGACCAATAAAAATGCTGGAGTTCAATCTTTTATGTATATGACATAACACAATCTTAGTTCTATTACTTCATTGGTAAAAATATAGAACTCTATTATGTAATTGAACCACCAATTACTTACGACATAAGTTATTCCAATAATGATGGAACAATAAACCCATTATCTCCAAGCTGTCTTTCTCATTCCGTTATTTACCCTTGAGAGAGAATGATTTAGTTGTTTTCTCTATCTATTGTGTGTGTGCATGTGCATGTGTGTAGGCTTAGCTGTCTGTGCAATAGCAACTCACGTGTTCCTTGCTAATGAAACCTCTGAGTCCCTAACAAAGCAGGAAAAAAAAAAAAGATAAATAATGCTCCCCGAAAAGAATCTGTTTCTTGTTTCATACATTCATTGTAAACATCATTGGAGGGACTTTTCACAGAGCCAGAAGAGCAAAAGGCCGTAAACGCAATTAGCTGAGTCAAAAAGAAATAATAATTATAGTCACGAGATAGCTGGATAGATATGGAGACACACAAGCCTGTGGGCCAGCAAGGAAAAGGAGCACTGCGGTCATGGACAGTCATGGGAAACATGACATATGAGGGCATGCATGGGTGTCGACTGCCAGAAAGTCATTATACTAATTCAATTAAAGATCTTCAGGGCAGTTGTCATTCATGACCCTCACAGCCAATGACCTTAAGGTCAACCCAATCCCTGCAGAACACTCAGCTGAAAGAAGGAATTACTTAAAATTTGAACTGAGACATGATGTTTACTGAACAACTACTATGTACGGAAAGTTGAAGTGACCATGATGCTACTGCGTGGACAGTCATGCACAAACAAATGAAGCAGATGACATGATTATGATAGGTATGGGTAAGAATGCTGAATTCCTTAAACATCAGTAGGGAATCAATAAAAACTCACCATCTGTAGCTGGAAATGATTCATAAATTCAGGTGAAAATAACTGAAGAAGGGTAAAGGAACAATGTGGACCCATACCTATTAGGGTATGTTTTCTAATTTTGTTATGTACCCACTTGGAACTTTAATTTTTGCTTTTTTGCTGGTACTCAGATTCAAAGCTAGGGCCTCATATGTGCTAGGCATGTACTCTACAAATAAGCCCCTGTCTTGGTTACTGTTTTGTCACTGTGACCCAATATCTGACATCCACAATTTTATGGAGGAAAGATTTATCTTAGCTCACAGTTCAGAACCTCTTAATCTTTTCACTGGTGGATGGCTGGAAAACGGAGGAATCACATGGCAGGGCTGAGGCCGGGTTTGGGGCCAATTCCGCAGCACCAGAGACAAATTTTCACAACATGGTGGAACACAGAGAAGTCTGGGATGAAGGGCAGAACCAGCACACGCTTCTCCAGGTCAAGCCCAAGCATCCCCCGTTCCAGCCAGGCCCTACCACCCTACCCTGCACGGTATCCATAGGAACATGAGGCTTTTGACAGGCTATGACAGCCCTTCCCTCCTCACCCGACTGGCAAGAATCTTAAAGACTAGCAATAGGAGACACATTTTATTAATATCAATTGTTTAAAACTAGAATGATCTATGAGCTAAAACTCAGTTCATTGTCTTTAAAATCAAAAGTACAGACCAGTGGTAAGAAATAAAATAAAATAAAATAAAATAAAATAAAATAAAATACCTTTCACTTCATTTAAGGGAATAGGGAGTCTTCTTAGCATGAACTTTTACTAGGCTTTACCACAATTTGGAACAAATTCATCCTATTTCTATTTTTTTTTATTCTTGAAATTAATTATTCAAACAAGGGTTGTTATTTCCTTCACAGAAGGCAGAATATTTTTTTCCCTACACTTTCTATACTGGCTGAGAACTAACAGAAGTCCATGAAATATTAGTTCACTGAATATATTTGAGTGAAAATATACATAGCTATGGATAGTCATATATATATATAGATATATATATATAGATATATATGAATGGACTCTTCACCGAAGATTTTTATCTCCTTCTATGATAAGGCTGAGTAAACTGAAAGAGGGCAGTGATTTTTAAAATCACCTAGACGATACAAAAATATTACTCTATTAGTAAGTTTTGATGAGGCATACTCAAAATCAATATCCATAAACATTCTGCTTCTGGGGCACTTTTCACCCCAAACCTTCTTCAGCATCTCTCCGAGATCTGTCTGCTATTTCTATGATGGAGACAAAAGGAACCCTAACAATGCAACGGGGATACCTATGCTGATACTCATGTTTGAAAGCTGCATAATACACACTGCCAAAACCTTGCCTACCAACTATCCCCACATCTCCTGACAGACAAAAACTCAAAAGCTTAAAAAAGTAAAACAGACACTTGAGGGGGTTCTTTGGCAGCTGCCATTATTGTCCTTATACCAACAATTGTAATGTTTGGACTGAGAATCAAGATATATTAAAAGGCTATTATTCAAAATATTAAAACGGTATTCATATTTTTTGGCATAAATGCTTACAAAGAAAGCATGGTGCTGGAGCCATTGACTTCTGACGTCATTGTTTCCTGATCCAAGCAAGCAGCAGGAGCTAGTTCTGCACCTGACAGCTGTGGGAAGCACTTCCTAATTGGGCAGGTGGCTTCCGGAATTAGCAGCTCTCTAAAATCCAGATCATTGCAAAGACAATAGCTATCTTGGTGGCCTTGACCCCAGAGGGGAATTTGAGAAGTTGTGGTTGGGACTTCAATTCAAGATTTTCTCCAGATTATCAGTCATTCTGAGCTTCTCTCTTCTATGTAAGCCTGCTTCAGAAAGGTGGATTTCATTCTGTTATACTTAAAGAGGAACGCTGATCAAACGACATTCAATCTGCCAAAGTGGGGGGATTTTAATTCTCAAACATGTCTTGAAGATAGGCAACTATTTAAGCAGGATAACTCCTGCAATAATCTGTCCTCGATCCAGGTCTCTTTCCTAATAAATTCTTTTCTTTCTCTTACAGAATTGCAACACTCCTAACTTAGGGGAAGCCTCATTAGGGACACATTTACAAGATTTTAATTATGACTGTTATATTTATTTTCAGAACTTCAGAAATTTAATTTATAGACAGTGCCTTGACCTCTGCTTCAATCCATTACTGGGGAAATTATATTACACACAGAGTAGTAACTATTCATGGAAGTTGATAAAAAATTGCATGGTGTTGTATCAAAGAAGAAATGTTAAAAGTATTTATATATCTAAAGAGTTTCTGATAATATTTTAAGAAATTTCTAACAATAGAGAATCTAGTACTACACGTTAAGCTCCAGAAAATAGATGGCTTTTTCGCATTCAATGAAGATTCTCAATAATTTTAATGGTTGTCCATTCTGTTCAAATCATTTAATAACTTTGAACTCCTGTCTTCATTTTTCCAGGGTAGTGCTCACATATATTTTCATGCCCATATAACCTAAGCACAGCATTTGTGAAAGAGGCTTAGAAGAGATTCTCATCCTGAAACTCCCACCCTCTCCCACCTGATATTCACTGACTTTTGAAGGGACATTCGTTTCATCATGTACCAGTGGAGTACTGGCGCTTTTAAGATTAGGCATTAACATTCGGCAACAAACAAACAAATAAATCCAGGACTATTGTCATCGAATTTTGGACTAAAAAAATACAGTGTTAATACTATTTTTTCTCCAGGAAGAAAGAGTATTTTTGGATAATGATACTTCCTCTACAGTTTTGTTCTAATTTTACAAATCATCTAGACATGCTTATACATGTTCTCTACTAACACTTATTATCAGTAAAAATGAGAGTAGATGATAAGAGGCATTCTTACTTCACTCCATAAATTTGATTTAAAACAATAATTTAAATATTCAATGTCTACATTCATATTGATATTCTCACTTACTGTTATTTGAACGGTGCAGAAATTGGCAAGGTCACTGCACTGATTGCAGTACAGATTAATTTAGGATTAAATAGCATTAACACATACCATAGCTCCTTAAACGTCATTTTCATGACTAAGTGTTAAGTTTTGTAATCACAAAGGCAAAATTGTTTTTGTTTTTCCAGGCAATGGTACATTCTATATAAAGAAAATAGTTCTGTTCAGCTCTGTAGCAGAGAATAGATTTTATTTCTTACTGTACTTTCTGATAGATATCCAGTCTGATTCCATGGAGGCAGCTTATGAAATATTTGAAATCACATAAACACCATTTTTATCCTGCTAATTTTTCCCACTTAAATCTTCTCAATATTTTCATGAAATTTCTATTCCCAAGCTACATTATTATTATTATTATTGAAAGAGTCTCACTTTGCGGTCCAGACCGGTCCTGAACTCGCTATGTAGTCCAAGCTGGCCTCAAATTTCTGGCAATCCTCCTGCCTCAGCTTTCTTAGTGCTTAGATAATCGACATAAACCATCACACCTGGCTTATGTGGTACTGGGAAATCAAACTCAGGACCTAGGACTCACTAAGCAAGTACTCTAATGGCTGTGCTATTCCATCAGCCTCCTAAACTAAATTCTTTAAGTAGATTTCATTTTCAAGGAAATCTTCTGCTATGATAACTTATTTAGCTAAAATGTTTAAATCAGTTTGATCAAAGGTGTCACACTGAAGTGAAGGCTAAGTTACCATCAAAAAAAAAAAAAAAAAAAGCCCACACAGTGACTTCACAAGAATGAAAAACAATGAAAACCACAGGTGGCTATCACAAATCCTTCTGAGGTAAGTGCTGGCTGGCATGGCAGCTTTGGCCTCTGTGGGCATCTGTTGTTTGCCTGTATAGCTGACACTAGGTGGGGGCTATGTTCACAGTTTTGCTCTTGAATAGAAAGAGTAGAAAGAGCAGGAAGAAGGTGTGGAGAAAGCCTCAAGACGCAGCCAACAGGTGGCATTTATCACCTCTACTCCTGTTCCTCAGCATGCCCTGGATCAGTGGAAGGAAGGGTGGGTCATGAGGGGCTTCAGGGAGCTCTCACCACCCACTGCGCTGCTGCCTCTTTGAAGAAAGCTGGTTTGGCAGACATGCGGCCACCTAGGCCACACTTGCCAACTGAATCCAATCAGCTGACCAAGTCCAGTGAGTTTGCCTCAACTGAAACATTTGCTCACTAGCCGTGTTTCTTACTTATTTGATCCCTAAAATACTCTTCACAATTATGGGCTTCTAAATGACAACTTTGCAGTCATCTTACTAACTTACTAGGAATTTGAATGGTCTTTACCTTACTGATTAAGCATGACAATGACAAAGTGAAGGGACTCAAAACTTTTCTCCCCCTTCCTAACAACTCACATTGAAACAAGAAGGCTTAACTTCACAGAGAATAATTCTAGTCAAAACACATCCAAAGTCTGGCTGGCCTTGCTCACACTTATCATTGATCTTCTGGCTTCTCAAACCACTTTAATACAAAATTATGAAGGGCAAAGTTTATGAATCTCTTATTGTAGCATTACTGAAATTTTTTAAATAAGAAAGCCACCACAACAACGCTGTTAAAAGAATTAATATTTCACTGGGTCCCTATTTAACTCACATGGCTGCCTAACATAAAGAGATCAGACTTCAGAGGTGAAACAAGGCATTAACAGGTGTCGCAGGATTAGGAAGGTGATTTCCTATTAGCCACATGGTAAATGTTCTGGAAACAAACACAGGCGGCCAGAAACTCAGACTGCTTACTTTGCTCCAACTCATTATGCTAAACAAAGTTATTATTTTGGTTAAATAAATTCCAAGCCATTATAGTAAACATATTAATTAAGGTTGATGGTGTAATGAAATAGGTTTACTGTTAACTTCACACATGTTTCATAAATGAGAACTCAAACAATTTGACTCTAATGAAACCCTCAGAATGAAGTGTAAATATTAAAAAGCATCACACCTGAGATGAAAATACATTATCTGTTTAGACTGTGGCAACGTCCGGGTTTAGAATTAGTAAATTTTAACAGTGTAATTTAAC
This sequence comes from Ctenodactylus gundi, assembly GCA_004027205.1. Classification (NCBI taxonomy): domain Eukaryota; kingdom Metazoa; phylum Chordata; class Mammalia; order Rodentia; family Ctenodactylidae; genus Ctenodactylus; species Ctenodactylus gundi. Next base: position 1,445,553 of record PVKB01000045.1, read on the forward strand.
GCAGCAATTAAATAAGCACAGGCTTTGAAGTGAGACTTGCCTTTTTTTTCCTTTTTATTAGAGATACTGTCACCTCCACACGACCTTGAGCTGCTACACAAAGCATCTCTAAACCTGAGTGACAACTAACTCTGCAAAATGAGGGCATTAACTGTCACTTCTGTAGACAATGGTTGCCAGAATGAAGTTAGAACTGCTACTTTGAGTACTGGGCATGGTGTTCAGACAAGTAAAGGACTCCATAAATGTGAACAAAAGTCATTTTTATTATCCTCAAAATGTTTATATTGTCTGTCTATTCATATAATTAATTGGACCTTATGTTTGAAACAAAGGAAGCAATATAAGATGATACGCCAATGCATCAGAAATATTTTAAGAGAAAACATTCACATATGAACCGCTGACTCCTGGGACAGAGGTGCCAGCTGAGTAGAAAGATTAAATAAAGGCCACAAGGGAAGGACATGTGGATGAGATTATACAATTGAGTAATCAGATTACTGATTCTGTAAACTAGTTGAGGGGACATTCTAAGTTGGGCGAGTAGTTCTACATTACTAAACTAGGGATGAAATTATGAATTCCGAACCGCAATTGAATCATAAATACAGAGAAGTTTCTATACATATCAATACGAGTAATTGAAAAGAGGAAGAGGGTTCCGATCATACATGTTTAACATGTTTGAAGAAACTGTCACTGTGAAATGCCTTCAAGAACTGACCTCGTTGAAAACTTAAATGAATAAATAAAAGTCATTGAGACTGTTAATATATATATATATATATATATATATATATATAGCCTCTGGGTTTGCTATAAAAGGATCTCAGGGGTTATTACCATCTTATCAAATATTCCATTAAGAGTAACAGCTCTAAAAGAGAACCGTCATTTGCCAAAATTTCCTCTGAGCTCTAGGAATCCTTTTTGTCAGTGTCACGACCGGACCAGGATTCAATACAGAGAAGAATGAAGTCAGAACCTGGTTAATATATAATTAGCAATAAAAGGAGTTGGCCATTTCAATAATACATCAAATGGTCAGACGAGAAGAATACCAAAAAAACGGAGAGAACATGCGAGAAAGACAAATTGGATACAAGGGAATTGGATAGGAAGTGGGAAAGCGGAGGCAGAGAACAGGGCAAAGGACTTCTATTTGAATTCACTTCACCCCCAGTTATTCTTTTTATTAGTAAGTATTTGCAAGCCACAATTATTATATTCAATGCGAGGAATTGATACATGTACATGTTACATCATGATTACTTTTATTTCTTTTTTTCCCTCCCCAAAATTTGTCCTCTATCTCTTTGTTTTGTCCTTTACTCTCCTTTTGATCTTTCACTTATTTATACTCCGGGTTTCTCATGTTGAGAGAAACAGGGCATTTTTAATCTTCTGTGTCTGATTCACTTCACTAAGCACAATGGATTCAAGTATATTCATTTTTCTACAAATGTTTCAAATTGGTCTTTATGTCAGAGTAATATTCTAATACATATAGATCGGTAGGTAGATAGATACATGATAGAGATAGATAGATGACAGATAGATAGATAGATGGATGGATGGATAGATAGATATTTCATTTTCTTTATCCATTCATCTGTTTCCTAACAGTGGTTCCTTATGAATATTGATAGCATTTTCAGGGAATCCTGGGACAACTGTTCAAAAGCCTTATTTTAGAAATTTAAAAAGGGTTTTTTGGATAAATCATAGTCATTGTAATTTGCATAGGATTTCTCCCCCTAAGTGAGGAGTTCAGCTGGGACTTATGCTACGGGGACACACTACTTCTGAGAATTGATGGGGCAACACAAACATATTCCCCGTGTATAGGCACATCCACCTTCATCATTATCCTCTGATCCTGGGGAGACAGTAAAGCTTATGGGGGGGGGGGGGTCCCTGTTCCCTATGTTTTCTATTGACACAACAAAATACAACTTCTGTTCATGCGATTTGGGAGACAGCATCGACTATTTCCGTTAGTGGCTTCTTAGAAATGGAGGATCTAATGTTTCAACTAATTTAGTGAATCAAACTCAGTATTTTAGCAGGATTTCAAAGTGCATTCATTGTTCCAAATCCCTCCCAGCCATCCTTGGTGCACTAATGAAAACACTTCCATCCATGTTCCTTCATTTTAGTTTTAGTTTATTTTATTTGCTTTGATATTAGGCAGAGGAGTGTATGTATGAAGTGCTTAAGTGTGTGTCAACCACCTGCACTATGGCTAGCATAGATGTACAACAATATTCTCACTGAGGCTCAGGGAGATGTGTGAGCTGTGCTATATCTCTCTGCGCTTCCTGCAATTCCTATCTTCAAGGTGCTTCCAGCACCTTAGGCCTCGAAAGGCAAGACTGAGAAGCAAAATATACTCACCCCACTCCCAGCAGGGAGATCCAACCTTGTAAGAATTCTCCTTTTACCAAGCAAAGCACACTCTAATTGAGTTTGATCAGGAGACTCATAAGAGACCACTCTAAAAGGTACATTTACAGGACAGTGTAAGGAGTAGCCTAGCTCAAGCATGTTGTACCACCCCCCACCCCCACCCACACAGGAGAAAGACACTGTTCCTTATCTCTGAAAACTCTAGAAAAGGCAAGTGGTCGTCACATAAGTAGGTCATAGTGTTGCAAAAATTCCAATGTTTAAAAAAAGACCATTATAGAAATTGCAGTGATGCAAATATAAGTTAGATAGGCTTTGCTCTTGAACAAATTTGCTTTCTGGGGGTTACATATCAAATATGAAGAAAGAGCATACAATTTCATGCAAGAAAAGAATACTCCATATCATGGACATGCAAAAGAAGTCCCAGGGTGATTCTGCTTGAATGGAATCATTCCTTAGGTTTCTAGATTCCTGTCTATTCAACTCCAAGATCTAATTCTGGATTCAGCAAGCAATATGCTCTTATCTTAAGAAAAAAAGAAATTAAGAACATGATTCTCAACAGTAGTTTACTTCATTAAAACATTTACCAAACACTTGCTATCAGTGGGCTACTGTTTCTATAAAGTGGTGGCAGAGAACAAAATCAGTAGAATATCAGTTAAAAACATGAATTAAATAATTATGTATTTCAAAGCACAATAGTAGTGTGTATCATCAACCAATGCTTACTATTGATGAGAGAGATGGGGGAAGAGACATACACAGGGAAAGAGAAAGAGAGAGAGACTTAGAGACCAGCTGAAGAAATGGCTTAGGGGTTATTTATTTAGAAAATAATTCCTTGGGATTGCTATTAAGTTTACTTTCTGAGCACTTTCCTGCTGTGGTAGACAAAGCAGTGGCCTCCTAATTATGAACCTATGAATATATTACTTTACATGGCAAAAGACACACAACATGGGATTTAGTTAGAGATTTTTGGTATGAGATTGTCTTGGATATCTGGATGAGCTAAAAGAAATCTAAAGGGGCCTGAACACAGAAAGAAATATCTAGATAGAAGACACAGGGATGTGTTTGAGTACAGAAGGAGAGATCAGATTAAGACAACTTGGAGAAGTCTTAAACTACATTGCTGACTTATCGTGCTGTAATAGGAGTATTCAGGAAGAAATGAAGCCCTGACATCTTGAATTTTAGACCAGTATGACGTGTATCTTGCTTTTTACATGCCTGTATGATAATAAATTTGTGTCACTTTAAATTTTTAAGTTGCTTTTTTTTACAGTGATTACAGAAGACAAAGACATTTGCTTAGTCTATTGTACTAGCAATGAAGGAATGTTTCACCACTTTCTAAAACACTGGCATCTAGGTTTTCACTTTAAAGGTGATTTTAAATTTATTTATTTACTTTTGTTTTTGTTAGTCTCAAGGATTATTTTTAAAACATAAAAAGGATATTTACTCAATAAAATTCATAAGTTTACATCTTGAAGATCTCTGGTCAGAACCCACACAAGCCATCAAAACAATGATGTTAAATATAAATAAAAACGATAACAGAATTTAAGTTTAGAGAAATAAAGGATTCACAAATTGTCCTACAGCTATAAAATGTTTTTCCAATCATTCGAAACTGCTATGAGGTCATGTGTCTCTGAATTTGTACCTTATTCTGGCAGAACGTGTGCTGACAATTTCCTACCATGGCAGGTACCGTCTTGTTTGAACCGATTTGCCTAAAGTCTACACTGGCCTTAGCGTATGATTGTTCCTTGGTGCACATGAGGACCCCTACCACTCAGCAACTGATAATAATGGAAGGGGACATCACAGATCCCTAGTGCAGCCCAGAGGAGACTTCAGATGGGAGCTGACCTGGGACTGAAGGAAATCGCTCAGAGAAACCACACTGGGAAGT